>NTHP01000551.1:317033-327141 GCA_003416845.1 Oplegnathus fasciatus | reverse complement strand
GACTATATTTTTAAAAAACTTTATGATCTTTTTATGTTGCATGCTAAAACACAATCTTCACACTTTATATGTTAGATATACATACAATCAGGTACTTTTGCTTATTTGTTTTTTTGTATATAAGCACTTAAGCAAACCACAGTTTTGCTTCAACACTATCTAGAACTTGAGGACAAGAAGTGGGTCTCCAACTGCAAGGCGCAGGGCGAACTGTTTTGGACATGTACGACACATGGTCGGCTTTTGTTGGAAAGCTGGCCATTTTTTCAAGTGATGGTGCTAGCTCCACTTTCTGCTACTTCAGACACTTAAGGGAGCTGTCCACACAGCACAGAATCAGCACTACTGAAATATACAAATACATCAGCGGGCTTGAGTCGGAGTTCACAACACAAATTCGGGAATTTCAGAAGTATGGACCCATGTTCTCTTTCTTGATCAAACCTAATAGCTTTGATAGACATGAACTGGATTTATCTCTGATGGACTGGCTGGATACACAGGACATGGTAATGCAGCTGATTGAGCTGAAGAGTTCAACACTGTGGGTGACAAAGTTTGCAGAGCTACGGAAGCAGCTGGAAACCACAGCAGGGCATGATCACGGAACTTGCATCTTTACCTGCTGGATATCTCTACCGAAGTTTAGCTGTCTCAGGCACATTGCACTGGCTTAGCTGACAGTCTTCATATCTCTGTGAGGAGATATTCTCGCCAACGAAGAGTGTGCTCAGCCCCTCCCGCAGTCGTTTGACAACTGACCGCTTCGAAGCTTGTGTGCAACTCAAAGTCACTAAGTACGACCCCCAGATAATGGAGCTCAGCAAAGGAAAGCAGGGCCAGGGATCACATTGTCTGGTAGGCATGTGTTTATTTGTAGCACCTTAATGTTGATATGGAACACTGATTAACAAGAACATTTAAAAATGGCACTTCATATCAAAAAGGTTGCTGACCCCTGCTGTAGGGGGAAATTACCTTAGTTTGGGTAATATAGCATTAATCAGAATAATTAAACAGGTGGTGGCTGGTGATTGCACTAGAGACTGATGTTGTCTACTTTAAAATGCCACCTGTCGATGCCGGCCTCACTCCTTCTCTTTTCCTGACTCCCAACCAGACCGTGCGGTGCTGCCAAGTAGTCGTCGATGTTATTGTGAATGTACTGATCTCTGTTGTACTTATTGTAAATATCTTCTAAAAAGAGCAGTCCGGGTAGCTGTAGGGGTGAGAAGCCTTTTCTGTCGATATCTTTTCTCCTGTTTATGTTTGGGAGGTAGGTAAGATCCCTGTATTTTCTTTCAGTTTTCTTTAGGTGAACCTAGTTTAGTTAGTTGTTAATATTATGGATTGTTTTGTTTATTGTTTTGGCCATGCTCTCCCCAATGTCGATTGTACCCTGATTGATGAATAAATCAATTCTGTTTGGACTGCATCTGCTGTGGCACTGGTCATCTTTGGGAGTGGGGAAAGAGGGGAGTCATTATGCTCTGGTTTCCCCTAGGCCGGGCATAACACATGGACATGGTTTTAGTTAAGATTCTAGCGGCAGCATTCTGAACCATTTGAAGACTTTTAGAACTCGTGCGCAGTAGGCCAGACAGCAAAACATTACAGTAATCCAATCTAGATGAAACAAAGGCATGAATTAGGATCAAAGACCTAATTTTAGCTATGTTGCAGAAGTCAAAAACGGTGATCTTGGTGATTTCTTTAATTTGCTCAAATAATACAAATAGAGGGGAGGATCAAATGTAACACCAAGATTCTTGGCTGTTAGACTTTGAAAAATCACACAGTTGTCAAGAGTTACTGTTTATGTCGAGCAGGACCGATAACCGGCATCTTGGTTTTATTAGAATTTAGGAGCAGGAAATTACGTGACATCCAGGATTTCACAGCCTATAAACAGGCCTCTAGAGTTCTAATTTGAGCATTGCCATCTGCCTTTACAGGAACATACAGCTGAATATCATCAGCGTAGCGGTGGAAATTTATTCCAAAACTGCGTATAATTTGGCCAAGAGATGAAATATATAAAGATAAAAGCAGAGAGCCAAGAACAGAGCCCTGAGGTACTCCATATTTCACATCTGAGAATAATGATGTAATATTATTATAAGAAACACACTGTGTTCTTCCAGTGGGATAAGATTTTAACCATCCGAGAGCCAGGCCAGAGAGTTTTGTCAAGACGATCTAGGAGTATGCCGCACTGAGGTCCATAATAGAAGCACCGAAGTGGAATTTGAATCAGTGGTAAGCAAAATGTCATTTACCACTTTGGTAAGTGCAGTTTCAGTGGAATGACAGGCCCTAAAGGCAGATTGAAAAGGTTCAAAAAGATTGCTGTTACTTGTGTGAGCTGAAAGTTGCTGAGACATAACTCTTTGAAACTTTTGAAATGAATGGAAGGTTAGAGACTGGCCGATAGTTAATGAGAGATCCTGAATATTGAATGCACAATACGTCAAACCTTGGAGCAGATGGGCTACAGCAGCAGAAGACCACCGGGTGCTAGTCTTGTCAGCTATGAACAGGAAACTGAGGCTACAGTGGGCACGGACCCACCAAAATTGGACAATAGAAGTTTAGAAAAACATTGCCTGGTCTGATAAGTCTTGATTTCTGTTGCGACATTCAGATGGTAGCGTCAGAATATGGCGTAAACCACATGAAAGCATGATCCATCCTGCCTTTTATCAACGGTTCAGGCTGGTGGGCTTTAATTGGCACTCCAACTTAGCTGCTCTCTAGGTTTCTCCATTTTTGCATTGTTTATTTGCAGGCTACGTGATTGTTGACAACGTCACCCGTGTCAATGTCAACTTGACGTTGAGGCTTAATGCTGGTGGATTCAGTGTCGCGTTACCTTTGACCTTTTTGACTTTGCATAAACGTCATGTGATCGAGATCTAATCAGATACTTTGCTTGTGCCCTGGACCCTTTAGAGGTCTTGAGCCCCTGGGCTATTGTCCCGTTGACCTTATAGTTAATCCAACCCAGCATGTATGTTGGGTTAAAGTGTAGGCACTGTGTGTGTGTGTGTGTGTGAGAGAGAGAGAGAGTTTCTTCAGTGTTGTGGTTTGTAAATGTCTTGAAATGTGAACTGACAGCCTGAGACATGAAATGAATTTCCACTCAGTGACAAAAATGACATCATGCACCCATCTTCTAAACATTAAATTATAACAGAAGTTTTCTGCACACCAGGATTTTAAAGAAATAGATTTTCTGTATATGTTCATCTTCCTACAACAAGTGGCTCCTTTTTTACCTTTTTGCCTTGTGACGCCTCAAAATGAAGCAATGTCTACTCTCCTTGTCACTAATTGCACATGTCATTGAGTTGTGAGCAGTTCCACCTGTGATTTTCAGTTTGGGGCCTTCTTTAACAGCTCAAAAAACCACTTGTTTTACCACCTTCATATTTCATCAGTTTTACAAAAATGTATGAGAGTTGCTTATAAACATGATTTTGAAATGATGATGTTTCAGAGATCTTCTACATAAA
Organism: Oplegnathus fasciatus; assembly: GCA_003416845.1. NCBI lineage: Eukaryota > Metazoa > Chordata > Actinopteri > Centrarchiformes > Oplegnathidae > Oplegnathus > Oplegnathus fasciatus. The sequence goes on along the minus strand of NTHP01000551.1, from coordinate 323,626 downwards.
CTGACACATTACTTCTGTTTGGGGTCTCAGAGACCTCAGTTGTAAAACATACAGCAGATTTTCATTTCCTCTGTATCTGTGATGTGCGTTGACTTTATGTAACGCTGCCCCTCCTAAATCCCAATAAAGTCTATTTACATTTCTGTTATTGGAGTTTTATGACAGCTCTCTGACATCTACTGTAATTGGCCACAACCATTAGTAATAATCACTATGTAGGATAATATACAGTTTTTGTCTCCATATCACTTTTTGGCAAAAGGAACATATATTTTTTCATACATACCCTGATATACCTTATAAAACATGAAATATGGGCAGCACTTTTATTTAAGCCCTCCTTTAGCATTTATAAGCACTATATAAACATGTATAAAAGGCTTTATAACACACTAAAATGTAGAGTAAGTGTTTATCAATATATTTGTCAACAACTATATCCACCCCTGTAGGCACCCATAAATACATTGAAATAAATTATTTGTTATTATTAAATGAATTAACACTTAAAAAGGTCCTTATAGCTGTGTGCAACTACATTATAGTGTGTTATAAACCATTTATTAAATATTTATATACTGCTTATAAATGCCAAATAGGGGACTTTGTTATTTTCTTATTTTGTGGAACAATGATTTATGGTTTGTTTGGTTTTGTTTGGGTTTTTTTGGGTCACTTTCTTCAAATGTGCAAGTTTAGTTTGTGTCAAAGGCCAGGGTTACCACTCCGATACTTTTCTACATATATTTACAGAAGAAAAGCCACAAAAAAAAAGTACTAAAAGGAAAATTTATTAAAATGTATTAAAGTTAAATTCATAAACAATCAACAATCAGCAAGCAAAACACACTGTTGCTATATTCAGTGCTCTCTGCTGCTACAGCCTTACTTCGTCTGGTATTACCAGTAGTTCATGGTGACTAACGCAGAGGTGGAAGAAGTACTCAGATCTTTTACTTAAGTAAAAGTAGTAATACCACACTGTAGAAATACTCTGTTACAAGTAAAAGTCCTGCATTCTAAATCATTTAAATAAAAGTACAAAAGCATCTTAAACTACCAAAAGGTAACCATGGACGCAACAAGTTTCAGCATCACTTTAATAAAGGTGGAGCTGATTGTAGCTACTTTATTCTGCTTTATACTGCAGAGTAGCTTAATCTGTAATAGTACATTATAATGTATAACTTGATTATGTTTTGTTTTTAATAATTACAATTGGCAAAGTAACAAGTAACTAAAGCTGTAAAATAAATGTAGTGGAGTAGAAGTATAAAGTAGCATAAAATGGAATTACACATGTAAAGAAGAAGTACCTCAAAATTATGCTTAAGTACAGTACTTGAGTAAATGTACTTGTGACTTTCCACTACTGTCTACTACACGTGTTAAGCCTCTGTGTCAGGAAAAGAGATCTGGTGGGACTTGGACTGTGCTAACAGCTAATTTAGATACTGTACATTAGGCACTGCCTTAGTGCGCACATGTTTATGTCATGCAAGTACATGTGACAGGAGTAACAGACATGAGTACATGCTGCTCAAAGACGTCTCTGAAGTAAAGGGTGTGCCAATAGTCAATCTGCTTTTACTGAAAAATGCCCAGCCGCTCAATCACAGTCAGTCTGTTCACCATGATGGAGATCTTCATACTTCTGTTGACACACCTGTGTTCCAAGTATTGTGTTGTAATTACAGGTAACTCAGATATGTTCCACTCCCCGATGCAGAAACATGTTTCAGGTTTATGCAAAAATCATACAAGTATTATTATTATTATTATTATTATTTGTCCTGCACAAAAAATTACTTACACTTTTTCATAGCTGTATTTTGATTTTGTTTGTTCTAAAATCATGGATAAATGTACAGTCAGCCCGTTTTTTTTGCTTTTCTTTTTATATTATATTAAACTTGGTTTTAAGTATTTCTCTATAAAATGTAACATTTATGACTAAATAGGCAACAATCAAAGTTAACGTTTGGGGGAAAATAACGCCCTTAGTTATTAATCATAAGGAGTTTAGCACTCTGCTGCTTCGTGTGTGGGTGTGGTTTAATAACTGAGCCCTGCCCCACTACAGACCAGTAAGAAGAGCACAAACATTTAATATTGTGTCTTCATGTAGGACCCCATTGCTTATAAGTGCTCAGAGCCTGTAAGACCAGGACTCTACAAGACTCAAAGGTTGGGGTATGGCAAGTAACACTTTAGGTTAAAGTTAGGGTAAGTCAATAGAATGTCCTCATAAGTACAGTAGTTACATGTGTATAATATTACAGTAAATTCCCCTCCAGGATGAGGTTCATTACCACCATCTATTGGAGACACGTAGAACTACATCATGTGATTTTTCCTGGCACAGATTTGTCCTCTGGCACTGGCTGAACTGGTTTGTGAACCTGAAACTGCAGCTATGAGGATGCAACAGAAATAAAACAGACGCACAAACTCTCAGGAACGGACGGAGAATGAGGAGTGTTGTCTGTTTTAACGCTTTCCTGCACTGTTTTTTAAACTGGACCTGGATGTGAGTTTGTCAGGTAAGAATCCTACAAATTAATTGTTTGGTGAACTGTTTGTCTGGATGAGACATACNGACCAGAGCTAAGAGGTAAGATGAACATTTCTCTGACTGTTAATGACTGTTCACCATGTCAGAGCTGTGCTCAAAATCAACTGTTTATGTTGTGTTGAAGCCCAGTGAAACAGGAAAGACCAGACTCATCTGTCCTCAGCTGTCTGTCCTTGAGGAGTGACTGGTCTATGATTGAGCCTCTTGCGTTCGAGGATGGAGGCCAGTCTGAAGAGCAAATGTAAGAATTTAAAAAAGAAGTTTATTATTGTGTGACTTCACTGACCAACACTTGGAGGTCAAGAGATCTGAGCTCAATACAGTGTTAAGAAGGCTTTCAGTTCACATAGATTTCAGGCACAGCAGCACCCCTCAAGTTCATTGGACTTCATTTAAAGGAGCATGTCAGGAGATGAATTGGTATATTGGCTCCTTTAGTTGCTCTGTTAGTTCCGGAGAGTTTGATTGATGCGTTTGGGATTAAAGTTCTTCTAGTGTATTCAGTGATTACAAACTCTACGACCAGTATTTATTAAGAGATATCAAACACCATCACAGTCAGTTGTGAAATTTGCCTAAGTTCAGTTCATAACCTGGAATTTGAATGGTGAATGTTTATGTTGTGTTGAAGCCCAATGAAACAGGAGAGACCAGACTCATCTGTCCTCAGCCGACTGTCCATGAGGAGTGACCGGTCTATAATTGAGCCTCTTGAGTTCAAGGATGGAGGACAGTCTGAGAAGCAAATGTAAGAATTATAATGAGGGATTTGTGATGACTGCTGTATACTGTATGGTTTTGTGTAGTATTCCAGAAATGTAGTTTTGACATCTTTGGGTTTGTTGGTATATCAGTATTGTTTGTCTTGATTTTGTGTATTGTTCGAACGTCGTCTACTTTCAAAGCAGAGGTTCATATGTATACATGTCTTAAAACACGTCTGGAGGGGATCTTTAAGTTCAGTTTGAATGTTGATGTTGTGTTGAAGCCCAGTGAACCAGGAGAGAGTGTGGTGGAGGTTTCAAGTTTCTTCCTCACTCCTGTGTAAGTATCATATTGGGCTGCGATTGGCTTTCAAACTAGATATGATGTCACAAAATGATGTCCATTCGGCCACGTCTTAAATTCAGATTCAGAGTGAGCACGTAGAAACTTTTCCCCTTCAGCAGATGGATGTAAAAACAGCCTCCTCTCAAACTGTGCACATACATCATTCTGCACAGTGAATGTCAACCATCCAAGTAAAGTAACAATAAGACACTCACATTAAGTTCAGACGTTAAGTTCAATTCATAACCTAGAATTTGAATGTTGAATATTTATGTTGTGTTGAAGCAAAGTGATGGCCACTCTCAAGTCCTGCAGTTGTAATCTGGGATAGAAACTATTTTCCTAACAATATACAGTATATATATGTATATATATATATATATATATATATATATATATATATATATATAAGCATGTACTACCTATGACAGAATAACACTTACCAACATTGGAATTTCCTTTTTATTTCTTCCTTTAGTGCTACTTTTATGTACTTTGTTCTATGTTATTGTTTTATATCATTTTAATTTAGAATATTTGAATATTTGTTTATACATTTTCTGTGTGTGTAGCGTGGAGGAGCTACAACTACATTTCATTGTGCAATCCTGTGTTGTATGATGGCAGTAAAGCTGAACTTTGAACTTTGAACCTTGAACAGAAAATAGTGCTGCCTCCTGCTACACGATATTAAAACTGTCTTTTCAGCGGAGACACAGCGCTCTCTGTCCCTCTGTCCCTCTGTCCCTCTCACACTCTTTATCTGTTACTTCCGCCACGTCTCTTTATTTTCTGTTCAGTTTTGGTTGCATTTCCTCCTTTCTCCTTTCCCTCAGATCCGCAGGCTCTCAGTCCTCTCATTTCTTCTCCTAACGTTAAGTAAAGTGGTCGTTCAGATTCCCGCAAATATGAAACACGTATGAAATTAAATTTGTGTGGTTCTCACTGAGCATCTGTTTATCTGCTTTTTATTGGTTACACAATTAGCACCAAGCTCTTTAGCTAAGCCTCACTGTTGCAGTTACAGTTTAATATTGGTGCATTGGTTTACAGCTGCAAACAAACACCTGTGTCAAAGGTCTGTGATTTCAGTTCCTAAAAGTCAATCCACACCTTTCAGCCAATCAGAATCGAGAATTCTCAGTGGCCATTGTGTAATATTAATACCAATAGTACTAATATGAATTTGTGTGTGTGTGTGTGTGTGTGTGTGAAATGACCCCATGTTATCTGGGTCCACAGAGCTCACCGGAGGAGGTCAGAGGCTTTCAGTTATCTGCCTGCCCCGAAGCATCAAACAAACCTGGACTCTGTTTTCTTGGTATGTAAATGTACATCTTTTTTCTTCATATGGTGGAAACGTTGTTGTGAAAATGAATGCTGTGATTTAAATTTCATACAGTTTTAAACACTTTCAAAATGAACATTGTCCAAATTCAAATACACATTTAAAGGAATCTGAACCTTCTGTGTTAGTCTTTGTTTTGGCACTCACTCAAAGTCTTCATCAGTTCTTCAGGAATGTCCCACACATTCAAACCTGTTTAACCACACCACTACGGTTAAGACAGTCACTTACTGTTCATGCACTGGCTGAGCTCCAAGTGGCTTATGTGCCATTCTGACACATGAGGAGGTCTCCAACAGCTGATAAACAACAGTAGGTAGTGTAGCTGCAGTCAGGGAAACACTTGTTAAACCTGCAATAGCTGATTTTTTGGCCACTCTTTGGCCACTCTTTGGCAAATAAGCTGTGAGCACAAGACTGACATATTATCACCTTTGAGATGGTGATGGTTTTTCAAGAGAAAAGACTAACTGGTTGGTTTGGCAAATGTGTGTCCAGTTAACTTTCCCACCTTCAAAAAGAAAAGTGCACAACTGCTTCCCTGAGCTTGTCCATAATTAACTCGTTTGACAAAGCTGATTCCCAACTCGCTTCATTAACTGTGAAGTTTTCTATCCCACTTTGATTCTTGAGCTCATGCGCATGCAAGTGAAACGATTAACAGTAGCAGTGTTTATGTTTAAACCCAAAGGTAGTTACATATCTTACACAACAGAATTCAAATTAGCTTTAATTCAGGAAAAGTAATTCAAATTTGTCCAGAGGAAAATGTCTGACATGATAAACTAAAGATTTAGGTCAAAACAGTCTTCATGTCGCAGTTTTTAGATAAGTCGTGTTTCAGCGAGGACAGATGGTGATATGATGTTCTTTGTTTCTGATACACTTAACTCTTCTAGCTTCTTGAAGAGAACATTATGACTTTTGTGAAGAATGAGCTGAAGAAGTTCAAGAAGGTTCTGAGTCCAGAAGATCCAGAATACTTAGAGAAGCTGAGAGAAGATGATGAAGTCATTGATGGTGAAGATGAAAAGCAGAAAAGCAACAACAGAGACGCATTTCTGAAGATCACACTGAACTTCCTGAGGCGAATAAAGCAGGAACAGCTGGCTGACTCTCTGCAGAGCAGTAAGATACTTTTAACTACATGCCACTTCTGGAAATATGGATGAACTATGNAGCTCATGCGCATGCAAGTGAAACGATTAACAGTAGCAGTGTTTATGTTTAAACCCAAAGGTAGTTACATATCTTACATGTTGATGGCATCTTCTAACACCTCTATTCAACTTTAGCCTTGTTCCATAATGTAGTTTCCCAGAATGTTTCACACATGTAGTCTCTGCTGAGTCTGTGTAATGGTGTCGAGTAACCTGCACTGATGTCTGTCACATTCTTGACTCTATCACCAGAAATTAATTTCATATCATACACAACAGAATTCAAATTAGCTTTAATTCAGGAAAAGTAATTCAAATTTGTCCAGAGGAAAATGTCTGACATGATAAACTAAAGATTTAGGTCAAAACAGTCTTCATGTCGCAGTTTTTAGATAAGTCGTGTTTCAGCGAGGACAGATGGTGATATGATGTTCTTTGTTTCTGATACACTTAACTCTTC
>NTHP01000551.1:274260-308016 GCA_003416845.1 Oplegnathus fasciatus | reverse complement strand
CTCTAGATTGTTACCATCCTCAGTTTATCTGTCACAGAATGAAGAATGAAATGAACTTCCTGTGTAGAAAAACACTCACAGTGCCCACCTGACCAATGACAGGAGGTTCACTCTGTACAGGACCACCAACATACATGTACACACACAATTTTGTATTATTATACATGTGAGAAACCTGATCTACTAGTTTACTCCTGATGATTAAAGGTTCTTAAAGTACATACTGATTCTCAACCTTTTCCTGAGTTCTAAGACCGGATTTCGATGGCTGATGAGCTGATATTTGATTGATTTATTGCCAGAAAATTAAACAGGATAGAAATATATTCTGTATTTCCTGTTTCACAGCCTTTGCTGGTAGAGTAATGTCTGTTGTACTAGCTTCTGTCCAGTAACGTGCTGTTCCACCACGACTTGTTCATGCTGAACCTGTGAGGATCCAGTGGTCCATTTATCAAGACTGTAGCATGGCTATGGAGGACCCCCTGGATCCTGCATTTCCCATAATGCAACTGGATAGCTTCTTTCACCCTTATGATATCATCATGGTTATTTTGTCAAGCTTTGGAACCCCCTCAGAGCCACAGAAGACATCAAGGTGGAGTGCCCCTTTAAATTGAGCAGTTGGCTTCTGTGCCTGTCATTGATCCCTGTCTTTTAAAATGTATTATTGATCTTGTCTTGTATCTGATTTAGAAGTTAATTGTAAAGCCCCGATCATCACCTAAACACTGAATCGCTTCATGTTTGCCCAATTCCACATGTGTTATTAATTATTTGTATATTTTTAGACTTGTATGTTTTATATATTTTTCACATTTGTATTTTTTATTGTGTAATGCTTTATGTTTTCTACAATAGATTATTGTTGTTGTTGTTGTTGTTCACTGTGAAGCAGAGATATGTTTAACCAGAACAGTTGGAAACTAAGGGACAAATTAACACTGTATTTCACCATAAATGACATTATGTTGTTATTATTAAAGAAATAAAGACCCCAGCTGAATATATAAGTTAGTGGTTTAAATGCCTTGCTCAAAGGCTGTTTGTTGTTTCATGATGAAACCTGGTAATGGGCCCTAATATAAGTCAGCCTTGGTACGTGTGTGAAAGTGTGAAAGGTACAACATAAGTACACCTTAACACCTACAAAGATTAATATCAAGAACAACATGACATATATTTGGGTCATATTGACTTAAAAAGATTTTATTGAGGTAGATCAACGGAATGATAAGTTTACTGACACAATAATGTCAGCAGTAAACAAAAGTAAAGCTGAAAAGAACAGCAGTGCCATTATGAGATAAGTAGTGTGCAGAGGCAGTAAAAAATCGCATGTAAATTTGATTTTAACTTCATTTTCAGCATTTGATATAATACAAGAAAGCAACAGTAACCTCTCAGACAATGTTAGAAGTATAGTTGGAAAGATAATAATTTATAGTTCAGAGAATCTTTCTGGGTGAGGGGAGAGAAAAACAAGTTTCGATCATTTCGGTATTCAAGCAGGGACAGATGTCACTTAAACGGTGTCCTTACAATGTAGATGAGAGAGCATTAACAGTGGGTTTGGTGCGACGTCTCCTGGGAAAGAAGAGATCTGTTATACTGAGTCAGTTTCACCACCTTTTGTATTCTTTTGGAATAACTGCTATGAAAAAAATAAACTTGAAATACCGTCGTTTTTATCAAGAAAATACTCCACTACATTTATTTGATATCTTTAGTTAGAATCAGAATCAGCTTTACTGGCCAGGTATGTGTACACATACAAGGAATCTGACTCCGGTTTTTCTTGTACATACACGGAAATAGACACACATACAGCTTAAAACAAGGACAACAAACTCGACAAGGTAAACATAAACATTAAACTACTATGTACAGGTGTAAATATATATAAAAAAGTATATATATACTGTATAAAAAAATAACAATCACAAATGTAGACAGGCAATAGTACAATGGTGCAGAGTGCAAAGGATGCTGAAATAAATATGATTACTGTGGATATGACAGCACACATAAGGTGCAGTGTGTACTTAAATAATGAAATTATACAGTGTAATTTACAGGTCCAGTGGATGTTTGTGTTACAGGGTAGTAGTTGCTTTTCAGATTTAGATTAATAAAACAAAATATAATCAACAAATAAATTAAGATGTAATATTATAGATTAAAATATAACTTTATTGATCCCTGGGGGAAAAATTCACAAGCTACGCAGCAGATAAAGTATATGAAGTAGTTGAAATTAGTTCCATCTACCAACTGCAACATTAAAGTGATGAACATGTTANTACATATATATATATATATATATATATATATATATATATACATATATACATATACATATATATATATATATATATATATGTACATAAGCTATAGTTATATAATTAGAAACAGGTAATGCAAATTGTGCAATCCGCGAAAGAACGCGCGCACACACACGCGCGCGCGAGCAGGTGACTGATCAGATGATGGTCACGTGGGTCAGTCAGCTGATGCTAACGCTAGCCAGCCGGACGGTTCTCCTGCGGCAGAGACGGATCTGACGGTCAGACAGGATGCCTTTCTCCGAGCTATATTTTAACGTTGATAACGGCTACCTGGAGGGGCTGGTGAGAGGATTCAAAGCTGGAATACTGTCCCAGGCGGATTATTTAAACCTCGTTCAGTGCGAGACCCTGGAAGGTGAGTGAAAACAGATGCTAACAGAAGCTAACGGCTAATAGCTAGCCGCCGGAGCTAATTCCACCAGCTAACGCAAGCTGTCAGTTAGCTTAGCTCGGTTTACATCAACAATATGTTGCCTTTAATCGCACTATCCAGCACCCCGTTTTGTTTTATTGTCACTTACTGTGACTCATGAAGCTTCACATCGACAGATTACAGAAGTTAAAGGCAGAATATCACCCGAGATTTGGTTATTTAAGCTTGCTATGCTACTAGCTAACATAATGCTAACACAAGCCAAGCAAATATAGCAAAGTGTTCTGTCGTCTATTGATCAATAATGGGCTTTTTAGAGGAAGTGAAATTACACTGTTACATTAGACACTGCAGTTCTGATAAATTACACGTTTCAGTAGCTTTAATTAGCTCACATTCACGCGGTTTTATTGTTATTATTACCGTTAAAATGACAGCTTGTTTTCTGCTCAACATCAATATAACTGAGGTTTTATTGCATTAAACGCTTCTTGTTTTATTGTGTAGCCAAGCAGGAATGTGATATGAGTAAAGAGTCTGTAAAATGTACCAGTGGTTTTCACTATAAGTACATTTAACAATACTGTGGCCCATTTTCCAAACAATACTTGCCTTTCTTGCTCTCAGAGGGCTTTTATTTTAATTTCTGTACAGCATCAAAATCAGAGAGTGAAATATCAGACTGTCAGTCACGATGGACTGTTTTTTTAGTCTAAATTACATCAAGTATTTAAAGTATTGTTACAGTTATAATGCAGCTGTAGGTGCATTGTTCATATAAACAGTTTGTATTACAACACAACTATAATGCATCTTTAACAACAGAGATGTATGTTCACTGTGATGGTTTGTGTATTTATAAAGTTGGTGCAAATTGTATTTTATACCTTTAGTGAAATTAAACCTGCGACTACAGCGTTCACATGTAGAAAGCTGTTGAGGTCTCATCTTTTGCTGTGCGACTGACTGTCATTGATGTTTTATGTTTTATATGCTGGTCCTGAAGAAGTGTTATTTTCCTTTTTAGCTGTATTTTTACACAGTTAAAATGTCAAGTAAGCTGGAGCTTGAACTACTTGGTTGGGGCTCACCTACATGGAGGGGGCTCAGATTATGGGGGGACAGCATGAACCCCCCCATGCGTTGCAACCTCCTAATGAAGCTCCTCACTGGCAGGTGAAGAGAAGTGCCTGATGATGCCATTTGTCATATCGGTAGCACATGTCTGTCTACTGTCCTCAGTAGTGAAAAGGACTGCAGTTCACAGAGAATTGGATATCATAAAGTGGGTGGAAAAAGAGTTAAAAGACTGCAGAATGATTTGAAGAATGGTCAGCAGCATTTTGGTTAACAATTGGCTGAACAATGTGGTTTGTTCTGCTGATTTCTGAGACGTAAGAGTTTGTTGATGAGAAGGGAAATTTCAGCATTTATTACTTGTCTTGCAGCTTGATTTTAGGTTTCTTCCACACTTCGCAATCAGAATCAGGTTTATTGCCAAGTATGTTTTCACATAAAAGGAATTTGATTTGGTATGTTGGTGCGTAACAGTAAACATATCAAATATAAGAAAGAGGAACACCAATCAGAGTCAGGCCTTCTAATCAGCTGTACTTTCTCTGTCTCCCCTGCAGATCTGAAGCTCCACCTGCAGAGCACAGACTATGGCAGCTTCCTGGCGAACGAGGCGTCTCCTCTCACCGTGTCCGTTATCGACGACAAGCTGAAGGAGAAGATGGTGGTGGAGTTTCGCCACATGAGGAACCAGTCGTACGAGCCGCTGGCCAGCTTCATGGACTTCATTACGTAAGCAAAAAGCTGTCGTGTTGTAATAAGTCCTGACTTCCTGAACTATAACATTCCTTGTAAATGTTCTCGTAGCTTTACAGTTGCATTAAATTAATTTTTCACAGTATATTCTGTGTGCTATTGTCTTTAAGACAGCACCTTTACATCATATTGAAATATTTTGGGATGCCTTGAGTGATACACTTAAATACATTTCCCCAAAATCCAGCCAGACAGACAGTCAATACAGAACCTTTACATATAGGAGACCTTGTGTAAACCATAGTTTGATAAGTGATTCCAGTGATGTACATGTGTGAAAGTGGCCTTTACTGTAGGTCTGTCAGCCAGGGTGCGTGCCGTATCAATATTTGTAAAATACTGAAACCAGCAGGTGATACGGCCAGCTTTTAACAAAGGAAATAACATTGAGCAGTGTACATCCATCAATCCATGATCAATATGGTTATCAGTGATCCTGTGAAGGAGACTTTACATTGCTGAGGGAAAGTGCTGGATACACTCCCAGATACACAACAACCTTCGACTCTCGATGTTAACAAAGACTCTCTTGTGAAAGCGTCATTAAAGCGCTGATGTTTTAGCCCATTAACTACAAATCACTGACAACCATTTTCCAAAACATACCGCAAGTTTTCCAGTTGATTTCCGCTGGTTTGAGTTCATTCCAGTACACAGTGACAGCCGGCTCGGAGAAACTTGTTTGAGGTTGCTAATCCGTAACAGTGAAAATTCAGTTAGCTTTTTTTTTTTCTCTGTAACAGTGAATTATCTTGTGGCGCTACAGCTACAAGCAGGGACCATTTTGGAAACTCATTGGTGCATTCAAGTGTGCTCTGACATCTGAGAACTGATGATCGTTTGCTGTAAAGCAATCCAATGATGGGATATGTTGTTGGGGAAAAAAAACAAACCCAGAAGACAAAAAGCAGACACAAACACCATTAAAAATGATTTCTTTCTTGCATTAAAAATGTTGCTGGCTAGTAGTCCTTGAGTGTCCTTGAATGCACCAGCAGGGACGATTTTCAAAGTGGTTCCTGCCTATAAATGCATTTGACACTAAAATAAAGGTGACTAAATGTTCATAGATTTCATGTCTCTTTTTATTCTGTACTAAAGTTAATACATAATTAAATAAATGATAAAATGTTAAGATATGCTTTAAAAATCAGTTGGCAGTAATGGAAAGTATACTGTATGCTGTATAGTATGTACTGTTAATGGGCTAAAAGCTGCTGAAGGACCTACAGTATATGATCATTTTTAGCAAAAACCAAAAGGAGGGAAATAGTCAAAATGCTGCTCACAGTGATCCTGCTACCAGATAGAAAGCATAGAGATAGAATTGGCTTCTCTGCTTTGTCATGACAACCCCTCCCCTCCTCCCTTGTGACTTCAGGTACAGCTACATGATTGATAACGTCATCCTGCTGATCACGGGAACCCTTCACCAGCGGGCCATCTCTGAGCTGGTGCCAAAGTGTCACCCGCTGGGCAGCTTCGAGCAGATGGAAGCGGTCAACATCGCCCAGACGCCAGCCGAGCTTTACAACGCAATCCTGGTGGACACGCCCCTGGGTGCGTACCTCCATGTAAACTGCTATTTAATAAAAAGAGGATTTTATAACTGAATAGTAATGTCTCTCGCAGAGCAGGAGAGGGCGCCAAAGCTTAAAGAAACATTCAACATTCCTGTCTGTTGGTTTGACGTAAATTCTTTGTCTTTTCAGCTGCATTCTTCCAGGACTGCATATCTGAACAGGACTTGGATGAGATGAACATTGAAATAATTCGTAACACACTTTACAAGGTAAAGCATATTATAGTAATGATAAACGTACTTAATAATGTGAGTGTTTACAGAATAGAAGACAAGGGGTAAAACAAAGTAAATTTAATAAAGAGAAACTAGAAAAATAGGCAGTAAATCAAAATCATAAGAATTAAATCATAAAAATTATAAAAAGGTTCTAACAACAACTCAACAATTACAAATATTTTGTTGAATATTGCAGTTATGCAAGACAATATACAATGACATTTTTATCAAGAGCTGCAATGATTTTGTTCATGTATTTGTTGTTGTTTGTTTATTTATTGGCTAAAATACATTTTGAACCATGTCCCCTCAGGCTTACCTGGAGGCTTTCTATAAGTTCTGCTCCAACCTAGGAGGAACCACGGCTGACACCATGTGTCCTATTCTGGAGGTGAGTCTCTGCTCTGTTTATAGGATGAAAACAAACACACACATGCACATACACAGCATGTGGACAACGTCTGTCACAATTTAAATCTGAAGCACCAGTAAGAGTTTCACTGATGCCCCCACTGGTTCGCTGCTTAAGAAAGGTGACAAGTTTGTCACATTCAGGCTCCTTAAATTTGCATTTTGTAGCAAAAAATGTTAACAAAGCACGATTTCTCATATTGACTTATATTGACTTACTAGATTATTATATTTACTTGAAGTGGTTCTAGTGAGACAAAAGTTGAAGTGTGATCAGGCTGACTCATCCGTGTGCTTATAAACACATAAACATGTTCAGTGTTTTTGGCTGTGGATTAAAGAATCTGCTCAGTCAGTCACTTGTTGTCGCTCCACTGACCTTCCTGTCTCTGCTGCAGTTCGAGGCTGACAGGAGAGCCTTCATCATCACCATCAACTCGTTCGGCACAGAGCTGTCCAAGGAGGACCGCGCCAAGCTGTTCCCCCACTGCGGCAAGCTTTACCCAGAAGGCCTTGCTCAGCTGGCCCGGGCAGATGACTACGAGCAGGTCAAGGCCGTCGCTGATTTCTATCCTGTAAGTCCAAAAGCCAGTGGCCTGCTTGGATCACATCACCTTTTAAATGTACAATTTAACCACTGACATGTTAACGTGTCTGTCTTTGGACTGATCCCTCTGACTTTGTGTACAAAGTTAAGGCAAACGCAGTCACTGTACCTGCCAAATAAAGAGCATGATTGTAACCTGAAGAGATTCTTAAAGGCTTTTGAATCAGTGAGACGGGTTGTTTTGTTCACTCATGTCTCTCCAGTTCCCTGTTTTCATTCTCCTGTTAGTGTCAGTTACTGTTTTTATGAAAGTCTTTGTTTTAATAATCGCTAACTGTAAATATGAACTTGGCTCATGTCCTCAGGAGTACAAGCTGCTGTTCGAGGGTGCCGGCAGCAACCCTGGCGACAAAACACTGGAGGACCGTTTCTTCGAGCATGAGGTGACACACACATGATCAGACATACACTTACTCCCAAGTAGAAAAGTAAATTAGCGGTCTTACGCCTTATGTACACAGCATCTGGCTGCACTCCGGCTCAGTCGTGGTTTCAATGTCCACTGGAAACATTTCACAAACAACATTTTGCGTGCTTTATAAGCATAAATACACATTTAAAGCTCATTTAGATGTGGTAACAGATGCTTTGTGGCTGTACTTGAACACCACAACCTTTTGTTGCTTCTAACCTTCTCTGATGTCTCTCATTTTAAATGTCTGTGTTCTGTACCTGATCTCACAGCACAGCTGTGCCTATATTTGTTTATTTTGAGGATGTCGTGATCATAAAATAATGATTTTTATCAGCAGCTCAGCTGGTTGGTAATGACAAGCAGCTGAGCAGGAGGGGAATGAATGGAGGGGCTGCTTCTCCTTCTCTCCTTTTTCTCTCTCTCTCTCAACTACAACTATGAAAAATATTTGCTGTGTATGTGTGAAGACAAAGTCAGAAACAAATTAAAAGCATCATTAAAAATTCAATTAATAATCCGCCGGACCGCGACGCAGCCACATCCTGTTTACATTGGCTGTTAAATGTAATGAGGCCGAACAATTCATGTAATAATCACAATCACATTCTGGGTTTCGACAGTAATTTAACTTGATCGGGTGCAGTATGTTGCTTTGCAGCTCTGGTGCATTAAACGCTCCACATTCAGAAATATACTCGCAGGCAGTTGTTTCGGCGTGTGCTGTGACTAACTGAGACAGATACTGATACGATATTTGGATTTTAAAAAATCTGATATGGACATATTGGCCGATACATAAACATTCTTGATATGGATAAATTTGTTTTAAAGAATTGTGACCAAGGTACATACTGAGCATTTCATAGTTGAAAAATCAACTTGCTCTCTGGTGGACAAACAAATAAATGACCCCAAACCTACTTTGGCATTTCTATACTGTAGTTTCTTAACAGCCAAGAAATATGCTAATAGTATATCTACAATAAACTAATGACAGCCGATATTAGCTTATAGATGGTATGAAGTACAGTGTGAAAATGAAGGTAGTTTCCTGTCAGTATGGTAATTAAGTAATTAGGTGTGCTTGTCATTATCAGCTTTGTGGGGTTTGTACACTCATCAGTCTCTTCCTCCTTCCTACTTGCAGGTGAAGCTGAACAAGCTGGCCTTCCTCAACCAGTTCCACTTCAGTGTTTTCTATGCCTACGTCAAGCTGAAGGAGCAGGAGTGCAGGAACATCGTCTGGATCGCCGAGTGCATCGCACAGCGGCACCGCGCCAAGATCGACAACTACATTCCTATCTTTTGAGCCTCTTCCTCCCTCCCACCTTCCTCTTCTTCTTCCCATCACCATTTCATTCAGTCTTATGTCTTGAACGGTGTCTCCACTCCCACCTCGGTGTAAAAGATTCTGATGGTTTGATGCTAAATTTTCTCCATTCTTCACTCGTAGGTGTAAATTGGTTCCAGACACCCACATTTTCTGTTGCAATGTGAGTTCCAGCCAGGCCCATTATTGCTTACAAAGTAAAACAAATAATCAACTCAGACACAGGGTTTTAAACTGGAGAAGAATCACATGAGCCTGGTCCAACAGAGGTGGTTGGTGCTTGATTTAATCAGAAGGCAACTCATTTGACTTTCAAACACTTACCTCTGATTGTCTAAACTTTCTGACGCACAGCGTGTTGTTTTTTGTGGCACGCTCTGTCCACCTGACACATCCGCTCCTAAAATACACCAGAAGAAGAATTTGCAATTTAAGTCCAGGAATTAACCCGACAGCCACCAGGACAGAAAAGCCTTGAAAGTGTTGAAGCTTGATTTATTTTACCCAGCAGACACCAACCGTCTTTTTGAGATCATGTTAATCTCCAGGCACATGAAACACTTAAATGTGCAATATACTGTGTGTTTTGGACTTATTACCTACCAAAATCAGTAGAAATACAACATCTGAACCCCACATGACCTCAGAACTTCAGCCAGTCCAGAACAAAGCGGACATGAAAACATTCCTCTGCTCAGCATCAGTCTCCGCCAGGTTCTATACAGCTTGTATTTATTTCTGTTTTAGTGCTAGGTTTTGTCAGCATGTCTGGTCATTACTGTGGTTTCCCCCCAAAACTAACGAGTGAAATGTGTGAGCCCCACCTGATTTGCTGTCTTAACTAGATTGTTGTTAGATATTAAAAATACAACAGCTGAACAGGAGCTTCCAGTCCTCACCGTCCCTGTTCCTGTTTGAACTCTCGAGTTCCTGTAAATGAACGTACTGGAATGAGGCAAAATCTAGTGAGTATATGACAGACTTAATGTTTAAAGTATACAAAGATATATAGATATTTAAAGATGACTATATGATTTTGTTTTTTCATGCTGTAAAAATTGATTTATTGCTGTTTTGATCTGTTTCTTACTTGTGAAATGTGTATTGTAAATGTGACAAAAAATTAAACAGACTAAACTGCACTAATGCAGGTCTGGAGAAATTGAAAAGACTCATCAAATGGCTTTGAAATATTTTTACTGGTTTGTCGTGTTTGTGCAGGTGACAGATACAGGGATGCAAAAGATTTTGTTTCCAGGAGAGTAAATGGAGGCATTATATTTGTACATTTGTGTACAGTATACACAGGGACAGTTTTGTAATTGTTTGCAGATAGGAGTGATTTTTCTACAGTTGTAAATTTAATTGTCAGCCAGTCGTAAAACTGCAGTCAGATGTTTGCTGCAGACAAGAAAACCAGCAGAACTCTGTAATTTAAAATGTCTACAACAAATTTCACCACAGCTATCTGATAGAGTTTCAAGAACATTGTACAGTAAATATTAAACGGAATCCAAGAGTCTACAGCCATGCCAGCGGCTCTGTGAGACCAGGCACAGGGGTGCTTTTAGCGACTGTATATGCTACTGTAATGTCAGCATTGTAACAGTGACAATGTTAACATGTTGATGTTTAGCAGGTATAGTGTTCACCATGTTCACCATCTTAAACCAAAATGAGCTAACTGCTTAACCCAAGTACTTAGGTGGCATTAGTTTTGCAGGTATTCAGACAAATTGAAATTTGGACCTGATGATGGCAGTAGATGAAAAGTTAAAGGATTACCAAGGTTATTAGAATTCATCCTGATGGATGGTGGACATGAATGTGTGTACCAAAATGTCATGCCAGTCCATCCTTTAGTTTTTGAAATATTTCAGTCTGGATGAAAGTGGAGGACTGGACAACATTGCCAGCACTAGACCTGTGCCGCCAGCATGGCTAATAAAAATTGCAAATATATATAAGCCTTCAATTTTAAACTTTTCTGGGTACACAAGAGAACAAAACATAGAATTCAGTGGTTACCAGGAGTTCATGGGACAATCCTGATATTCTAAGGCTGTCAGAGCTGTTTCTCTGCCTTGCAAAGAGCTCTGTAGTAGCAGTTTCTAAAGTGCAAAAGCTGAAAAATCCCTGACAGAAGTGTCTCAGAAAGTTCCCTCTGAATTTGAAAGAGTTTATGCCACGACGATTTGAACTTGATTTTTGGTAAATCAGTTTTTCATTTTGACAACTTAAAAGCTTTTTTCAGAGCTTTTCATTGCATCTCACAGTCTTCCTCAGCAGATGGAGTTTGCTTAGTTGAATTCAAATTTAGCTGCAGGTACAAATATCACCCCGAAGAGGTTAAAACTCCAGCAACACTAGTATGAAGAACATCTTTACCCTGGCCACAAGCCAAAACATTGGAAGTTTTGACCTCTCCAGACTTTTTCCCTTCTCCAAGGACCTTGGAAGTAGGTGAAGTTGTGCCAGAAATCCCGACTCTGCTTCTACAAGTATCTCCCTGTGTAGAGTGATTCAGCACAGGCTGAACTCTTTAGATTTAATTGAGTCCAATCAGGCTTTTCAGCTCCAGCTGTTGAATCAACAGTCTGCAGGGCTGTCAGTGAACCTGCAACTCTTATCAGAGAGCTTCGGAAAAACTGAGAGGGAGCAAACCCATGAAACACATCCAACCATGACTTTACAGCTTAGAACCAAAGCTCGACTCTTTGACCTGCACTGCTCTGTAGGCCTGACGGACTGGGACATGGACAAGGAGCTGAAACTGGCGACCACCACTGACCAGTTTTACCACGGTGACGGTTTCTCCTTTCTCTGTTGTGTTGGGCTTCACTGTAGGTTGAAGGATGAGTATCATTCCAGCAGAACAGCACAGAAAAACCACAGAGCTGATGTTGCAGTTAAAACACAGATTATCCTTAAAGAAACTTTGACATTTAGAAATAAGTTCCATTCAGTGTTTCACATTACATCCAGGCACAGTGAATGGAGCGTGACGGTCAAATCATCTGATTTAAAGTGCAGAATGTGCACTTTGTCTGTGTGTAATGTTTGTGCGTCAATGTGTTAATCTATCACTGATGACAGATGACAAACTGAACGATCAGTACGTGGTCCAGAGGCCCTCTGCAAGAGCCTCAAGAAGAAAAGATGAATTCATTTGGTACGATAAAATGTCAGGTGAGCTGATAGAAAAGTTTCCAAATGAAATGAAGGTGAGAATGTCACTACAGAACCTGCCGGCTGTCTGTGGAACAACCTGTTAATTCAGCAGCAGCCTGTCTGAGTAGCTTTCATGCATGATTTACTGACAGCTTTCCACTTTTTTACTTTCTTTTTGTCCAAATTTATAGTACTATATTTTCAAACCTTTTCAATGCACATTTGAATGTCTTAAAATTGTCCTGTGACGTATCAGCATTTCTCACCGCAATGCATTGTGTGTATCCTTGAGGCTAAGAGGAACAAAATAGACATTTTGGGAAATCTGCTTTCTTATTGAGCCTTTGCTGAGAAGATCGATGTCTGTCTGTTCAGTCTGTCTGCAGCTTCATATTTAACAGACAGATATGAAAGTGGTATCAATCTTCTCATCTCACTCTCAGCAAGAAAGTGACAAAGGGTACATGTGTTTCCCAAAATACGAACTATTCCTTTAACAAATGTGTTGAATTCATTTCTTCCCTCGCCAACCCTCCAAAATTCTGAAACCTGCAGTGTTTACATCTATGTTTTCATCTGCGAGCAGCCTTCTTTTTCTTCCCTGTCTTTTGTTGCGTTATTTTCATCTCTCTCTCGCTAATGAGGAAAAAATGTTGGCATGGATTTTTATTTTTTCTTTCAGAAAGACAACAAAAAAGGCTTTTACTGTTTTTGTAATCAGGCCTAAGTCCTGCCAAATAAATTATGCTGAACTGTTTTAGCACCTTGAATGTCTGCCATGATTTTTCTGTCCATCAGACACCTTTGTGAAGCCAAACCTGTGGCTGTTAGTGAATCCCGATATCGCCTGCCCGATCCAGTACAGAGAAAATGCAGCAGATCTGCAGACTCTCTGTGAACCTGCTGAGGAAATCCAAACAGCTCTACTGGACCCTGCAGAGACCAAACATCAACTTACCACAGAGCTCCACATGTTTGCCCCCCATGATGCTCCTCTCCAGGAGGAACTGCTGCACTCCTCCTCCGCTGAGTACACGGTACAGTACACACTGCAGACATCAACTGCCTATGTGTGTGGTGGCATGCTTGACACTCCCAGTTCATATTGTGCAGACAGTCTTAAAGGTTCCCTGTGGAGTTTTAGACCTCTAGCTGCGCTATAGAGCTGTTTTTAAATGAGTGGGCCCCAGTTTTGTTCATGTGCCAAGAAACGCAGCAATGCACCAAGAAAAGCCGGGAAGAAGACAAGCCAGTAAACCTGGATGTAAACGATGCTGGATTTAAAATACTTTAAAAATTGGCTTTGCAAATGCTTTATGAGGAAGGAAATGCACTGGACATGTTCGTTAGATCTCAAGGATACACACATTAAGTTTTGTTTGTTTATAAGGAAACTCCACAGGGCACCTTTAAGCTGCATACTGTATGGAAAATTTGGTGGTTTACGAAGCGTCTAAATTAACACGCCATTTACTCCTGGAATTCACAAGCAATGTGAATCTGGAAACTGACACCTGATCAAGTGCTTTGGCATTTACGCCTGGTGAAAAGTGTTCTCGATTCACTCTCACATTATGATTGGGTCTCAGTATGCAAATTAGGTAGGCAAAGCTTGCAGACTTGTTAACAAACATGAGGTATCCCAGGTCAAGGAAAGCGATGATGCTGTCCGGGCTCTGCTTGTTTTTCGGCGAGGGCTCATCGGTAGCTTTTTGCAGGGCAGCTTGACAACAGGAAGAGGCAGTGCTCGTGACCTTTCAACGTGTTGGGCAGATTTTTTTCTTAATGTGGCAAAACTATTGATAGAGCATTTACACCTGCCTGAGACCCAATCACAACGCAAATCTGGTCTGATAACATTCCCAATACATTATGCATGCATTTACACCTTACAGATATAAGCTCCAAATACAGATCACATGTTAATACAAGGTGTAAATGGGGCCCTATACCATTTGGCTAAATTTGAACTACATACAAAAAAAAATAAAATAAATAAATAATAATATATGGTTACACATGTGACAAAATCCCCAACATACCACAAACACTAATACAGGATTCAATACACTGATTCAAACAATTCAAATGTGTGTTATGTTACAAATGTAATCTTACCATCATTGACTGATACTGTAGATCAAGAATGAAGACGTCTCCTGTCGACCAGCCAAGAACAGACGCAAGGGAAGGACCACGAAGGCCAGGGTGAGAACACTGGGCCTGGACCAGGTTCCTTCAGTGGGATGTAGGGAGCTCTCTAACCGCCTCTTTAAAGGCCCTAAAAACCCATTTTCTCAATCATCTTCTTACTATGAGTGAGGGGGCTTTACATGAACACAAAGTTGTCTGCCAGAGTTAGATCAGTTTTAGTTATTTCACTTTCAAGTACATTTTCCTGAAGTTCCTGTAAGTTAGAGGTTAAGTGTGGAGTTTGTTTCTTGGGTTTCTTCCGGGTGCTGTGGAAATGTTAAAAGAAACTGTCCTGCACGAGCACCGTTAGTGGAATGAATGGACTTTTAATTAGTTTCTGCCTCCTTCCAGGACAGTAAGGCCCTGAAGCCAGGATGCTGGCCTCGTCCACCAGTGAATTACTGCATCCTCATCGCCTTGGCGCTCAAGAGCAGCCATACTGGGAGCCTGAAAGTCCAGCAGATTTACCACTTCACCAGGTCAGAATTTGATAGTTTGCTATAACACAGCAGGTTTATGTGCAGATTAAAGGTCCTATCCCATGAGATTATATGACATACATTCTGTTGTATAACTGTACGGCTCCCAATCAGACATTTTTGAACTGGCTGAAAGGCAAAAAAATGGTCCTAAATGTCAGACTGATCCCTTTTTAAAGGGCCGGTGTGTAATTTCCAATGGTAAAGTTGCGTTGAAGCAACATGTTGCACAGCCTGTTTTGGGGGTTTGAGCTGCCTCATATTCCTTCCTGTCCTTTCCCAGAGAGCACTTCCCCTTCTTTCAAACAGCTCCAGATGGCTGGAAGAACACCATCCGACACAACCTGTGCTTCAACAACAGCTTCCGCAAAACCTGCAACCAGCTGTACAGAGATGGCAAGAGGAAGTCGTGTTTTTGGCACCTGACTCTGGACGGCCACCGCCGGCTGAAGGACGAGATCCGCACGTTGACCGGAGAATCCTTCAAGCAGCTGGAGAGGAGCATGTCCCACCCAGGTGAATGTGATAAAACATTAATCTGAGGGAATCAGTTCAGTAATTTGAGGGCATCTCAAATTACCGAATTTGACTCTTTAACATGTAAAAACACAGGTGCTAATAATGCAGTCCTTCTTTAGACTAACCACAACAACCTGTAACTTCAGCTCTTACTGCTACAGTAACTTAACACTATTGACCTAATTTGAGGGAATTAATTTAGTAATTAGATGGTACTAAGTATTAATACAAGTAAACAAATTACTACAGAATACCTTGATACTTGTTGGGGTTTGTAAATATGTGATATTTGTGATTTGATTTCCACCAAAGTGCAGCAGCTCTTAAACACTTAAAACAAGTTACATTTATTTTTACTCAAAGTTTTTGAAATTGTGCATTTGTGGGGTGTTCTGTGACAAAGATTTTAGTTAAAACACTTTAAATCTTAAGACTTAGTCAAATGAGTTGCTGTATGTGATAGACAGAAAATGTTTGACTGTTTTCTTTTTGTTTCAGATGTAATTCGGAGTTTACTTGCACTGTGATTGCAGTTGTAAAAGGTATCAGAGTTTAAATCAACACATAATAAAACTTTATGTGCAGAAGGTTTCTAAGCTGTTACGCTGTATATTATTTATGAATGTATTTTGTTTAATTCTTGTAAATATTTGGAAATCCCATAAAGAGCATTTTGATTTACTTATTACTAAAAAAAAACCGCACAGTCGGGTGAAGATATTTGCACAATGTCATCAGTTAACTCTAAATAAATACATTTTTGTGCATACAAAGTCTGAGTGTCCAGTCAAATGTATTCATTCCATGTAGGAGTCGGTCATGGTTACAATAATAAACACTTGGTTAAGGAACGATCGTGGTCATGGTTAAAAGAAACTAATGTTGAATGTTGGTTTGAAACGGTGGTCTTGGTCTGGCTATAACAACATCACCTGACTTCCTCCTTTGCTCTCATCATAATTCCCACAGCCTGTAGAGGGCGCTGCCACTTGAACGTAAATCGTTTTGCTGAAACAGTCTCTGTTTTCAACATGTCGTTTATGTTATTAACAATTTGCTAAATGAGAAGTCCATTGTGTTTTTAGGTTTACTCGCTAATTTAACTAAATTATTAGCAGGGTGAGTTGGGACAGGAGCAGGACTATAACGCTACATGTGTCAAACTCAAACTTGAGTTGTTGATTTTGAGATGATTTTGATTTTCTATTCATGGCCTAAAGGCTGATGAAAATGTTATAGGGTTACAAAACAGCAGAACGAGCGGGCTCTGTGCGAGACCTTGCCATGGTTATGTATTTTTAAAAAGCGGTTTTCTGACAAGTCAGGAGTGCAGGCAGATGAAATTACACACTTATAAGTAACTTAAAATGAGCATTTAAAAGGTTTTTTTTCCGAAACAAAATCCCCGGTTTTCTAGGTTTTCTCTACCCACACAGCTTGTTCAGCCTTCAGAGATGTTTACCTTTAGATACTTTGGCTGTGTGAGGTAATTCCACAGGGGCAGTTAACTGTTCTTTAAATTTATGTGCCATTGAATTAGTTATTTATACCCCAGTATAATCACTGGTCTGTCTAATCTGGTCAACCCAGTAGGAAAGTTCAGGCTATGCTTGCCTTGCCCACAAATTCATTTTTATTTTTTAAGATGGGCCCCCCTTGACACCCCCTGCCATATGCCAACAAACATGGCTACCTGTCAACTGTCAGCCAGCTGGTATAACAGTGTTTACACATTAAAGGTGTAGTCTATAATTCTGGAGAAAGCTTGTTGATATTTTAACTCAGCAGCCAAACAAATACACCCCTCTCTTCAGTGCTCCTTCAAACTCGCAGGATTATTGCGGCCGATGCCGATATTCATATTTCATAATAAAATAATCACGATGTGATAACTTTCCAGAGTCGTAAAATCCTGTCTCATAGTGCTATAAACTGCTGTACAGTGTTTTGTTGTCTGATCAGCCTTCAAACTCGTCTTACTCAAACTGGACTTAGTGAATTGTATTTTATTGTCTCACTGGTGCCTGTAACTTTTTTTTTCTTTTTTTTTCAATGCAGTGCTATTTTCAGTGTAACGTCTGCTTCATCTCTGTCTGCTAAACTCACCTCTCTTAGAAATTAATGTGGTCATAAACATGTTTGGTTTTATGGTGACACCCAGTTCAGATAAGATAAACCTTTATTGATCCCCAGTGGGGAAATTTGGTTGTTGCAGCAGCACAATGACAGAAATAAGTACAGATAAGTATAGAAAGTAGAAGAAATAAGTTGATTTTATGTTTAAGATGTCCTGATTCTGAACAGGACAAAGATGCAGTAGTTTTATCTGTCTGCCTTCCAGTGTCTCTTGGGAAAAATATATATTTGTCAGGTCGGTAGGTAAATCTCACTTCATTTGCCAACAGTCAAATGGTTTCTGGAGATGCAGTGACAGGGAGCTGATAGTTGATTTAAGTGTCTGCTAGTCAAATGATTGTTCTGATAGGTGGAACTCGAAGTAGTGAGATGTTCAGCTGGATGTTGGAGGCTCATCAAGCAGCACAGAGAGTTTCTCACTGAGAATATCGCAGCACAAGAGACGGCGAAACAACACATCTGGACAGGTAAGGACACCGACTGAACACATTAACCCTTGGGCTGCCACTCAGTCGAGGTGGTTGACAATTTTTTTAGTTGATCAGCATCCATTAGTGGTATTTATGGTCTTTTTACAAGCTGTGAAAAAAAAAAGTGTCATATGTCTGCCATCACAATATTCACAAATATTCTTTGGTCTTTAATATGTCTGCGATATTAAGAGATCCATGACTACATTCACCTGCTGAGCAGTTTTTTAAAAGATGTCAAATAGTTTATTCTCACTACACACAGCATGGTTCAATATGATCCTCTCTGTACAACAGAATTCTTTTAATGATGACGATGAAGAGCTGCCTCTCAGGACCCTTCCTCCTCCTCCTCCTCCTGCTCAGTGGCACTGTGTCTGGATCAGTGGTGTCGAAATATTACAGGTATAACAAAGGTCATCACACCTGGAAGGACGCTCAACGCCTCTGCAAGAGGTGGGGTTTACTTTTAGTTCATGTTATCATCAGTAGCTATCAGAAGTTAAATTAGTAGTTATGATTATACGACACGTGGCTTGAATGTAACACTGGAAATTACATAGAATAAAAGAGCGAGGTAGATTCATAAAAACATCACATATTCTGAAAGGTGGTTTAAATCTGCAGTGTGAATAGACAGCACAGAGAGACAGAAGTATAATCTGCCTCACTCAGAAAACACCTGTATGAACCTGGAGAATTTAAGTTCATTAAGAGTCTACATAATGCCCCGCCGCGATTCTTTGAGCAAAATGCCAACTTCAGCATGCTAACATGCATCTTTGTTTAGAGTGAATTAGCGCTAAACACAAAGTACAGCTGAGGCGGATGGGAATGGCATTGGTTTTGTAGGTATAGTCATGAAACAAAGTACTGGACAAAGTGAAGTTTTGACCTGATGATGGCGCTAGATGAAAAGTTAAGAGGTCATCACAATTATTACAACTAGCGCAGTGCCCGTTTGGGGCATGACTGCTCGGAGTGGGCTGATTGCTTGGCCCCCGGAAGTGCTGCTTGCAGCGTTGTCGAGATAATCAAAGGTCAGATGGACAGACAGACAGACAGAGATTCCTTGCATTTATAGTTAGATTCATCCTGAGAGGGACATGAATGTGTGTGCCAAATTTCATGACAGTTCATCCAATAGTTGTCCAAACATTTCACTCAGAACCATAAATATCAGCCTCATGGTGGCACTAGAGGAAAATTCAGGGGAGCACCAAAATAACAGGGATTCATCCTCTTGGGACCATGAATGTCAGATGTGGAGGACCGACTGACACTTTGGTCCAGACTGAAATATCTTAACATTTATTGGATGGATTCAGATTAAATTTTACATTCATCACCAAAGTGACTCTTCCTCTTGCGCTACCATACGATTAACATTTGTGGTTTAGAGTGAAATATTTCAACAGTTATTGGATGAATTTGGTACAGATTCATGACCCCCTCAGGAAAAATTTTAATTTGGTGATCCCTTAACCTTTCATCTAGCACCATTATCAGGTCAAAGATACTTTGTTTTATGACCAAATATCTGCATTACAAATGACATCCCATCAGCCTCAGCTGTGCTTAGTACTAATTAGCGCATGGTAGCATGCAAAACGTCCTTTACTGTTACTTACTGTTGTATAATTTTGTTTTTAATGACAGACCGATCACTTTGCAAATAAAACTGTTTCCTTTTTTTGTCCATATAGCTCAGGTTCCTACACTGACTTGGCCATCATCTATACGCAGTCAGATACAGACCGCATATACCATATGGAGCAATATAATGCATGGATCGGCCTGCACACAAGAGAGGGCGTTTTGACAAATGGCTGGATTTGGTCTGATGGACAATACTATAACTACAACTACTGGGGGAATTCGGAGCCACACCACAGTGACAGCTGTGCTTACGCCCAGTACAGCAACAAACTGTAATGGGAAACTGTTCTTACACTGTTTTTTTTGTATGTTAAGGAGATTCACTTCAAATCACATGTATTTAATATTACTTTTTAAAGCATGTTGTGGTGTTTTTTATTTGGTAATATTCTTTGTCACTTTTCTAAGCAGCCACTGGACTTTATTCTTTACAGTTAATTTTATCTGCTGTTATTGTTGTCAAATTTATTGTTGTGTGGTAATGGAGGTGTGAGTCCTAATTGAAGTTAAGTCTTTACAAGTGGATTTTCTAAATGTACTGAAATGTATGGAAACTGGCTGCCAGGAGTACGGTGGCCGAGAGAGCTCACTGCACTACAACTTGAAGGCCCTGACAACTTTTCTCAATCAGCTTCCAACAGGATCCTACAGAAACACACTGTTAGTTGCCAAAGTTAGAACAGTTATAGTTGGACTGACATGGAGATTTCTTTATGTGTTCGTCTATGCTCTTCTCGCTGGTTTAAAGTGGGCGAGGCTCTGTTGGAAAATGATCACTGAATCAAGATATTTTCACAGTTGGTGGGTTGTTTGTTCGTGTTGCCAGGCCACCGCCAATCAAATCTGATAAAAGCACACCCACACACTCCTGATGAAACAGATTAGCTCAGTTTTTGAGTGTTAAAAGTATAATCCATAAGGTTTTCATGAAATTAAACACCATTTTTGATATTATTTATGGTCGACATTCAGTGTTGTTCAATGCAATATTAAGGATCACAACTTTAAACTATAAACCTTAAACTAAATAATAACTAAGGACGTTTTTTTCTGAACTTTAAACTTGATTGTTGCTTATTTAGTAATTAATATTTACTGTTATGATAGATACCTAAGCTTTCAGGGGCTTTCAGAAAACACATGCAAATGGGAAAAGCAGTTTTTTTTACACTTTTATGTTCCTTTCAATATTCTGATTGCGTGACTTTGATATTATCGGAGATATTATCTGGACATCTCGTGGTACTAGTGTGTTCATCTGTTTTTAGTCCCAAGGTTTTGTTTGTTCTATTGTTCTGTATGTTTCTTAATTTGCTTGTGTTTTGTCTATTTAAATGTGTTTTCTTAAGTTGCAGTGCATTGGCTTCTCTCGGTCACCATAGAGGAGGGAAGGGACAACACTCAAAAATCTAAAGCATGACTTGATTTGGAAAGTGGTCAGCAATAGTGCAAACTTTTTGTTATTTGTTTGAAAAGGGCTAAAACATCAAAAACACTGGTATGGTCCTAGTATGACACTTTGGAATATTTTTCTTCTAAAAAAGACAAATCGGATTTATTAATTCTTCCTCTTTCTAATTTTGTTGTTCATATCTCTCTTGAAAGGTTTTATGGCACTAGTTGTGGAGCATCTTGGTTCGTCATCTGTCACGAGCGCAACGGTGGCGGCAAATATAAATATACATTTATACCACAGTCGAAGACATGGTCTGAAGCCCAGCAGTACTGTAGAGATGAGTACGATGACCTGGCAACTATCAAAGATCACTCCGACCTGAACTCAGCTGTCGAGCCACAGGACTTTCCAGTCTGGACTGGTCTGCACAGAGATGGTACAGAAACACTCAATTGCAACCTGTCATGTTATTGCAAACTATACTTATGTATTCAGTCCAGAAACTCATTCATTGGTGAGTTCTTTTCTAAGATGGCACAAAATCTGTTAAATTACCATCTCAGATAGCTAAACAATCGTCTCATCCATCCCCACAGTGGTCTCTCAGGGGCCAGACTTTATGATTCTGTAGCTTTTTGACATGAATACATATCTAGAGACAAAAAGTTGAAAATGTTTTAGTGCTACAACCATAGGCAACATGATACAACAGCCATGAACCACTTAATGACTTAAAGCCAGCCCCTCCTTTACTTCCCTCATAATGAAAACCTCTGAAAAACCTTGAAAACGCAGCTTGTTAAGAAAACTGAGCATGCACTACACTCTATACAGTGTGGACAAAGACATTGAGGATGCTATAATCAACTTATTCCACCTCTTGAAACATGTAGAAGGGAGTAAAACCCGTACTATGTTGTTGTTTATTGTTTTTTCTTACCCTCAATACAGTTCAACCCCTGTCTTTAGCCATAAAGATGGTGAATGGTGGGATGGATAGATGATTTTCTGACAAACAAGTAAAAAGACAGACTTTCACCTCACCTGTGTTGTTAAAGTTTTAACATCTGTTCTGCAGGGGAAACATGGAAGTGGAGCACAGGGTTGTCGGAGTACAGAAATTGGGCATCAAATGAGCCAGGGAACAACGGCGACTGTGTCTCCATCTCCTCTTGGAGCAAAAAGATGGCAACCCAAAACTGCTCTGCCCGGTTTCCCTTCGTCTGCTTCAGGGACAACCTGGTCCTGGTAAAGGAGAACAAGACCTGGGAGGAGGCGCTGGAACACTGCCGAGCCCTCAAGTCCCCCCACCACGTCAGCATCCTCTACGACCTGATCAGCGTGCAGCCCGGAGAAGACCACAACTACATGATGAACAAGGTCACGGAGGCCAACACTGAGAAGGTGGGTTCATATTCAGTGACACATGTATGAAATGTTGACAGGAGATCTGTTTTATAGGTGCTATGTGTTAAGGTGGGATATGCACAACAACAGACAAGCCATTTCCACCAATCACTGCTCTGTGGAGCCAATTTGAAGCCAGTTTGGATTTGGAGGGAAATCTGAATTGCTTTACAGCAAAAAACAGGAAGAGGGTGCTCTTTTTTCGAAGCAAACTTATATAAGCCTTCAAGCTGTGTCCAGAGTTCTTCTCCATTTTCTACCTAGTGCACTATATTTACTTCCTGACATTACACCTTCATGAGTGACGCAAAATGATGATGACTCATAAGATATTTAAATAAAAATCTCACACCTAAACTAACCATTTGGTTTATGAACTTTGTGGAGCAGTACAGCCTACCTCGTTTACTGAACCCCTCTCCAGGACCGTCATTGTCTAACCATAGCTTAGCAACAAGGCACGGCAGGTCTGTCCTGCTCTTGTTGGATTAGACACCACCAAGCAACTCCCGCCTACATTACCTGAGATGCCTTTTCTCTTGACATGTTTTGAGTGGTGATCTTAGCATACATTAGGTGAGTCCAGTCTATCATGTGGCAGCATACAGACAGAAAGACAATCAGCCACTCTTATATTCACAGCAATTAAGAGTTGCCAGTTATCCAAACCAGCGTGTAACTCCAAACATTCAAACTCCACACAGACTCAGGTGACGTATTTGAGCTCGGGACCTTCTTGTTATGAAGTGACAGTGCTAACCAGCCAGGCACCAGGGATGAAAATAAGCTTTTAGCTCCAGCTGGTGCAATAAATGCATTGTCCCGGTTCAATAAACAATAACAAAAATATAGAATATCAATGAAAGAAAACAGAAAGACAGAAGAGGAGGAAGACGTCACTGTCCCGCACTCATTGTTTGATTGACTCGTGATCTTTAAAAATTGTGTTGCACCACAATGATAGTAGGTTTTTTTCTTATGTTTCCATCTTTGTTGCTCTCACAATAATCATCACTAACCTGCTTCTTTTATATCCTGAGGATCACATGGACGTATTATAAGTACTGATTACTTGACTCTAAGATGGTGCCCATTTATTCCACTGAAAGCTTCTCAACCAGCACATACGTCGAAAAAGCTCTCTCTGGTTTGCTTATTCGGCCTGCTGCATACGCTCATTAGCATCTCCCTGTGAGCACCGGCCTGGGCCATAAACTCCGCATTGAGATTACATCATGCACATAAAAATAGCTTTTCTGGGCTCTTGGAATGTACAAATATTAAACCTTCGTGGTTGGAAAATTAATAATACAAATAATTGACCTTGTTTGCAGTCGGAGGAGTCCTGTCAACAGTTTTATAGACGTCTCTTTTATAATGGTGGTGTATGGGGAAAATGCTTCAAGGACAGCAGGTGATTTTTACTTGTTGCCGTTCCGCGGTCCAGCTCTCTCTCTCTTAATATCTATGGAGGTTCATTAGTCGTTTCCTCTCCTTAGGTGTGGACAGGCCTCCATTTCCTGGCCGGTCATTGGCTGTGGGTGAATGGGGCGGACATGTTGTACTCTGACCTGCCTCTCTGCCCCCTTGAGGAGCAGCGGTGCGGAGCCTTGTCCCAGAATGACACCGGCAGTGTGGAGACCACAGACTGTTTGGAGAAAAGGAACTTCCTGTGTTACAGTTCAACGTAATGACATCACTACTATCACCTGCATCAGGGTGGTCACTACCAGATCCCCTCTGCATCCACCCAGTTTATGTTCACATGCTATTCAGCCTTCAAGGTTGTATTCAAGCTTCTTCAAAAGGTAGATATACACCTGTGTAAAAAGGCTTTGAACACGTTAACGGAATATGTATCATACTAAGGAATATCTTTACAAATATTTGATCAAACATTATGTTAAAATGAGAATATAAAGTGTGATTTTCTTTTCTGAACTGTTACCTGTAAACTTGTAACTCAACTCTATATTTAAAAGTACTCTATGTAACAATTTACATGTATTAATCATGTTTTATTGCCAATGTGTGAACGTATTGTAACGTAACTTAAAAAATTAAACCTTCCCCGACTTTCTCGGTTGCCTGTAACAGCCTATGGACTGATTTCTATGTAAAGGACTCGGGATGGTTTTTCTGGGAAAATCCAACGGATATGGAGTTTGCACGCTCCCGAGTGCCTTTCCTCTCTTCAGCTCCCTACAGCGCCAACATGGTGCAACACTAGTTAACGTTACTACTTCATATTTATACAGATATAATGTTAAAGTTACACAATATGTAGATATCTATATGTATAAACAATAACGTCGCTGCCGTATTTACACCTAATTTAGATGAAATTATTTTGAGTGTTGATGGAGCAGCTACAATGTTAGCATAGTATACATGTAGTATACAAGCATTTTAAAAGTTGTTTGTTTGTCGTCTTGTGGACAGACCTGACAAAGCATGAATTCAGACTTTTTACAAGTCGGCATCATGATGTAGTTATTTCAGCATCCTTCTGATCCGTTTATAGCAATTAAATCACAGCAAAAGCCACTGGTGTCACTGTTTCTGATTCTTACACATTGCACCTACAAGTGGGTCTCTCATAGACTTAGTCATGTATCAGCTCAGTAAAAGTAATGCACCTCTTTGTAAGTACTCATTGAAACCAACTGATAAACTTCTAACTAACTCGCCAGGAGTTTGTCTGTCTTCAACAGTAAGGTTTCATAAATAAGAGATGAACACCAACAATGGAAATAAATTTAATTTCATCTTTTAGGGAGTGCTACTGCCCGAATGCTCATAGCATGAGAGAGCAAACTCAGAAACATAAATTTAAAAGTAAGAAACACAAACCAAAAAGCAAGTAATGCTAGTTTTGGATGCAAATCACATTATTTACTATTCACGCCTTTTGTCATATTTTGTAATAGTGTTTGGTTGTTGTTACTGTTGGTTGTTTTAAGATCACATTTATTTGCAGACAAAATAAAGTGATCCTTTAATGAAAGCTAGAAGCTGTGTGATTTCTTATTTGCGTGGCCACGGTGCACTTTTCACACTGTTAAGCTAAGCAGATGATGGATGAAGTGATTTACATGGAAACGGACCTCGTCCATAACTCACCGTGAACCATGTCCATGTTGTAATGGAAACACTGGAGATGAAACTGATTCCTGTTAGTGATCAGAGTGTTGCTGTGCAGAGAAACATAGTCTCTGTAAATCACTGTAGTCAGCTGGAGGAGCGAGTATCAGTGTTGGCAGGCTGACACACACACACACACACACACACACCAGGCATGTCCAGTATAACAGAAGCGTCAGTGTGCTGAGAAGCTGCTGAGATTACTGTCCTGCTATCTTGGGAGTGAAATGTCGTATGAGAAGCGTCTAGTTTTGGAATCAGATAAAAAATGACATTAGAACAAGCTCAAGGATATCTGG
The DNA here is from genome assembly GCA_003416845.1 of Oplegnathus fasciatus. Taxonomy (NCBI): domain Eukaryota; kingdom Metazoa; phylum Chordata; class Actinopteri; order Centrarchiformes; family Oplegnathidae; genus Oplegnathus; species Oplegnathus fasciatus. The sequence continues at coordinate 282,028 of NTHP01000551.1, read as the reverse complement.
AATGGATTAAAAGCTGGATGAAGGATGTTGTAGTTAGTGTGATTGGATTTTTCTGTTTTTGTCTTTAGGAGTTAATCCCTCACTGTTTTTAATGAAGCTGGCGGCTATTCAGTCGTGAATGTTTCACAGATGTGTCATGTGCTCGTTATGAGCGAGCAATGGAAACCTTTCCAGGAAGGCAGAGTCTTCGAAACCCAGTCTCCTTGTGTGTGTGTGTGTGTGTGTGTGCATGTTTGGTCATTGGGGTGGCCTATGAACTATGTCCAGAACCCAATGCATAATTTTTGTGTGAACTTTTGATTTTATTTCATGTCAATGCAGTCAGTCGTTTCCTCAAAAACTGTATGAATGTGTCGTTCCTCTGAATGTGTGGAGAAAGCAGTTGGTCCTGAGGTGCAATAAAAAGCAGGACTTCATAAAACAAATTCACAAAAGCAACAACGCAACATTTCACAAACAACAAGTCTTCCAAACTAAATAATGATTAACAACCCATATGTGCATTTTCTCAACAGAGGCCTCTATCGCCAAGACACAGTCATTTATAAGTGCTTTCCAAAACACATTAGAAAAATGATTCATGAGACAGTTTTCTGATCTGCCACCACTACGGTTAAGGTCTGGTTGGTTTACACACAAAAACTGCTTGATTTTAAAAGAGTACAGATGCAGCATTGCACTCCTATAACACTCAAGATGAACAGAAATTTTTAAAAAAAGGATCAAAATCGATGCAACAAAACCAGAGATATCATCTTTCTATATTCCACACATTCTTCTTCCTTGTCAAAACATGGCGCATACATTACCCACAATGCAGCTCAAATGCATACAGAAATTTTTGGTTATACTATAGTGGCTAATGTAGCCTTGAGACGCTAGCCTCAAGCAGAGATGAGGAGCGGGTTACAGAAGTCTGTTTAACTCACTTCTTTCTAAATCCCCATTTATTTCATTTTCAGTCTTGTAGTCTTCAGACCCAACCGACGCTGACTCAAGTGACATCACCTCAGTGACTTCACACAGCTGATTGTTGGGTTGGTGCCTCCTGCTGTAGTAATTTAATTCAAAATAAAATCACACATTTCCTGTCTGACATGTGCAGTATGTTTACAGTGTTTTATTCCACTTATTAAAAAAACATGAACATGTTTCAAATGTTTATTTTAGAAACCATGTTTTATATACATTTTGTTTTTCATAGATTTCACAATATATATAGTATATAGTAATGCACATGATGTGTCATTGTGGATGATTACCTGTTTAATGGCCTATGGACTTGAATGGAAACCAATGACTGGCTGGAAAGTAAGAAGACACATTGAAATATCTAAAACAGTATGGTTTGGCAAATAATCGTCATGTTGAGTACGCATAATTTGCTCTAAATTATGTTAATATATGCTATTTTATTATAATTCTATATTAATACAGACAAACACTAAATATCATTACTTATATATTGGTCTGGTATACGCTGTTTACATACTTGCTGACTGTGCTGCTATTTAATCACACCACTGTCACTTGTACCCTGTAATTTTTTGTCATTAATTGCTCTTGTATAGTTTCTATTTTTACTTCTGTTCTTATTTAGTTTTGTATACCTCTTATTGTGTATTTTTTTACTTTTTAGCTTAAGCAAGCCAAAAATTCTGGTATGCTATGTTTTTTAAACAACTAAAATAGTCTTTTAGATATCAGTAAGGACTTGTTGTTGATCTAATGAGCATCTGTTCATTTGTCATTCAGCAAGCGAGTCCAGTTTCTCTGGTTTCCAGGTAACATGCAGTGCAGTTAGATGGTCACCAGGTGGCAGATACACTGCCTCTGACAGGCTGCTGCAACACTGATAAACATCCTCTCTCTCTCTCTCTCACACACACACACACACACATAGTGGCAGTGAAAATATCATTGACCTCTCTAATGCTTTCCCAAACCTTTGAGCACAAAACCAAGAAGCCACCCTCCTCTGGTCAAACCCAACTTAAAAGAGATCTGATGAACTGGGAAATCTGAACTCTGCCCCTTCCAGCTGGCCCAGAAACAGTTACGACCTACAGTATGTGGTGCTACTGGCAGAACTCGGTGGTGGTATTGTGAGCAGAAAAACAACTGTTCATTCCTTTTATGAGAAGTTAAATTTTAGTCTAAATCTTTTTTTGGTGTAGAGAACGAAAACAGCTCTGTGTGAAGAGGAGTTTAAAATGGATTAGAAGTTAAATGGAAAAGTGACTGAGTAGTTGAGCGAGCTGACATGACTCATTCTCACCTTAACCTTTGGAAGAGTTGATGTCAGAGTTTTGTTTATTTTGTGGATATACGCAGATACAGACACTGTAGTCTACAGCTGTGTGATCTAACAGAGAGCTGTTCATCCATGACCCTCGGACTACATTCTGGTCCTGGATTTCTATCAGAGGAAACACGAACACCTCAGTCGCTCCGGCATTCTTGAAATTTATTACAGGAGAAATGCTGAACACATGAACTCACCAGGTCTTCTTCTTTATCATCTTGACAACTGATAAGGTGGAAACAAGACTTAGTCTCTACAGCCATGCAGTGATGCTTTTAACTGAATGCTGGAAAAGTCAGAGGATCACCAAAGTCATTGGGATTCATCCTCTGGGAACAACGAACGTCAGTATAAGATTTTGTGCAAATCCATCTAGTAGATGTTGAGATATTTTGGGACTGCCAAAACAACATTGTCATCCCTAGAGCCATGCAGCTAGCATAGCTAAAAACTGTGTAGGGTGGGCAAAAAGTGACAAAAAACACAAATTAATTTGACAGAGAGGGAGATGACTTCCCTTAAAGTCAATACAAACCATGTAAACTCAACGATGCTGCAGGACTGCTTTTTGTACTTGACACCCACCCAACAGTTTCCATCTTATGTTGCTACAAAGATTGCCTTCCATCCAATGACTTCTTATTTTCCACAATCTTCCTGTAACAAATCAATCAAATGATACGCTGACTTGTTCTTGTTTCCTTTCAAGCTGTGCTCTCTAACAAGCTCTACCAACTTTAACTTTCTCGGATTAGCTGTTGAATGTTCCCTCCTGACGTCACTCACCTCGAATCCATTCCCTCATCCGTCTGGATCGGCAGCGGCTGCTTTCCTGCTCGTGACGCCGTCTTTACGGGACAGCTGGCAACGTTTACTTCAGTGTGAGAGACTGACGGGCTGTTTTGACCCAGAGGAGAGAACTGAGGTAAAACCTTCAGGCCAAAACTCAAGACTGAAGTTCTCAAATTGTACAGTGAACCTATTAAACAGTAACATGCCCGTCATCCTCAGTGGGATCAAAAAAAGGAAAAAATAAAGAAACAGTAAAACATTCGATTACTCAGTGAACCCAGATACAATGCAAAGTCAACAGAGAGAGCAGAGGCAGGTTCACTCCAGGTGACATGAACTGAGGAAACACATCTGCTCACTTGAAAATGTTTCAACTTCCAGCAAGAAATTTTCACGACGCAAGAAAATCAAAATCCAATCAGCCTGTTTGCTGAAGATCTACACATTGTGTTAATCTGTAAGACTCAACCAGACACACACAATGACTACATTTCAGTAAGGAGAGATCACTTTGAGATTAAATACAATATTGATTATGAATTTATATAGTTAAAAGGAAGGATTTGATATTTGTAAGCAGTATACAAACCTTTAATAAATGGTTTATAACGCACTATAGTGTAGTTTTAAGTCTTTATTAATGTACAGTATTTGTCAACATAACTTCTCCTATGAAGACATATTTTACATTAGTACAGCTGTGTTTTACTATATTGTCATTCATTATCTGCTTATACAGCAGCTTATACTTAGCAGCTCTCACAAGAGTTAATAAACAATTACATCTACTTACACCTACATTATAGTGTGTTATAAACAATTTTAAATGTTTAAATACTGTTTAGAAATGCTGATTAATTCTTCACATGGTGGCTTTAAAGGTACCTTGTGGAGTTTTTGACCACTAGAACAAAATGTGGAGAAAATGATCATGCTGTGGATCACCAAGTAAACAAATAGTGAAGCTACAGAAGGTTTGTGCTGTAAAGTATATTTTTATAATCCAATTTTCACCAACAATTTTGCATTGTTCCGGTTTTTTAAACCAGATTGTTCTTTTAACATTAAAAATACTGGCAAATAACAGTAAATACCCAGACTTTGATTTGAAACGTAATGCCTCCAAATAATAAGCCCTAACTCAGGTGTACTATAGAGTGTATATAAATGCCCCTAATAAAAGTTGGAATACTAACCTTGTTTAATGTACATACACTTACCGAGACTAAGACATTATTAAGGAGAAACAGATAATCAGAAGATGCTTTTTAGGGTTTTATTGCCTCTGTCTCAATTATTTACAGTTTATTCTGAATTAATAATTTAGTCCATGTACTTTAACAGATTGAAAATCTATAAGAGGCTGTGAATATCACCTGAAATTGATTATCAACTTATCAAAGAAATAAGGAGAGCAATCCTTCACCTTAACACGTTGATCAAAGAGCTGTCAGCTGTGAGGTTTTCACAGGACAATAACACATTCATGATTTAATCCTCCAAACTGAACTCCTCCTCTGGGGAAATATTGGAGAAAGTGTTGAAATCGAAGGCTCCGTCCGTCACCAGCAGCGTCGTACCGAGCTGTTACGACAGTCAGACTGTGTTAAGTGCTGTGGGAGTGTTGCTGTGGAAACCGTTTTGTGGAGTGTTTGTGAGGGTTTCAAGCTCCCGCGGGATTTGGGGGGTGGGCGAGCGAGCAACAGTGTGTGTGTGTGTGAGTGTAAATCAGCGTTGGCTGGAAATGCCTGGGTGACCTAATGCACATCTGTGAGTGTTGGACTGATAGACGGAGAGAGTTTTTGAAGAGAAAAGTTCCACTTTTGTCTTTGTGTTAAGAGGCAGAGAGTTGAGTCTGTGATCTGAGTGTCTAAACACAAACAAATAAACAAACAAACAAACAAACAGACAGCCACCTGGGTGGTATTGAGCCCTGATGCTCTGACAGTGATGTGACTCAGTATTCAGAGCTGGACAGAACAGATCAGCTCGTCGCCTCCAGCAGCTGCTCCTGTTCTGAGCTGCCATATCTTATTCATAACCTGCTGAACAGTAACCAGATCCATCTCTCTCATTATTCCTTCAGCCTTGTTCTCGGGCTGCTGCTCATATCTGAGTTTTACACAGTCAGAGCAAAGAGACCGGCTTAGTTATCTGTTGTGTTTATTGTGTTTTTATGCATACATTATCTACAGTCTACACTTGTACACAGTTTTTTCTATTCCAATCATTTACTATTTCTACAAATGTTTGACATTTCATCAAGAAATTCCTTTAAAATGAACACTTATATAGCTACAGTATATAAGAAAAGTGGTTGAACTGTATTATAGCTGTGTACATCCTGCAGAAATGATCGTATACAGTACAATTGAGTTTATAGACACTTTTTTGTTGTTTTTCTCTTGCAACAAAGGGCCATGGCCTGACGCAAAAGTATTCAGGGCCTTAACTTAAGTGAAAGTACCAATGCAACAATGTAAAAATACTCTATAACAAGTACAAGTATTGCATTAAAAACCTTACTTTAGTAAAAGTACAAAAGTATCATCAGCAAAATGTACTGAAAGTATCAAAAGTAAAAGTACAGCTTTTGCAGAATAGAATGGCCCTTGATTGGCATATATATATATATATATATATATATATATATATGTATATAATATACATATTAGATTGTTCATACTGATGCACCATGTTTGGAACTGTTGTGTGTTGTGTTTTATGTAAAATGTTTATCTGAAAAGTAATATCCTCTGTCTTACCAGTAGACTACGGTACAGAGCAGCTTCTTTCCTCAGGCTGTGAGACTCCTAAATTCATCCTGCGCACTCCACCATAAATCATAGTTTTGGGGGGTTTTTTTGTGTGTAGCATGAAGAGACTACAGCTTGCATTTCGTTGATAAATACATGAACCTTGCTCTAAAATAAATGTAGTGAAGTAAAAAGTATAAAGTAACAGAAAATAGAAATACTCAAGTACCTGAAAATTGCATTTAAGCACAGTATTAACTACAGGCTATAACCTGAAACATTGATGTAGAAGAGAAAAACACAGAAATCAGAGAAACAAAAAAAAGTAAAACCCTGATCTTCTTTGTTATCTGCACATTGATTTAAACTGATGACCTTAAGTTGTTTTTAAATGTTATGTCCAAAGTTATTTCTATCTTTACTGATTAAGTTAGACATTACCAGGTGTTTTAAACTAAATCACTTCAAACTAATCACTTTAAACTAATCAGTTACCAAACTCCAACTTAACCTTTATCATTCAACACACACGTTGAAGGGTTTGTTGAATGGTGAGATACCCACCAGTGCTTATTAGGCTGTTATGGGATAAGATATTGCAAAATGTTAATCACTTTACAGTACTTATTCTAGGTGTTATAAAGTCACAGTCAGGACTGCTTTAGAGATGTTGATCGGTAAAATGAATGGAAATTAACAAATTCTCAGAATATCCAGACAATTTCCACACTGGTCACTTTCTAGAAATATAGCAAAATGTATTGTTTTATTCAGAAAAACAACAAAGGAGAGGATAAAGCTGCATGTCACTGTCATTCTTGCATTTTTAAAAGGCAGTAAGTGACACAAGAATTGATTATTTGTCTGACAATAGACTGGGCTATTGATAGTCACAAGAAAATGACTGTTTATAATCGGAGAACTACGCTCGCTGCCTCTCACTGTGACACTCCCCTCACAATATCAATATGTACAATATACATGCATATATTATTATCACCGATCCACTGTTATGATATCATCTTACTTTTCCCCCTTGGAGAGTCACATGACCCCTGTTAGGGTGAGAGAGGGGGGGTCAAAACGCTTCAATGAAAAACACATGGAGGGAGGAGAGAGCTGCGACTAAACAGAGAGAGAGAGAGAGAGAGAGAGAGAGAGAGAGAGAGAGGCCAACATGAGCCACAGAGACAGGCGAAGAAGAACAAGAGAGCAGCTGTAGGAAAGATCTAAGCCTCCAGAACCAGAACCAAGATCAGGTCCAGGACCGGCGGCAATCAGAACCAGAATCAGGACCACAGACCAGGAGCAGCCCAGTCCACCATGTCAGAGTCCATCAGAAGAAAAAGCTCCAGCAGACAGCTCCTGCAGAACCTCATCAGGTGAGAGAGAAAAGCTTTTAACACATGACGATCACTATTTTTCTCACTTCCACCTGCAGGATAAAATTAGCAATTTGCTAAAGGTGTGTTCTGTTCAGAGGTGGAAGAAGTTTTCAGATCTTTTACTTAAGTGAAAGTAGCAAAGCTAAAGTGTACAAATACTCTTTTACAAGTAAAAGTCCTGCATTCAAAATCTTAGTAAAGTACAAGTACAGTAAAAGTACAAAATTATTTGCAGAAAAATATACTTAAAGTATCAAAAGTAAACTATTCATCATGCAGAAGGGCCCATTTCAGAATCATATATAGAATATTATGGGATTATAATTAGTAATGCATTCATGTGTACATCACTTTACCTTCTTTATGTACTGATGGTAGCTTAATCCATAAAAGTATATCAGAATTTATTAATTGATTTCTATTTTGTATTAATTATCTAACTCTGTAAAAAAGCTGTCAGATAAATGTAGTGAATAACTCTATCTATCTATCTATCTATCTATCTATCTATCTATCTATCTATCTATCTA
>NTHP01000551.1:242438-264377 GCA_003416845.1 Oplegnathus fasciatus | reverse complement strand
AAAAAAAAAAAAAAAAGAAGCAAACATTCATTTTTGACACATAATATATAACCTTGGTTGGGTTGCACCAGAATCCAAATATTCAAAATACATATGCAGAACACTGAAATGTATTCAGTCCACATTACATTATGAAACACCCGTACTCACAATGCAGGTACTTTTAAGCCTTTGAGGAGAATATATTTAGAGCATGCGCCTAATTTTACATACACATATTATACATATGGCCTTAATTTCCTCGTGTTTTTTATGTGTCTGTTGGGATTCAGATCTTGAACTGAAGGGCTCATCCAGGCTCAGAAATAGAGCTTCGGTCTGACTAATTCAAGGTTTAATGTACATTCAATCAATCCTCTAAACCACTGACATGGTTGGATCATATCTGCATTTCTGAAAGATAAAACCAACCAATAACTTGACTCCACCTCTTGTCAGTCAGTCAGGTCATTGACAGGTAACGGTTCTCCACTCCACAGACTGGACGAGGAGCTGAAGCCCAGTTGCTGCTTGGTTCTGGAGGAGGACGAGGGCTTCAGCGACTGGAGTCACAGGTTGGAGAATCGTAATGAGCAGGAGGTGCCGGATGACTGCAGGGCCAGGGTGCAGAGTCCCTCAACGCCACAGTGGAAACCAGGGCCTGAAGAGGAGAAACAGCAGGGGGATGAAGAGGAGGAGGGATGTGAGTCAGAACGAAGCAGTCGGTCCCAGGAAGCGTCAACAAGACCTCCAGAGAAGGTCAATACAGTCGTTACTGTGGCTTTCAGGTGGAGCTTGTTATTTGAGGAAACAGCTGATGAGACTGTATTGTTCTGGATGTGTCTGATGTTCGGCCCTCAGAGCGTCAGTGTTAAACTCTTTCCCAGTTGGTTTCCAGATGATATTACAATGCATTTCAGTAAAACTTTTTCTGGCGTGCAGCAATATATTGTTTTAAAAATTGTCATCCAACAAGGCCTCAGACAAGTGTCACTGGACTGCGTCTATTTTCAGTTTAAAAGCCCATTTTCATTGTAGGTTTACTGGACTAAACTACCAGGCCATCTACAACCATCTCAGCTGGTTATTTATACATTTTCAGCCACACTAGTGACATGGCTTTAGGGCTGCCAGTGTTCGTCTGTCGGTCCACCACGTCGGCCCAGACTGAATAATTTCTATTTAACTATTTGACGATTGCCATGACATTTTATACAGTCATTCATGATTCCCAGAAGATGAATCCTTTAATCATTTGTGATTTTTAGTAAAATGTCTTGACAACCTTTGGGTGGGTTGCCATGAAATTTGGTTCAGACATTCATGTTCCCCTCAGGATGACTTGTAATAACTTTGGTTGTTGGTTGGCTGTTGTTTGGTTGGCTGTAGACGTGTTATTTTATTTATTTATTCTATTTCTTGGTAAAAACATATTAAAGAACACAAGCTCTGCTTTGCCAGTGTGCTGAGTTTACAATACAAAAACAAAATAACTTAAATAATACTGATAGATAATAATCACGAAAGCACCGATGTTTTAATTAAGAGCGTTATCACTAAAACATGTGCGACTAAACATGCCCTTAATGAGTTCTCTGAAACTACTCAGGGAGGCAATAACAAGCTTCAAACTCTGTTGTATATGATTCCACTGTGGAGTAATATGTTACCTGCTTTGCTTTTGGTTCGTTTTAGTTGTCCAGCAACAGAAAGGAAGTCAGGACGTCTTACAGCTCAACTGTCTTCCTGCCACAGGATGTCAGGCTGCCAGACAGGACGTCCTACCTGGTTGCAGGGACAATGAGGCCACGGTGTGTCTGGTTTTAGCTCCCTCTTTTTTTAAGTGACACTTTTTGGTGTGTGGTATGTTTCTATCCTGGGATGTGAACATGATCATTTCTCTATTCAATAACTCTTCCACTTTATTAACCAGTTAAATAATCTCCTCCACAGTGGAGGGGCTTGCAGGGTGGATGGGGAGGTGGAGCAGGAGGAGCAGAAGGAAGAGGAAGAGGTGCAGGCTGCTCTGCAGAGGGAGTGGACGTCAGCAGAAACCCCACAGAGCCCCAGAGATGAAGATGATCAGGAGGAGGAAGAACTGAGATTCACACATGAAGAAGAGAAGAAAGACCTCCACCTTAGGAGGGGGGAGAGACACAGGGAGGAGAAGGAAGAGGAGGAAGAGCACAAGATGCCAGACAAGGTTAGCTTTCCAATAGTACTATTGTTATTACTACTACTACCTCTACTGCAACTATTTCTTTCCCCAGTGAGGAGATCTAAAGATGACATCTGTTAGTTGCTTGGTTTTTCCATCGTCCATCATCTTAGTCCACCCCTAAAAATGTTGGAAACTACTATCCTGATTGTAGTGAAATTTCTTGTGGATATTTGTAGTCACCAGAAGATGATTCCTAATTATTTTGGACATTCCCTGACTTCTTGTCAGGTCAGTATTTCTCCTTGACCACCACTTTAATCCATGGCAAGGTATCTTGAAAACTAATGGTCTTTATTTCCATGAATTGTGCTGTGGATTCATGGTCCCCAGAGGATGAATCCTTATGTTTTTGTGGACCATATGATGTTTCCTCTAGCACCACAATCACACCCTGATTTTTATTTATGCATGAGACACAAAATCTAAAGGTGAAATCTCCATAAAAATTTATTTAGCACATTCATGCTCCCCAGAAGAGGAACTGTTTCCTTTTTGCACACTCCATGAGCACGGATTTAGTGCTATCCTCGGGCTGCTCAGAAGATTTCTAATAATCTATTGGGCAGATTGTCCCTGTGGAGTTTTCTTGAAAGTCTGAAACCTGCTTTGTTAATATCCATGTTTTCTATCAAGCAGTCTTCTTCTTCGCTACCTTTGCTGACACACCCATCAGCATGAATGTGAATCACATCACTAAACAAAACTAAATGGGGACCCACTCTTAAAAACACTGCTCTATAGCAGTACAAGTGGTCAAAAACTCCACAGGGTACCTTTTAATGTCCACATGTCATCACCCAGGTGGTACCACCAGGACAGACATTATATTTTTACCCCCATGACTGGGTCTTTACAATGTATGTTCTTAGTTACGTCCAACTCTTTCACATTGTGGGGTGTTATGAAGGGCCTCTCGTAGGAATTTAGACTTTTATTGTTATTATTTATACAATAGTTCTACTACTAAGCAGTAGGGTGCTGCCATAACACCAAACATGTCTTGCTTCTCCCAGTGTTTCATATAACATTTAATCAAACACATGCATGCTTATTAGAAAACGCACAGTTCATAGAATTTGGCTTCAAATCTGAAAGTAATAAAGTAAAAGAATGCTGCTTTGGCTCACAGGGTGTAGGAATGAGACGTGCAGCCTGACGAAAGCAGCAATGATGTAAGATGTTGTAACAAATTCCTACTTTCAGCACCAGTGGTTTGCCAGTGTTTCATTAGTCTTTTGCCACCAAATAACACAGTATGGGTCGGCAGCGTGAACACGTTTTTAAATGTTTTACCCATTATTTACCCATAAAAAGATGCAGAAGAAAGAACAGATGTTAAGGAAAACTGTTATTGAGATTATACTCTTTAACATGATAAGAGATGATAATTTTGCTTCAGACTTCTGCTTATAAAACGTCATTTGCTGACATGTTGTGGTGTTGTCTTAGAGCTCAATGGAGGGCAGGAGGAGCGAGGAGGTGAACCGGAGATCTGCAGTCTCTCTTTGCAGCAGCGAAGGCGAGGAGCCGTTAAACTGTTACGGTCCCATGAGCCCAACATTCAAGGTATCTCGTGTCTGTACAATAAAGTTTTGAAATTGAAATTTGTTTGTTTTATTTTTGAACACCAGCGTCAGTAATTATGGTAACCAAAAGTGAGGTGGGGATGGCAGACTCTGTCTCACACCGGTGGTATTGTTAATGCTTTTGTTTCTCCAAAATGAAGGGAAAGTTACTCTAAAACATCAGTTTTTTGGTGTCAAACATGTACTTTTAGAGCTGCCATTTAGCAGCAGCATTTAACAACCAAGCTGGACAGAGAGCAGATTTTCTCAATTGACGAACACCTGCTCTGCCTTTGCTAATGCAGTTAATCTCTTCACGTACTGCAAAATTCAACAGCCAAAACAGGAACGCAATTACTAACTGATGTAGTTACAGATGAAGTTCAATCACAGTTGTACAGTGTACAGAGTTTTCCTCTAAAACTTCATCATATTCAAGCGGAAATAAACCCAATTGCTTCTGGTGGCAATGAGGATGTTGACACTTAGCTCTGGAAGAATAGCACCTTCTTCCCATTTTATGTTTTAGAGACATTAGAGACACCGTCACTTTGATGACTGGCAGCCTCTGAAGCAGACCTGCTGTAAATCCCTGATCCAACAGATCTGCACAACTCCTTTATATCAACGTGATGAATTACTGATGGTAAAATGATTTAATGTTGTGTCATGTTAACGATGCTAAAACGTTTTGTCTCTTTCATGCTCCCTGCTGCTCCACCAGAAACTCCTCGTTCAGTTTTACCCAGTAAGTCTGATACATGTGTCAGCTGAGTGTTTGCACTGAGGTGTGGGGGTTTAATTTGTGTCACACTATGCTGGACTTTATGTTTTGAAACAGGAGTAATGGACTGCACGTCAGAGTTGTACTTATAGTCATTTAGCTGCTGGAGCCTGCAGTAATCTGTATCTCAGCACACTGTGTCTCTTTTCAGGATGAAGTGAACAGCAGAGTCTCGACAGACGGTAAATGCACGGTGAGTGCTGCAGTAGACGAGTGTCAAGGTCAAAGGTCAGCAGCTGCCATAAGATTAGAGATGTAGCAGGTCAATTCTACGACCCTCTGCTTCTGTTATTGTCTGTTTTTGGCTTGAAGAATCACTGACGTCCTTTAAATCACTTCTCAAACATTCATTATTATTACTCTTGTTTTTATCTTACTCTATTGTTGGGTATTTTATTCCATTTTATTTTTGGATTATTTTCAACTGTCAGATTTTATTTGCCTCAAATGTTTTGATCCTGGTTAGACCATGTAAAGCATTTTGTAAAATGCTGTATAAATATTATTATCATTATTATTATTATTAGTTTCTCTACCTCATTTCATTCAAAACGTAGTCAAGTAAACAGACTAACAAGTAACAAGTCTCTTCCACCAATTTTTGGGCAAATACAGCAAATGTCTGCTAATGTGATAAAACTGGGGCCTGTCAGTTTAGTCCCTGTTCCAGATTTGAGGAGTTCTTTCAAACCCTACCCTCAAAAACCAACCATTAAGGCAACGTAAGTTTCTGCCTACAGTTATTTTAGGTACAAATTACAACTTTGTTGTACTTTACCCGTTTGTAGGTCTGAAGTGCAGCCTGCTTCAATAAAAGGTCTGTGTTACTGTAGGTCATTTCCCAAGTGTGTGTTATAAGGATCATTTCTGTGAGTTTTAACCATCAATTGTCTTAATTCTTTCCTCAGATCATAGAGAGAACTGAGTCTCTGAGGAAAAGGTGAGTCTGTGATTGTGTGCCATGAGATAGATTTAAAAGATTGACTGAGCCGCGTAGTAATGCAACAAAACCACTTAACTGACTGCTACAATAAATCACAAAACTGTTGTTCTTCTATGAGTCTGACTCAACCATTGAGATTCTCTCTGTCTCCAGTGCTGCTCCACCTCTTGGAAATGTTCCCAGGAATAAAAATCCAATTCAGTTGCAGATACAAAAATAAAGTGCAATGGCGTGCAAAGTCTGACTTCTCTTAAACCGACACGTTGCTTAAATAAAGGATAAATTGTTATTTCCAATCATTTCCTCCGGTGTATTTAGCTCATGTGCAGCAAACATTTGATGCTTGCACGACAGCTGCATCTGTACTTCGATTTATAACAGAAAAATACTTCACCATGACTGATCTGAACATTTATCCATTCTTCCAAAGCACCAGCAACATAAAGAAGACGCTGCCACCTGTTGCTGTTTCTAAGATTGACAAGAAACTGGAGCAGTACACACATGCTCTCGAGGTAAAAGCCCTTTTTTCAGTGGGTATTTTCCTTTTAAGTAATAAGCCGGTAAACCCTGACAGTACTTCACAAACTGCCATCTGCCATTTTACCCTTTAAGATAACAACTCTTACATGATTGTTTGTTCTCTTTGACTCTTAAAAGAAACCATGACCAGCTCATCACTTCAAACCCGCTACAGGCCAAATTCCCTCAATTTATTCTTATTGATGCAAACCCCAGTTTAGTTGGGACCATCAGACAATCTTATTCAGGTTCTTTGGTCCAGACAAAAACACCTTCCACATGACCAGGGACTGAATTCAGTCTCTCATCTATTCATTCACTACTTTCTATATATAAGACACTCAGTAGTTTGATTTTTAGTGAGCAGTAAATTTAGATTTCGGACACTTGTGAATGTCATTTTGCATCACTGTTATATGTACAGTTGAACAATGTTGATTTTTAGAGTATAGAGCATAAATTTACTCACTCAGAATTCAGACACTCAAATAAAGTTGAGGGTAAATGCAGTCCACTATATAGTAAATAGGATGTGATTTCAAACCCAAAATTCAGGCTAAATCATCAGTGTGAAGGTCCAGCATTCACTGTTGAACTTCAGTGTGGAAAACTCTCAAATTCTGTGCCTCAAACTATCACAACGTTATATCTAAACTTACTAAATCTCACTTTATTTTTCACAGGTCTCCTCAAAGGAAGGCAGATCAGGCAATCAGGTACTGACGGACCTGACGAGTCCCACTGAACCCGTCTCCTCCAAGAAGAGCCTGTTTGAAGCCGGAGAAGTCTGGAACCAAACCGCAATCTCAGTCACACCATCTAAGGTTAACGACGAAGTTACCTTCATCAGTCATACAATCTAATTTTTCACAGCGCAACTGATGAATAACCACTGCTCCTTTGCTCGATCTATGAGGAAGTACACAAACAAGGAATACAAATTGGTGTGAGGGGAGCTCGTAAAAACTAGTTACTACGTGAACAGAGAAAGTTAAAATTGAAAGTTAAAAATGCTCAATAAATGGTTGGAATGTCCATATTCTAAAAATGCAAATGTGATCAAACCTACTGAAAGAAAAGAGACTAAGCCTAAACATTGACAATTCCAGGATCACAATTGTTGTAACTATATTCACTTTTTGTGGTATTTGTTTTTTCACAGTAATGATGAATATTTCTTCTTTTCTGTCTCAGGATGCAGATGGTTTAAAAGTTGGTGTGGCTGATCTCATCAATCAGTGGGTGAAAGGAAGTGAAGACGCGAGCAGGTGCAGCTCGCCCTCCAAACCGGCAGTAAGTCTGAATTTTACCCTGAATTACCATGATTGTACGAAACTTAAATGTGTGTTACGTTATATCTGGCAAGATTCCAACAAGTTTCAGCTCTGTGACATGAAATTTACAAAAACTGTTTATTTCTGTCAACTTTTCTTTCTTCTCAGTTTTCTCCTCAACTCTCTACCTGCCTGATAACTTCCTTATCTTTACTTTAACTTTCAATCAGTATTATTCTCTGTTCCTCTCTGCTTTGAGCAACCACACCCGGGCCTCTTCTCATATGGTGTAAATCATCTCAACTCTGTGTAACAGAGCAGTCAGTGAAAGCCTGCCCCCTTGTGGCTGCAGCAGCATCATTCGGCTCATTCACATGGAGGTCATTCAGGCACAGATGATGAACTGCGAACTATATGTTAATATATTTGTAGGAAGTTAAACATGGTGGGTGTTTTAATAAGAAAAAATTATGGGAGTGCCTTAGTGACACATTGTCTTCTGGAAGGGAAAGAAAACCAAAATCAAAATTTGATGACTGATGCTTCCTGTTCTCTTTACATTTACTGGATAACAGTGTTTTTCCTCAGTGATGCCATAAGTGAGCATTTAGGTTTGAGGTTGTGCTCAAGGATAGTTTGTTAAACACAGAACTTCATACTGTAATTTTTTGCTTACTAGTTGTACTGAAAGTGGACAGTTAGATGCTGCAATATTTTATCCATCCACAGCCAACACCTCTTATTCAACTGATAGCCTCCTTGAAAACCAGATGTTGAATAAAAAACGAGTCCTTTAAAGTGTGATTTAAGTCTGCAGTTTAAGTTCCCAGTTTCCAACTTTTTGGGTCTCGACCCTTTGCAATGAGGCAGTATCTATTTGTGACCCTGCTGTCACAAGTTATGGCCTTAGTGTGAATGAAAACTATTATCAGTTTAACCAAAGAGTATGTTTTTCTTCTCTGAGTTTTTCCTCTGGAGAAGTTTTAGAGTCCTAAAGAGGTTAAAATATCCAGATTTTGAAAAAAATTGAGAACATACAAACATACAAACATAGTTTGTGTAACAGAAATATACATTTTTACTTTCTTTTCCCTTTAATTATCTTGTGACCCCTCAGGCTTGTCTCAAAAAATTGCTTTTATATTGTAAAATACTGGATACCATCATCTCTTCAGGCCTGTAAAAACCCCACTGACATTAAAGATACATTTTATATAGTTATAGCTTAAAAGTGCTGCTCTTTTATTTAATGAGAGAAGGTTGCAATTTATAGGCAAATAATAAATATTTACCACAAAGATGAGGAGGAAAATATCAAATACCTGCCAATATAATCTGGAAAATATGGTGGAAACAGATTTAGGAGGAGATGAACAAATACTGAAATCACATTGAATGCTAAAACTGCTGTTTAGGATTATTGACATGACTATAAATAGCTGTGAGTGTGTCTCTGATAAATACTGTTTTATAAACTGAATTTCAGGAGAGCTCGACTGGTAAAAGATACAAGTTTGTGGTGACGGGTCACGGCAAGTATGAGAAGGTTTCTGTTGACGACACCTGCAGTGAAGATGCAAACTGCCAGTCAGGTAAGACCCTCAACAGTCTTTCATTCTGTAATAAAACAACAGAAGATGGAAAGTATGCTTTTGAGCTGCAATAATTTTAGACATATTTAAATTTTGACCTGTTGTTCAAAGAATTTGTTTAAAATAGTTTAATTTTATTATTATTAAATTACTTATTTACTAATTCACTTTAACATCAATAGTTGAAATGTGGTTCATCTTCACAGAGACTTCATGGTACTGTTTCTGGTTCAGTTCTGCATTCAAAAACCTCATTTTAACATTAACTAATCTGCAAAACTGATGTGAAGTTTCATTTTATTCATCTATGAGAAGTCAAGTATATAAGACACTGACATTGGATTTGTCTTCAACAATATTTATTACCAAGTGTGTGGATTTAAAAAGAACCCAAACATTTACTTGTTATTCAAAAGAAGATGATTTTTTCATTTAAACCCAAATGTCCAACTTAACTTCATGACAACTAAAGTAAAGGATAAGTCTCGTGATATTATTATATTTTTCTTATTGTCAGAAAATCCCATGAAAAGATCTATCTGCTAACACGTATTGTGTGTGTATCACAGCCTGATTATTCAAACTATTAAAAACACATCAATGACATGTTCCTTCATTACCATGAACACACAAACTGTAGTTTATTTTGACTCAATCCCACAAACACCGTCCTGCTGCCCCAAACAGATATAATACTAGGGCACCAAATGTGGATTCATCTGCCAGTGAAAATAGTCCCCAACAAATGCACTATTTCCTCCTGTTTTAGTAACTATTGCTGAAGAACTACAGTGCCCAGCTGTTTCAATGAATTATTTAATGTTTTTTAAAAATTAAACTGTATATTTGTGACCCGTCTTTAAAGGTTTACATCTTCAGTAGGAGTGAGTGGATTTGGGGCCACAGACAGTGTAGGGAAGTCGGAAAGTATTGAGAGACAGACTAACACTGTTGGTTCTTTTCATGGGATTTGTTGACAATAACACAAATATAGAATAACACAAGCCTTATCCTTTAACAATAACAATAACAATGAGCTGTGATGTGTCACCTCTTAAACCTACAGTTGTAACTAGTTCTGTTGGAACTTGCTATTGCTATATTGTAGGTGCCAACCAAAGCATTGTGATGAAAAAAATGAGAAATACAAGCCAAGTTTCACATTCACTTTTACGCATTTTTGAGAATCACACAGTAAACAAAAACATGTTATAGTTTAAGCATCAGTGTAATAAATGGGGCTGCAGTTAGCTTATAGGGGTAAAGTCTCCCTCACCTAAAATAAACTCCACATCATGATAGTCATCTTGGGGAAAACAACAATTTTTAAAATCTGATATAGAGACAAAAAGGATCGAAATAACTACAACAACAACTTGCTAATATCTGCAACAGCAGCAGCACAATCCTCCAAAACTGTAAAACATCACACTCATCATCTAATATCTGTCCTTCTTCTCCAACTATTACTCAACTTTCCTTTAGTTAGTCTTCCTACAGCAGGCCTCAACACCATCCTCATCATCATCAGCATCATTCACTGGTATTCACTTCTACATCCTAGTTACAGTCTAAACTCAGTAATATTACGGAGTAATGAAGTCCTGGACGATCCACCATAAGGCAGGAAATTACTATCCAACCTAACATCTAATATCTAACATCAGCATGCTAACATTCTCACTGTGCAAATGCAAACATGCTGATATTTAGCTAATATAATGTTTACCATGTTCATCTTAGTTTAGTGTGTTAGACTTCGACCTAATGATGGTGCTAGATGAAAAGTCGGGATCACCAAAGTCAATAGGGTTCATTCTCTGGGGAACATGAATTTCTGTATAAAATGTATTGGTAATCTATCCAATAGTTGTTGAGATATTTCAGTCAATCCCAAAGTGGTGGATCAACAGACCCGACGTTGCTATCCCAAGAGTCAAGAACCTAAGCAGATACAATACAGTCATATATACCGACATCAGAAGAAGATACTGCAGGTATCATGATATTTTTTCCATATTGTCGAGCACCAATTTTCTGCTCTGATCGAAAGCCCGGACATCCACCTCTTCATTTTCCATCCATACCTGACTTACAGAAACCTAAATCTGTTCTGACTGGACCTTCACCCTTCATCATCTCTGTTTTCCTTCTTTCAATATCCATCTGCCCTGTTGTTCCAGGAATGTTAAAGCCCTATTTATTTCACAGAGAGTAAAAACTGCCTACCAGCGGTGTACACTAAAAGCCTTTGTTTAGAAAAATAGAAAAATGTAGAGCATTACAAATAAAACAATCTTTTATCTATTGACAGTACATGCATTCAACACTACATCTAGGCCATCATCAGATGAAGAAAGAAAAATCTAACCAAGGGGAGTTTGAACTGATATAATGTTTGTTTCTGTCTTTGCCTTATCTTTTTCCTTTTTTGTCAAGTCACCTTATTTGATTCTATAAAAAGTGCAAAGATGCCACACCTGTATTACCGCTGTATTATTATTTTTGGCCTTTAACAGCTTACTTACGGTATACACTAACTTACACTTCCTAAATAGCCACAACTGATGAAAATATCAGAAATATATGTACTTATTTGACGTAAGGATGAATTTTCTTTTAGTGAAACTTTCTTTGCTTTCTAAGTTTAAATTTAAAGACCATGACAAAGTTCTACCTCCAGTATTGACTAAAGTAGATTAAGCAGTAATCAATGACAGTTTAAATATTTTTTCCCCTCAAAAATAATCCACCTCCTCACTGCAGATTTATAAAGTTAACTTCAGCCGTTCTATTGCAGAGATCCACAAATGGTTATATATCTATTTTCTTACAAATTCTCTCAATATGATTCCATTTCTCAGAGGCTCCCTCCCCTACCTGAGATCATTGCGTCTTTCTATTTTGTGATGAATTGCGCAATAGAGAAACCACATACATCACTTTTATCAATCCCAAACATACTTTTGTGTCAGTTCAAGTTACATATCTGCAGATTTTGTCAAACCAAATCCTCTGGCTTTTCTGTTGAAGTCCTTATGCTCGTCTTCCTGACATTTGCGTTTTATCAGCCCCCTTTCAAACACTGCTGCTATTTTCGTGAGTGGCTTCTCTGCTGCCTCTTTTAGCTTCCTGGCATCAAAACGGGGACTGTACAGCAAAAGCGGCAGGCGACTGACAAAAGAGGGTACTTCTGCTTGATTGTCTTTAGAGGCCTTTTTCTCGTCTGAATCTTTCTTGGCAGTGTTGATCTGGTCCATGATTCTTTCTTTTGTAGAGAACATCTGAAAGAGGAGGGCATCCCACATCTTCAACGCCTTGGGACCTTCTTTGTTCTTAATCACCTCCTGACTGGCACATTGTTCTGCTGACGACTTATCATTACCACCTTGATCTGTTTTCTCGTTGCTGCCGCTGGAATCGACCTGAGCTTTGGCTTCCGGGTGTGGAAACTCAGGTTCCTCTGGCTCAACGACCATGTGTTTCTTGAGTCGTGTCCATCCGCTGAGCTTACCCTTAAGGCCTTTCTGCTTCTGGGCTGCTTTGGGCTCAGCGGATGAAGAGGATGTCTCTGCTTTGATGGTGTTCTTGTCAGCAGTTGAAGATGCAGTTGATGTCGCTGACTTCGTGGAGGGTTCGACCACTGGGGCTTCCTTCGTTGCAGCTGTAGTTTTGGTCCTCAGAACGTCCTTGTCTTTGAGTCCAGTTTTTTGCTGAGATGGCGGTGACGTTCCTCTGTTTGGGGATGGAGCTTTGACTGAGACTGAGGCCTGAGGCAGAGAGGCAGGAGTGGCAGAGTCAATCACAGCGGCTTTAACTATGGACGGTATGACAGTATCTGTTGCTGGCTTTGCAGGGGAAATGTTCTCTACTGGTAGCTCTGTTGAAGGCTGAACATTGCTGGTGTGCGAGCTAATCTGGAGTGGATTGGGGGGAGACTTTGAGGAATCGTTTTTTAGTACTGTGGGTTTCGTTTCTACAGTGGCAGAGGAAGGTCTTGATTCTACCTGCTTAGTGGGAGGAGTAGCTTTACTGGTTAAAACAGGATCGGTAGAATACATTGGAACACTAGTTTCAGTGTTCAGTGAGGAGAGTTTTCCTTTCTTACTAGAATTTGCTGATGGGTTTGTTTCTATCTTGTGCATTTGGGAATGTACTTTTACCTCAGCACTTTTAGTCAGGACTGAACTGTCCTTAGTTGAGGGTGGTTTTATTTCTGGTTTTGAGATATTCTCTTTGATTGACCTAGCAGAAGGCTGAACAGTGGTAGTAGGTGTACTATCTCGAAGAGGTGTAATGGGAGGGTTTATCTGGTCTTTCGTAATGACTGGCGAGGGTTTCGTTTCTGTAGTATGGTTCAAAGAGACAGGAGTTTGAGAGGACTGGGGCAAGGTTGGAGTATAGGTTCGAATAGGTGTATAGGTTCGAATAGGTGTATTGTGCACTCTTGGCTCTGGTAGAGGGGAGGCTCTTGTTGCGGCCCAAGGTTTAGTTACTATAGGAGGACTAAGTGGGGCTTTAGCATCTCTGGTGGCTTCAGCAAGAGGTTGAATATTTATAGCAGCGTGGTTATTTAAATCAGCATGTGAGATGGTTTGAGTATTTACAGCATGAATGTTGGTTTCTATAGGTTTCCTTGTTTCAGTGACAGATTGCCTAAACTGTTTCACTCCAGTCTGAGAACTCACTGAATTCACAGAGGTTTGAACATTATCTCCAGACACCGTGATTTGACTTGGCCTTGCAATGGTTTGCTGTTCTACACTAATACTAGATATGCTAGCCATGAAATAACCAGAAGAGGAAGTTGTTGTCTCAGTCTTAGATGTTACAGAATTCTTATTTTTTATAGGGGGACTTGCTAAAGGTTTATTGACTATAATTGGCTGGGTGAAAGGAGATTGTTCTTTTACTTTGGTTTTAGTAGTAATTTGTGGTGCAAACGTCTCAGATGATCTGTGCTCAGCAAGGAGGTTGGCAAACTGTTTACTGTCTGCTGTTGAGTTTGTGTAGATTCTTGTTTGAGCAACAGATCCAGAGACAGGTTTTGCATCGATGGCTGGCTTTGTTGCAGATTGACTCTCAGGTCTATCTGACCTCAACTGAGGGCTTTTTGGTGTGATGTGCCGCATGGCAGGGCTGGACGGCACGGCAGTTTTACTAACCTGCACAGTATTAAAAGATGGTTGAATGCTAACTGCCAAGTCTGTCATCATTGGCAAAATAGCCTCTGTGTGAAGCTTGTTGGGGAATTTGGTTTCAGTAGCAGCAATATTATTAACATTTCTGCCCAAATTGGATTTGTTTGACTGTGCAGTTTCTGCAACAGGTCTGCCATGTTGAATAGCTTCTACACCTCCTGGTTGTCCAGGAGAGACCTTGTCTGTGGAAGACTTGCTGACAGTTAGCAATCCCACAGATGGTTCGTCGGACAGTTTGGTTTCACTGCTAGGCATGTTCAGTACTGTGTTTCCTTTTGAAAGATTAGAAGCTGGTCTCGTTTCAATAACACATTTTGTTTGAATGTTTTCTGTTCTAACAGCAAAAGTGGGAAGATGCTCTGTTGGTGTTTTCCCAGTCAATAAACCTACTCTTCCATTGGTGGGCTCTGGATGCAATTCTGTTACTACTATTGAGTTGCTGATTTTGTTAGTGTCAGTATTATTATAAGTGGGGAATTTGGGTTCTATATTAGCTTGGCCGGACAGTATTGTGTCTTTAACAGGGATGTTAAGACTGGTTTCAGTTGCTTGTGTGGCCTGTACTGTAGCTCCGCTTGAGTTTGTGTAGAAACTTGCACCTTGAAAAACGTTACCTTGGCCACTGGATCCTATGCTACTCTGTGTGTTTAGAAGTACATTCTGACCAGTATTGGTTAGCTTTGGGGGCTGTTTTGTTGGCACACTGGAGGTCATATCTAAAGGGAATTTAATGTCTGAAATGTTGGGTGATTTTATTGCAGTGACAGATAGGTTAGGTAGTTTGGTTTCTGTGGTAGATTTGCCCACTAAGTTAGTATTAACAGCAGGTGTATTTGGTACACTTTTCAAAGACAGACCTTCTCTCAATGGTAAATGGATCTTGTTTTCTACTGTTTTGCTATTTGCGTGAAATTTAGGTTCTGTGTTGAGCTGTTGTGTGATTTTTGTGCTTTGGATGGCTGCAGATACTGTGCAGATACCGTACTGTGCAGAACATACAGATGCTGTGACAGGCTCATGTGGCAGAATGGATCCTGTGGCAGTGATAATTGATTCTTTAGGGAATATATTTGAGAATTGGGGCTCAGTGTTTGTTTTGCTAAAGATATGTTCTATATTAGCAGCCACAGAAGGCAAAATGTTCCCCATGTTTGTTTTATTGGGTAAAGTAATGTCACTTTTCCCTTTGATATGCTGATTAACCTCCTCCCTTTGTTTGTGTAAAACAGTTTCAGTAGCCACTTTACTGGGCAGTGGTGTTTCTGAAACCAGTTTGGTGGCTTGTTGTTTTCCTAAGATGAACGGACCATTTATGATGGCAGTCCCTGAGAATTTGGGCTCTGACTCTGTGGCAGGAGACTGAATAACCAGGTTTTTACGGTCAGCTAGGTCTTTAACAGGCTTGGCTGTGAGTTGGACATTGAGACCATTGGCTGTTGATGGACTGACTCCACCAGCAGTTTGGTAAGACTGAACGGGAGCTATCTCTATTTGTCCAGACTGTTGTTTTGCATTTGTGCCCTTGCATTCTCCTTTTGTAGATGTTTTCTCAGGACTGTCATCTTTCTCTGTGACATCTATCCTTTTTGTACTAAGCTGTGTTTCTGCATTGGAATCTACTTTCACTACAGGTGAGGAGGAATTTGACAGACCACTGCTATCAGTCAGACATGGAGTCGTATTTAGCGCTGCCTCTACAGAATATAGTGCCGCACTTTGTGTGTGTACCTCACCTGCTTTAGGCATTGGTATTGAAGCCTCAGGGTATGAGGCTTTTGATGTGGATACATCACTTGTGGATTGTTGCATTGTTTTCTGTGTCAAGCCAAGGGGAAGCTCAGGTTTTATTGTGTCCACGCTAGATGTTTTAAGTGATTGTATTCCAATACTGTGAGCTTCAGACCGAATTTCCTCAAACACATCTTTGCTATGTGTGATGATCTGTTCCGCTGGAAGCTCACAATCCCTTGGAACTGACTGAGGTTGTAAAGTGTGAGCAGTAGAAACCTCCATTGAAGAGGAAAGATCTTGATGTCCATTGAGTTGTTTTGTCGCATCAAACTTTGAGACGTGTCCATCGACAGCTGCATCTGACTGTGTTTTGTTTGAAGAGGTTTCATTAACCCTGGGGGGTACAGGGCTGAGATGTGATGCAATAGTCCTAATCCCACCATAGGCAACATACTCAGCTGGAGTAAGACCATAATACATTGACCGTGATTTGGGCTTTGAGGTTACTAATGACATTTGAGTCTCCAATAGTGACGTCAAAGACTTGCGTGCCTCGACCACAGGAGGACGATAAGTGGATGGCAGGGGGCTTGGACTTGGTGGTGCTTGCATTGAAATCACTGGTGTAGGGTTGAGATTTGAAGTCTTTGGCACAGTGGAGTAAAATGATGGAACCTTTGGCAAAGATGAAGCTTCACTTTCAGAAACTTGGTCTGTTTGTAGTTTAGGGATCACTGGTTCTATTAGTGTTGGTTTGACCACAGCAGAGTCAGGTGCAATAATACTCGATGCTAAATTCTCTCTGGGGTACAGCTCAGTGTTCATTGGACTCCTTTGTGTATTTTGAATATCTATCTCTTTGTAATTGCTGGCTTGTTTGATTAAAGTAATGTGATTAACATCAGTCTGCTGCAGTTCTTCTGTGGCAGCTGGAGGTTTACCGCTAGTTTGAATCACTGATTTGTGTCTTGGAGCCTCGTTGGGAATTACAGGATCTTGGGAGGAGTTGAAAGCAGGACTTGCAGCAAATAGAAGTGGGTTAGGTTTGGATATTTCAATAAAGGGTGTGGATACTCGAGCTGGTGCACAAGAGGGAGTCTTAGGTCTTCCACATTGGGACCTGGACACAGACAGTTTCTGATCAGTTTTCACCGCTGACACAGCTGTTTTCTCCCTGTATACAGCTGATAACAATGCTTCCTGGTAGGTTGAGTTTATTTCTGTGAGGTCCTGGATGGAGGGAGGTTTAGAGATCTCATAAAATGTTGCCTTTGATGTATAAATCCTGGTTTGTGCGGCATCAGGCCTTGTCTCTTTTGCTGCTTCAACCAGTGATATTTTTGAGGCGGTTATCTCAGGGGACATCTGGCTCAGAACAAAATTGCCATTACTGGTAGGTCTGGCAGTCCAAGATGATGTCTGGCTCTGTGGGTTGTCCTTTGAACTGGCGTTTGTCTCCCTCTGGCTGAGAATAAAAGGATGTGTCTGAGTGTTTGAAACTGATAGCAGCAGGGGAACAGGAGGTAGTTCTGCAACTTGAGAAGGTGCCGGGCCTGGGCCACAGTTGGGGGTGGCTGGGGATAGGGTCAGGCTGTGAGTTGATATTTTAGTGCTGGACTGCGACACAGCGACTGGAGGGACTGTTGTGACTGACCCATGGGAATTTGGTGTCATGTTTAAATTGAAAGCAGAAGGAGGAGGTGGTGCAGGAACCTGCTCAGGTGGTGATGGGGGTGGTGAAGCCGATGGTGGCATCATGAAAGGAGTCACGTCATCAAATAAAAAAGAGGAGCACTCATACAGCGGAGCCACCTGCTCTTCAGAACTCTTGATCTGAGCTATATAGGACTGAGGAGGGAAGCTGCCAGTTTGGCCATAGGGGCTGCTCCGAGGATGAGGGAATGCAGATTCAGAGTGATTGTACAGGGAGCCAAAGGGGAAACTAGACACTGAAGAGTCTGCAATGTATACTGAATCTGGTGTCCTTGGTGGGCTGGACTGGTCACTGTGCTCGAGGTCTGTGCTTGCTTCGTTGACAGGCGACAAACAGGAGCGAAAGGGGACGGGCGTCTGAGAGAGGCTGCCTTTTTTCTTAGCTCTCTTCTTCTTGAGTTTCTGAAGCCTTGCGTTGTCTTTGCCTGGTTTCGGCAGTAAGGGTGGAGGATCTTGCTGGGAAAGGTCAGGATCCAGCCCATTACTGTAGCTGACTTCCATCAGCATTTCAGACTCCTGCAAGACAGATGAGGCACATCAGTCTATTTATCTTTAGCCAAAATCTACAAAGCAGACAACCAAATTATTCATCAAAAGAGGCCTGTCATGTAAAACTTACCATCATATTTGCTACAAAACAAACACACACAGAGGTTACACATCACCTTGGCATAGGCTTTTATTGATTAGGAACTAGATTAGTAAGACGCCAAAGCTGGAATTTGATAAGATGCCAGTTGCATGGTGTGATGTTTTCAATCACTAAGCAGTTGGAAATGTTTTGTTCTTTGTTGTTTTGTTCCAGTACAGAGTTGGGCCAGAAGGCACATTTTTATTGCAGCTGGCCAAATAATCACTGAGTTTGTTTTTTATTAATAATGTATATAATAGATATTTGATTTATGTGATTAATTGTGTTTGTATGACAAGTATAAATGCTGATAATACGTTGTTTTCCTTCCTTTTCAGCTGGACAGTTTTATGAAGATTTGTGAAACACACGCTGGACTTTGAAGAACTTTGGATAATGGAAAAAAAATCTTTGATACTGCACAAATTTTAGGCTCTGCCGCGTCACCATTCTCTGTATTCTCAAGCTTGGAAATGTACTTAAATCCTGTTGTAATGACAAATTTCCTGTGACACTTTGGTATCATTTTACAAAAGGTAGAGAAGCAAATAGTGAGTCTTTTTTCTGTTTGTACTGGACTGGTATTCATTCTATCCTGTGAATAATAATCTCATGGTATTTCAGCAGTAGTAAATCTTTTAATATGATGAAATAACTTCAATTAAATGGATTCCTGGTGTTTGTTTCCTCGATATTTAAGCTGTTAGAAAGTTTCTGTCTTTGTTTCCTTTGTCATTTGCTGTATAGGTGAGCTCATCGTTTTCTACTGTGTCCCCAGTATAGTGTATTCAGCTGCTTACCAACTGGACTTATTTAACCCGTGCTAATGGCTCTGAAACAAGTCTACAGCTGGCTTTAGAAAACTATGAGCTCTCATGACAACGGGCTCATTAGCAGGTTTCAAAACTCTTAATTGGGTCCTGAAGATGCTGCATGGCTACAGAAGCGTCACTATTGGAAATAGAAAGGCATGTAAAGCTGTTGCTTATGGCAAGGCTACTTTGAAATGATGACAAACTACTTGTGAAAATAGTCTCTCAAGGAGACTGTCGGATTTAAAAATGACCTCTGCAGGAAATAAAAGTAAATCCAAAGGAAGATGATTGACATATACAGGAGGGTGACCAGGTTCATGCAGGGAGGAGGGGTGGTAGTGGTGGTAGCATTCAGCTAATGTTCATGATCAAAGAAACTTAAAACGTGAGCAGCAGTAAATTGGGTCTAACTTCCTCGGTCATTGACATTACAAGCAAACAATAAGAAGGAGGTCAAAGATCAGAAGCATAATTAACTGACAATAAATGTAACATGCACCCAGGATTATATTAGACAAAGATGTGTTTAGAAAGGAAATGGGGGAGTTAGAGTTGAATTTTGACCCACATATTGTATGAAAGCTTACACAATATCTCAAAAGATAATTAAATTTGACTGACATTTTACAATAGTTGGTTTTGTTTGCCATAATAATACTTTTCGAGGGGCAACATGAGCCGAATTGTTTCTTTTCTGTCTGAATATTGCAGTATCTTTGGGTGACACTAGAAAAGGTCCACGGTCTAATTTTAGTCTGAGGGAAATAAGAGCAAACATCCTGACACCGAGCACCTGCTGCCTGCTGTCCTGCACTCACACAAACAGCCTCAGTCTGCTGGAAATCAATCCGAGGCCCAAATCCTCTCAGAGCTGCTCCGACTGTGAGCTCAGCCTCGTGTTTCGGAGCGATGGTAATCTTAAATTTTTATTTATGTCATGTTAGCACCAGTTTGGTCTGAGAGAAGCAGGAGAGTTATACCCATTGGGATATTTTCTACAAGTTTGACAATCTGTTTTAAATATTTAAGTTTTAGAAGCTGCAGCATAGAAATACCTCCCGTGAGATGTTGTCCCTGTCTGGAAATTTAAACAGTGATGTTTGGCTGGTTTTGAGCAAACATTTAACATGAATCCCTGTTTTCAAAGTGACTCCTGTAGTCACAGTGACAAGGAGGCCAGCTGACACATGAGAAGTCCCCCTTTTAAGGCTCTGGGGTTGGATATCTGGGAGGCTTCCATTGGAGCAGCTCAAAAGAGGAAAGTGTAAGATTAGCTTTGCGATAAAACTGTGCCATGACCTCAATCTATCTAGCCTTAAAGAATTCGATTAAACAAAATGAACGATGAGCTCTTCATCAATCATCAGGTTGCTACATTATGAATCTGAGTAACACTTACCTGAAGTGGAAACAGGTATTGCTAGTGTTTTGCTGGATAGGCTGCAAAACAAACAGTTCAGTGTAAGAAGGGAGGTACAGAGACAATTCATTTATTTATGGTTGACAACTAAAATGGCCAAGAAAAGAATAAAAGTATAATCAATGTGCTGGTGTGCAGGTTTTGTTAATGGCTGACTCATGCTTACATTTATCTACCATGGCACAAAATTGTGCAGAAACATACAACATGGTAAACACTGCAGAGCAAGCTCTTCCTCTCACTGATATAATCAGTCTGATATGCATCATGCGTTTAAGATTTCAGACCGTGTACGTGCTTCAATCAAATCCTATCCGCCGTTTGCAGGTTAGCACCTGGCTGACGGGTCAGGACCACGCTGCAGTACCACCAACTTGTCAATCAACAGACACTGAGTTTGACTGGTTTACCTTCGGCGAGCGGCTGTCGGGACAAACTGCTCTCTGCTTGTTAATCCCGGCTCAGGGTGCCACACTCATCCTGAAGTGAACTGAAGCCTTAGGGAGCGAGCCACAGTGCCCGTGGCCACTCCAAAAATAAAACAGTTGCCTTCAGTGTGTGTTGCAGGGGCAGATGGGGGTTTCCAGGCCACCTGAGATGGCTGAGGTGCAGCCCCTACAGGCAGTCGGCAGACACCTCCACCTGAGCGAAGGTGGGTTTTTTTGGGTTTGATTTTTTTTTCAGATCAGCAGACCAGCGGGGAGAAATCCAGTTTGTTTGGACATGAGCCCTTCACCTGACATCAATAAGTGTGGGTTCACTGTTTTTAGTTTAAATAAGGAGCTGTGATAAAGCTCCATTTACAAAAAGAGAAGTCTTTTAAGGTTCTACAAAAACAATGGCCACAAAGCATTTTTTTCTCTCAGGTTTGACTTTGACTTTATTTTGACCAAATTTCTGTTTCCGGTACAGATGTAGTCTAGATTAATAGTCATGATAGACAGAAAGCATGATTGGGCGATTGCAACTGTCTTTTTACCAGTAGAACATGTCTGATTATATTTTAAGCTTCCTGTTTTCTAAAAAGGAGATTTACAATGGCTTCAAAGTCCTAAATGGTTGCCACATTTGATGGCGAAGATAAAGCTGTGGGTGAAGTTGTCCTGTGTACAATTATATTAATAATATCGGACATCCAGATTGTGTGTAGTTGTAATTTGACTACAGCTTCTGTCAACTGCTGCAATTAAGACATGTTTCTATGCATCTAAAACTCAACTTCCTCTTGTGGAATTTATTTCTATGAGGCAGCTTGTGGAAGTGGGCCTGGGACTGGATGATCGCTGCAAGGCATGCACACCAGTAACTACACCAGTGGAGCCACTCAGGGCCCTCTAGTAGGTTGTGGTTGCACTGTTCAGCTCCCAGAGACGGTATATGTAACTGCATAGTTACGTTTTGTGTATTTTGTAATTTGCATTTGAATAAAACCCTGCAACTCTATATTTTATATGCTCTCTCTGGCTGGCCTCAAGCAGGTGCTCAAAAGGCACTAAAGCTTCTGACCACCAGTGGCAGTACTGAGAAGAATTTATGCTCCTTGGATTT
>NTHP01000551.1:218195-242363 GCA_003416845.1 Oplegnathus fasciatus | reverse complement strand
AAGTTAATGGTAGAAAAGGTTTAGATACACAGTATCTTCAAAGCTGTATAAATCGATTTTTGCCGCTAGCTAAAACGAGTTGACAGAGAAACAACCACCACCCTGCCACCAGCTTACAAACTTGTTATAACACATATCCTATAGGATACAGCGTGTTATAACAACTTAGCAAACAATTAGCAACATTAGCATTCATTAGGGGTCATGTTTCTGGCCACTTGGTGAATTTAAGTGCAATATTCACTCTCCTTTTAGCTCTGGTTTGGTCTTAGTATACACCATCAGGGCTGTGTGATAGTAGCAGATAGTTGGAGACTCAGCTCCAGAGAAGCTGGTGGTTTCTTTGAATTCTTGGCTGTACTTATTTGACACTTTTACTCAATTCTGCAGTGATGCGACGGAGCTCAGGCAGAGCACTGACGTCTGGCTTGCATTAATTGTTCATCATCAGCTGCTCCATTCATGCTTCACTATCAGTGGCTTATTCATGGCTGGTACTACTACTACTTGGCTACCAGCTGACCTGTGACAACCAATCGTATTCAATAAGCTTGGTCATTATAACCTGACACTTCTCACTATTACTCTGCTGATGTACCTAATGTTGATGTTTATGATGTCTGTTAATGAGGATTAGCTCCCTCATCCTCATTGCTGCTCATATTCTTTAAGAGCTCCTTCACCAACTGTTTACTATAAATGGTCATTTCCAGAGACAGAGGTTTGCAGCCTGCACCTCATGTGTGGTTAGACTCAGGCAACAAAAGCACTTTGGTTTTGGCTGAATGTTAATTAAGTCAACATGTCCTATCCATTTGCTGTTGCACCACTAGCATAAACCTCATTGCTTGGAGACAGGGTTGGATGCAGTGGTGGAGGAAGTATTCATACTTTTTACTTACGTAAAATAATACCACACATTAAAAATACTCTGTTACCAGTAAAAGTGCTTAATTGAAAATGTTACTTAAGTAAAAGTACTTAATGTAGAAAAATGTCCCCTGTGACTGTTATACTATTACATGTATATTATAAAAATAGATAACACATGCATTAATATAAAATCAGGATTTTACTGTTGGAGTCCATTAATCGATTGATTGAGAAATGCCGTCACAATTACCCAGAGCCCAAAGTGACACCTTCACAATGTTAAACTGGAAGCATGAAATGTTTTTGCTTGAAAAATTATTTATGAAAATTGATTTAAATGATTATCTAAATAACAGCCAATTAATTTTCTATCAATCAATCGACTAATTGATTGATGAATTATCGTTCAGCTGTACTTATATAAACTGTTGGGTAGATTCATTTTAAAACATAATATTTTATAAGCTCTGCATATGTTTTGTACGTAAGATTCTTAGTTTGTAAAGTAACTAAAGCTGTCAGATAAAAAGTAAAAAGTACAATATTTCCCTCTGAGATGTACAGGTGTAAACTCGCTTAAAATGGAAATACTCAAGTAAAGTACAAGTACATCAAAATTTTAAGTGCAGTACTTGAGTAAATGTACTTAGTTACTTTCTACCACTGCTTAGAAAATATGACATGGTATAACAAACCGGGTAGTACACCCTCACACCAGCTGACGTGAAGTAAAACCTCCCTGCAGCGCTGCTCACGGGGTGAATTAGTTCTGCATGGGCCTAAAACTGAGAACTAGCCCACACTACAACTGCACCACTTACCCGACCAGACTGAACCCAGCTAAATTTGAGACCCATCTGGTAAAGTGAACTACCACCACTATCAGACAGGCCAAGTCTGCATATTTGGACTTTTCTGAATGCATAACAAATGGAGGGCTGTTTTTTTAATTTCAATTTGTTGTTGGTTTATTGAATACATTATCAGGCTTGTTAGCTATGAAGCCACAATCCATGAACTAGCACCGGTTTCTCTGAAAAGAAAATGGTTTGAAACATGTTATTGTTTATTTCTATTGCCCCAGAAATCACATTAAAAACTGACTGATTTGTAGTGAGCATTCTGTTTTTAGTGTACTTCTATTATTATTCCATTATTCTGTTACTCTTTACTGGCTGATTGACTGACTGGTTGATGAAGTGGCTGACACACACACACACACACACACACACACACACACATACACACACACACACTTTCCCTCCATTGTCTGGATGCCAGGCTGATGTGTAACCCCCCCTCTCAGCCTTCTATCACTGTAAATTTAGCAACAGAAGCTTCTCAGCTGCTCCTTTCCAAAACCTGAGCCCTCCTCTTCCATCCACAGTATTTCATCCATCTCCTTCTCCAGGGTCATGACTGCCCCCCCGTCCTCTCCCCACCTTTTCCACACATAAACATACATACTACACACACACCTCGCTCTCATCCCACAGCCAATAAGGGCCTGATGAGCTCAAGTATCACTATAACTCAAGGACTTATTCTCTGAGCGGAGCCTGCAGATTCTTACAGACCTTCATCTTCATCGTCGGAGGAGCTTCTCTTCCTCTCTGAGGTAAGACGACCACTGACAGACAGTGGCCCTGAAATCACTATCAATCAGTAATAAATTACATGTTTCTGACTATTTGTTTCTCCTTTTAAGCCAAAATCAGCTGGTTATAGATTTTGTTTTGAATGCATTTGTGTGCAGCATCAGAAAAGAGCCTCAGGTGTTGTAAGACAGAGAGAAAACACAGATCAGCGTCTGTTCTCCAACACTGCAGGCTGTAACCTCAGGAGGGACGTTTGAAGTAGACGCAGACATGTTCTGCTGCATGTCAAACATGTGTAGTTTATGTTTGGGATGGCTGACAGTCAGACTCTGGAGCAGGAGTCCAGTTTCCTGAGACAAGATTGATTTAACAGGTTAATAAAAATGTCAGTTTATGTAACTGAATTATAGGTGTTTAAATAAAAATGACAGCTGGAATTTTATATTTATGTACCTTTGAAGGACATAAATCATCATTTGAGCTCTGGAGAGAAATAGATTAATCAAAAGTACGTAAAGTGCTATGAGATACTGCCAAATGATCTGTGAAATTAGAGCAGTTTGCACCTTCACTTTATGGGATGTTTAATGAACCTGTGAATTGCAGCTCTAAAGGAATTTTACTTTTTATGTTTTCCAATCCCTTTAAATTAGTTTCTGACTGTTTTTAACTGCACCAACCAGCATTATCATAAATATATTTAAGTCCAGTTACACTTGCGTTCACTTCCATATAGCATATTTGCCGCATTGGCACTGAAGTTTGGCATTGGATGTAAACTGTGACCTGCTGAATTGTCTAATATGAGCGTAACTCGCGGGGATTTGGTGCTGGTAGCTTGAAGAGGCTCACAGATGGGCAGTTGAGCTAGCGCTAGAGTTTATTACACTTTTTTGGTTGAAAATTGACGGATTTTCCTGCATATTCTGTTTCTGTGAATATGTTTCTGCCTCCCTATGGTACATGTTAACATGTGTGAATATCTGCACATGGGACACATGCATGCTCACAGACTTACAGGTTTAGCATCATGATTCAGGTTTTTATATAAGCAGATGCTGAATTTAGATTTTTGGTTTAAGTTCGGTCTCTGCCATCTCTTTTATAAATTTTCATTATACACATATACAGTATGTATTACAGAAACTGAAAGATTCTCCTCCTGTAACCACTTGTCAGTACCGTGTCAACCTGATACACTCACATAGCCACCGTGGTCGACCTGAAAACCAGGCTGACATTTTAGAGATTTTGAGATTGTGATGACAAGATATGATAAGGTCTGTTTGCTGTCAGAAGCAAAGTCCTTCATCCAGCACCACTTTCTTTCTCCCTCTGGGTCAGACTGATATATCAGTCTATAAATTCTGCTCACATTTCAATCTAAATCTGCTCTCGATTGGCTCAAGATGTAACTTCCCTCTGCGGTCTCACCTTCTTCATTAGCCTTTCAGTTTCAGCGCCGAGTTTCAGTTTCAGAAACACTTCTCAGCATTCAGTGTTCTCATACTGAAGAAACGAAGTGGCCATCCACTAAATGTACAGAGTGCCGAAGTGTCGGTATGTACTGAGTGAATGCTGGACACACAGAGGTGAGGCCGCTGTCAGCTGTGAGTTGATCAAAGAGCTTGTTTGCTGGGGGAGGATGCTGATTGGCTGATTGAGTGCAGAGGATCCTCCCGCTGGACCAAGCCGAGGGATTAAAGCAGCTATTTGGACACCGTTCCTCAGCTGATGGGTAGAAATATGATCTAGAACTAATCCTCTGAGTCCTCTGCAGCTGTGCCCACAGCTAAGTGTGAAGGAGTCATCCAAAGACACTTTATATATATCAAATATTATATAGTCGTATATAGAATATACAGTGAGCACAAATCCTCCCACATTGGCTCCCACAGAGCTGCTCCTCGCCCCCCTTTGGACTGAAATGATGTTGGGACTTCAGCTGAGCTTTATGGGGCCTGTAGGAACATTTCCACACTTGGGCTGATTAGAGGGGTATTTCCCGTATATAGGACTGGAGTCTGGCATTTTTTTATGAGCTGCCAAAGCTGGTGTTGAATCCAGGAGCGTCATAGTTCAACTTAAATCAAGCGGGTGGGCTGTCTGCGCCAACTGTGAAATACATTTGCTCTATACGGTACAGCATGTTTGAAGCTGATAGTAGTGTAATGTAAAGGGTTGCTTCACATAAACATATTTTCTCACTTACCTCTAGAGTTATCTGATCATGCAACCAGTTTTGGTTTAATTTGTAATTTGGAAAAACTACCGTTAAAAAAAACTCAGGGGCTGTGTCTGAATTCACTCCCTGTTTATTATATTATAAAGTGCATTATATTTACCCTCAGCCATTTTATTGGAGTGTCTGAATTCTGAATGTGAAATGTATGCACTATGTAGTAAAATCCCCACAGTGTAACATAAAAAGTACTTTCTACTAACAATCATATAATACATGTGTCCTATTCTATGGATGCAAAAGTTGTGTCACTCTGAGATGAAGTCAAATGATGATGATTCATAAGCATCCAAAATCTCAATTTACTGCCTTGAGTGAAGTTTTTAGTGTGTATCATTGTGAATGAGTGAACAGGAGAGTGACTCTGGACACAGTGTGGGTAATATCACAGGCTT
This sequence comes from Oplegnathus fasciatus, assembly GCA_003416845.1. NCBI lineage: Eukaryota > Metazoa > Chordata > Actinopteri > Centrarchiformes > Oplegnathidae > Oplegnathus > Oplegnathus fasciatus. Next base: position 237,255 of record NTHP01000551.1, on the reverse strand, counting down.
TGCTGTGAGCAAATTTTATTTTAACTACTTTCTCGCAAAGAAAACTGATGTCTGTGGATAGGTTAAAAAATTACAGATTTTTTGTTATTTGGGTAATGACCCTTTAATGTTGCGTCCTCTTTACATTCAATGTGAGTCACAACAGCTAAGCCGCAATAGTGTGGTCTGCAGATGACACCAAATGTCAAAGTCAAAGTAACAGCATCATATCAATGGGAAAGGAACATTAAATATTCTTTAAGCTAAAAAGTATGGTACCTATGACATAAGTGTTGATGATGTGTGGCGTTCTGTGGACTTGGATTGGATTCTCATGTGTGAAAACAAACCTGCAAAGAAGATAACACCTCCCAAACAGCTGACTAAACAGTTCTGGACAAGGTGTGAAAATGCTTCGGAGAGGACAGATTCAATATGCTGCCAGTCTCTGACCTTAGAGGCTGAAGCTCAGTGGTGGGAGAAGTACTGAGATGTTTTACTTCAGTAAAAGTAGCAATACCACAATGAAAAAATACTACATTTAAAACAAGTAAAAGTCCTGCATTCAAAATCTTACTTAAGTAAAAGTACAGAAGTATTGACAGCAGAATGTACTTAAAGTATCAAACGCAATAGTACCAGTTATGTAAAATGGCTCTATTCTAAGTGTTATATTTATAACATACAGTATGTATTACTGGAATAATAATCAAAATTGTACTTAATTACTGTACCTGAGCAAATTAGATTACACTTTATTCCCACCACCGCTGGAGCCACGTCCGTCCCAGAAGTCTTTTTCTTCATTATAAAGAAACATTTTAAAGATTTCTTTTAACACGTTTCCACAGCTGCGGAATTCATCCAAAATTTACCCAGAAATAGGAAGAGAAATAGCTGTTAGCAGCGCACACAACAGAATTTTAAGCTCTGTGAATGGATGTTTCTCACCAAAATCATACTTAAACTTCTTTCTTTAAAGGAATAATTTGACATTTGTGAAATATTCTTATTTGCTTTCTTGTTGAGAGTTTGATGAGAAGATTGACACCACTCTCACGTCTGTACAGCCAGGAGGGAATTAGCTTTGCGTAGCACAAAGACTGGAAACAGGAGGAAACAACACGTTATATCTTCTAAGATTATTGATTGTTACTTGCTGGAGTCTTATCACCACCTTGCAGCAACCAGCAGAGACTGCACGTAACTCCATGAAAAACTACAACTTAAGGTTTTTACACCTCGGTTTTTGTTTGAAATAATCAAATGAGATAAAACATGTCAATTAGTGAGCTTTAGAGGTGCTGGTAGGCAGATTTTGTTACCTTCAGACAGAGCCAGGCTACCTGTTTCCAGTCTTTATGCTAAGCTAAGCCAACCAGCTGCTGGCGTAGCTTCATACTTACTGTACAGACATGAGAGCGGTGTCAGTCTTCTCGTCTAACTCTTGCCAAGAAAGCGAATAAGCACATTTCCTTTAGGTTTTTGAGCACACAGTGTTGTACCTTTTTATCAAAGAAACAGTTTTAATAAAAATAAAGAGTAAACTGGAGCAGGAGGAGTCTGGTATTTGTGCAGCAGGACGGACGTCTCTGTGGGGATCAAACTCTTAACCTTAATATATCCACACAGTCTCTCTGCTGCTGTCTCAACCCTGTCAGTTCACCAGGCTCTCTGACTCTTTCCCTCAGGCGTGAAGTCTGCTGTCACCATGTCTGACACTGAGGAAGTGTAAGTGAATCCCGCACTGTCGAACACTGCTGTCTGATGTTGTTTTAACTTTATCACAACAAACTTATGCAGAGAAGCCAGCTGATATTTCATGTTTGATTGATTTTTCTGTCTTATCTTTCATATTACAGGGAAGTCGAGGGTAAGTGACAACCACTACGTTTGTTTTATTTTTTCCTATGTAAGTTATATATAACAACAAAAATAGGCAGCCTATATGACTTATGACGATGCTTCAATAAACAACTGAATTTTTAATTATTTGTATTTAAAGTTTTTTTTTTCAGCTTCACCTCTCACACAGTTACTGACTTTGAAAGGCTTTGTCACAGACTTGGATGTGAACTTTGACCTGATAAAATTAGTTCCCTTCTTCTTTACGTTGTGTCACCAAGTGGTGATTGTAATAAATGCACCCACAGCTCTCTGTGGATCACAAAGTAGCTTCTCTTTCTCCTTCTATTATAAGATTATTTTAAGATTTATCAAAATATATTGGCAATATGTCTCAAATGCACTGCTAACATATATTAATTTATCTTTTACTATATATGCATTTGAAAATATTGTAAATGTATGTCAAATAAATACATTTTTTTGATATGCAAACTTGACTAGACACTTTAAAAATGTCAGTTTAGAGAATATTTAACTGTAATTATGAAATGACTCCATGTTATATTTGTCTCTGTTCTCCATCTTACGCATTGTTTTTCCAAAACTGAAGAGAGGCGAGGTAAAGACGACTGAATTGATTAGATATTCAAGACCTTTCTCCACTGCACTAATTTGTCAGCTGCCTGATTTCACCCTTAATTTGAAGTGTTTGACACTCACACCTGCTTTTTATACAGGATATACTAACGTACAGATTTAATTTGGGTCGTAGCAGGATTTCCTAAATGCAAAGTCATTTTAGTTTCATAGGTGATAAAAATTTTACAGATTCTTAATTGAATACATCTGCAATGTTGTTTTATTTACCCTCACTTGCATTAAAAGTAGCTTAGTAGATTTTTCACAGTATCAATAAATGCCTTTTTTATGGGGACGAATTTTTTCTCGAAGTTTTCCGATCGTTTCTTGTACAATATTTAACTGTCTGTACAAAAAGGAAGCGTACAGGTGGGTGCTTATTTTTCCTGGTAGGCAGAAAGCTAACTAACATCCAGCTGCCAGTCAAACACTTTCAATTTAAGGGTGACTTTTTCTGAATGGGTGATGTTTTGGTCACATGGTTGAGAAAAAAATGTGGTTGAGCTCCTCGGCTCTCTACATTTATTTTCTTGGCATGTGACATGTTTACATCTGTTAATGTCACATCAGTGCTACTGTCATTGACCTCATTCACACAACGGCCATATTTTTAACAGTAAAGGTGGAAAACTACCCTGGAAAAAATCGCAGCGGACTTAATTGAAAATCAAACTGGCAGCAAGACAAATGTCACATCACAATACACTTAGCAAGAAGCAGCTAAATCTTTTATTGAGGGTTTCTATCATTGCTCTTTCTGTGCATTAAAAGTGAAACATGTTCCTCGGTTTACTATCTACATCATATTGATATATAAGATAAATTAGCATCTACTTACTACTAGAATTTGAAGCCCTCATGATTTTACCAAAGTTAATGTAAAAATATATAACAAGTTTTATGTCATTTTCTCCCATATCCATGATTCTTCTAACATCATCTTACCAACTTTTTAGTTGAAAAGATCAATTTGGCTACTTAAACAGAAATGTACCATCCTTATCTGGACATACTGACTGCAGTACTGTTGAATAATGTTAGTTCTATTCTAGGTTTTTAATAATTTGAGTAATTATAAATGTCAATGTAATTTTCAATGAGGTTTACATACTTCTAATGGACAAATATATTAAAATAAAAATGCTAACATTAAAGTGACAAAAAATGCACACTGAGAGGCTTGTATCAATACTTTTCATATGTTCATATTTATTAAAACATAGATCATTTTGCCATTTAAGCCTAATCAGGTGTGATGATTTACTTTTGTTACAAGCTGTCTGTGAACAAAGCAATTCTGCTAATATTAAAATGTTATTTCTTAATATTATCATATAAAAAGAACCCTTTTTTTTTCTCACTGGCATTTTTGTGACAGAAGCCATTCAGTTTCTATAAATGTGCCTCTGCATGTTAGTTTCTAATGTTACAGTGTCTGTTATTTCTAAATAAATACTTTTTTGACAACGTTAAATTATTAGAATGACAGAGATTACCCTATGATGTTTACCTAACTGAGATCTCAGTGATCTCACGATAATGAGCTGCTCTAAGCTTCCACACCTGGATTCATAAAGACCATTGTTTTACACTGAATTTATGAGATGGCTGCTCTTCAGGTAGTTTACCACCCCAACAGTTGAATATGGCTTCTATGTGAAAGGTCAACTGACTTTCTCTCATCATCATGTGTTTCTCTCTCTCCAGCAGCTCTATCCCTCGCTCACCCATCCATCCTCTCTGTAACTAAAGTAATCTCTCACTTTTGGTTTCTAATGGCTCTGTCATGTCTGTGGTCTTCATTAACGGCCTTCTCCGACACCCTCCCTCTTCCCGGCGGTTTGGTGCATGCTGCGTGCCCGTAGCCCAGGAGGAGGTAGTAGAAGTAGAAGTAGCCCCTGAGGCGGAGGCCCAGGTAGAAGCAGAGCCAGAGGTAGAGCCTGAACCAGAACCAGAGCCAGAGCCACAGGAGGTGGTGCAGCAGGTGGTTCATGAGGAGGAAGGTACGTGGCATGGGCAGTCCGTTCACCCTTCTCCTGCAGGACATTCAGCACTCTGCTTCATAGGATAGACAGTCCTGTCAACATGAACATGCTGCAAAACATATCCTGCCTGACAAGTCAAAGAAATGAGTCTAAAAAGACAATTAGGAATGATTTGAGTTTTTGCTCATCATCTGTATTAATTCTGCTTTTACCTTTTTTAAAGATATTTTATGATAAATTAGCATTTTTTAAATCAAATTGCCATTTCTAAGGTAAAAAATTTACATTCACGCTCAAGATTAGAAACATTTCTGTTCCAACGTGATAGAAAATAACTGGACTGTTTTTCCAGTTCAGTCAGTAAAGGTAATTCCTTACTGTGAAGGAGAAACCCACATCTGCTTTTTGCAAAGTTGCCCACTTTATTTGTGAATGGGGTCCTAGGGCAGCATTTTAAACTTTGAAGTAGTAATTTACGCAGAAAAGGTAATTATTATTAATAAAGATGCTAGCTTTTGGAAAGTGGTAGTATTGTCCTTTCTCCATGACGTGATGAAAAATAACACCCATAAACTACTGAAAATCAACTGAAAATTGACAGTAAAGAATGGTTTCACATTAGATTTTTACAGTCATTATTTGGCTTTATTAGCCAACAATACAATTGATGCTACAGTAAAGCCTGTTTAGCTAGGAAAATTATTGGAACCATGCAGGTGATTAAAAGCAGCATTTTGGCTTTGTGACTTGAGCAAAAAGTTTCATGTTATCTGAGATGCATTTTTTTTCAGTAAATACCCCCAGGTTTTACATAAATGAGGCATGGGACCTGCGGACCATCTGCAGTTTTCTATCTTACTACAGTATGAATCTACTTTTTTTTATCGAAGGAACTCCTAGTATTTAGCCACTTACTCAAGTTATTTTCAGAATAATTATGCTGGTTTTAAAGTGATGCAAAATTGTAAGGAAATGCCAGAAAAGAGCAGAAACTCGAATCATACTAAAACGAGTATTGAAAGTTATTTTCCTTGACGCAGTGACAGAAATCTGCCAGTGTGTGGAGACATTTTCCCTTCACCAGTTTAGAGTCTTAGTATTTGTTCCCTGGTGCAGTAGACATTACTCTACAGAGCTGTTATATCACACTGTACTGGCAGGTTTCTTTCCACTCATACTCAGTAAAGAAAATTTGAAGACTCAAGAGTCAATTGTCTTGTTAGGTTTGATATTTTTGCAGTTCCCCCTTTAGCTTCCCTTTAGCCCTTTCCACTGGAGTTACCTTCTCTTCATAACTGCCCACAAAAGTTGCGAATCTGCAGAGAGTTAAGAATTTGTGGAGTATCAGGATGCATTCCCAGCAGGAACAGATCATATAAATTACTCTGTTTAACCAACACAAAACCCACATGTTATCTAGCTAAATTTAGCTGCAGCATGATAGATAGCAGCTGCACATCTCCTCCAAATTTTGGAGTGGTTTGGCCGTGTTGTGCGTTTTCCTAAAACATAAACATACAATGCAGCTAATTAAGCAAATGTAATGGTTCAGAGTTACATTAACCCCAGTGGTGAAATGTAACTAAGTACATTTACTCAAGTACTGTACTTAATTACAGTATACCTCTACTCCACTACATTTCAGAGGGAAACTCTCTACTCGTACTTTTTACTTCACTACATTTATTTGACACTTTAAATAAATGTTTAAAAAACATATGATACGCTTATATGATGTGATGCAGTGTCATACTACTAATCTACCCGATAGTATACAAAGTATCTGAAAATGGCATTGCATTGACGAACTACAACATTAAAATGTTCTTTCATGTATTCATTAGTAATAACAACTTATCACTAATGATAAAGTAAATAAAGTGAAAACTTTCACTTGTAATAAAGTATTTTTAGACTATGGTATTTCTACTTTTACTTAAGTAAAGTATCTGAGTGCTCATTAACCCTACAGTAATCATATAGTTATCAGAGAAGGTTCAGACGTTCATAACAAAGCAGAGAAGTTACACACCCCTGTTAAAATAAGGTCAGAAGCAAGGCGGCAACATTGGACCAACCCCAGACACGGGTTTATTCCAGGTCACTGTCAGTCTGAATCGGTTACACTCACCGCTGGGGTTTGTGTTTGAGCAGGAGAATAAGTCATCATGGCCATACTGTAAAGAGAGGCGTAGCATGTCTGATATATGGGAAGTCATGGAGATAAGAGTTAATGCTCCAGTCCAAGAGGCAGACACTGTAGAATAAACTGTCTCTTTCCATAATCATCTTTGACCCATTGCCTCTCTCACCTTTAAATGTCAGCATACTAGGATCCATCAGAAAAACACACTCTAAAAAGTAAAAGAGATTAAAGAAAACCACAGGTGTTCTTCAGACACCAAAGCCCGACACTGACTGAGGCCTCATGAACCTTAACAGTAATTCCACAAACATTTGTCATAGTGGGGCTTTTAAAGAACCTTTTAGAAAAATTGCCCCATTAGTGGCATGACCTATAGATGGAGATGGTTGGTCTGTCCGTCCCTTCCAATCCAACTTTGAATCAATAGTGATGTATCTTAAAAATGACTTGATTTGTTTCCATAAGATTTGCTGCAGATATTCATGGTCAAATCCCAATACTTTTGGTGATCCCTGGCCTTTTCTATTATACCATGGACCATCAAGCCACCATCATTTTTTGGCAGGTTGCCTTTAAAATTGCAGTCAAGTCAATTTCATTTATAAAGCCTAATACCACATATCACAAATTTTCCTCAAGGGTTTTTACAATCTGTACAGCATACAACATCCTCTGTCCTTAGACCCTTGATTAGGGTAAGGAAGAACTCCCCCAAAAGAAACCCTTTATCTGGGATAAAATGGAAGAAACCTCAGGAAGAGCAACAGAGGAAGGGTCCCTCTTCCAGGACGGACAGACAAGAAACAGATGACGTGTTTACAGAATAGACCAATATATTAAATCACAGTATGGACAATCAAGATGACAAAACTATAGACAGATTGCAAACATCTGACCACATTCATGCTCCCCAGAGGTTGAGCTCTTTCCATTTGCCATGACCTTTCAAAACAAATTTTACAATTGTAGACCCACTGCTGAAATACAACTCTAATAATTTGGTCTAGTGTCATGAACGTTGCAGCCACGAGTGGAGCAAGATACACCGGTGACAAAAACACCCATTGTTTTCTATATAAGCACAAACACCTGCAGCATCAGCGTCGGGACACTGCCCTATTCCCCAGCGTCAACGCACATCAACTCTCATTCACATTTGCTTCCCGGACCGGCGTGGCACGACAAGGCCAGTGTGTGCTGCACTTTAGTCTTGTTCTAACGAAGAAAACTAAAGTGCCTTTTGGTGTCTTCGGGCTTCTCGAAGAACCCCTGTTTTGTATTTGGGCTTTGCTTCATAAAATGTCCACAGTTATCACATCACCATCAGTGTTAGCTGACACGCAATCAAAACAAAACATTTTGTCCTGTTTCCAGCATTATTGCTCAGTGTCAGATGTGTGTTTTGAATATGAGCTGTGCATAAATGTTTAAAGGGAGAAGAAGAAAATCAGCTGCCTTTACATGAATCAACTGTCCTGTCTCATCTACTGCCTTCTATCCATGTTTATGTCTCATTTTGATGTTAATGACTATTGCCACTGTTTGCATTTTGGCAAACTCATGTGTCAATCTTCAAGGCCGTAGCAGAAAGGATGATGGGTAATTTCAGTCATGTAAAAGCTGTTTCTTTGCCTCCCTTCAGTCCATGTTTAGCACCTTTATTTCTGTGTGTAGATGAAGAGTGAGACTGGCAAACTGCTCTAAAGCATTTACATTGGGGTATTCAGGTTTGTTTAAATGCTTTTATGATGTGTGCAAACTGTTTCTCACAGATGGAGTCACTGCAGAAGTCCCAGGCTTCAATGTGCACTTGCTGAACTAATGTTTTGATTTTGCTGCTTCAGCAGCATCGGTTTAGAAAAATCAAGTTTTAGGGAGGAACAGCTGACTGACGATAAATCTGCATTAAGCAATTGCAGACCACCAGTATGGAAGATTTATGATGCCTAAATGAAAAAAAAATCAAGCAAGTTCATTGTCTCCCGATCAGTCCATACAGCATAGAAAATAACTGGGGCTGTGCAATACAGCCAGTAAAGATGATCCATCACAGTGAAATAATCAGAATCAGAAGGTTATTATTTAGGAAAAACACATTGATTATTTTAAAGAAGTTTATATGAACATCCTTATTGATATGCAGTCGGAAGGAACACAGTTTCCTCTCAAAATAAAACCTCAGGATTGTTAGAAAAGTGTTAATGTGGGATTCATGCATGACCTGACATGGGACTTCTGCAGTGGCTGCCGCTGCCTATACATTAAGAATACGAATACCCCAATTTGGCAAATGTGCTTCATAAGCTGTGCATCGTAAAGAGGACAGGAGCAGGCTGCCCAGTCCGACCACTAATGATTTCTGTTCTGCTCTTGCTTTGGACGCTTGCTGCATGCAGACGCCTATGAAGAGGAAGGTATGTTGGTTTGTATTCTTCTCTGTTCTTCTGATTGGACCTGTTTCTGTTTCCCTGTCGGCCAGAGTCTCTTTTCACACATTCTTTGTTTCACTGATCTTCCGTGAGAGAAAGGCAGAATTTGTCCGTTCTTTTTAGTCTCTGCGTCAGCCGACAGAGGTGACGTGGAGGAACAGGTTGAAGGATTCAGAAATGCTGAGTGATAATTACGGGCTCCACTGCTCATCTCTGCTTCTTCTCTTTTTTGCATGAATGTGTCCTGCCAGTGGACGAGGGAGATCAAGATGGTAGTTTGTATTTCCCGCTGAACGCTGTTGCTTTGCCTGCATTTTCCTCCCATGTTGTCTGTCTTTTTTCGTGTGAGGGTCCCATAAAAAAACATAAAAAGCTAATCACAAACCTGGTTATTTGTTTCTGTTAAAATCCCAGGCGTGTTTTTACCATGCACATCAATTAACAGTAATTACACTGTCAAACTACTGCAAAGTGTGCAATGAAGTATGTTCAGAAAATTAAACAATTAAATGGTTTTAAATTAGCACTTCAGATGTCTCAGATTATATTGGTTTGATTTACACACTAATGCACAACAAATTAACACTGTGAGTAGAAAAATCAGGTAACACTTTACTTACAGTACTTAAAACAGAGGCTAACACAGGAATTAGGCCACTGATCATGAAAAGTGTTGCTACATTGAGACTTACTCAAATTACTTGGATCTATTGAAGGTGTGAAACAACTTGTAGCCCTCAGATCTAACTCAGCTTGTCCACATGGATCTTCCCTCTGATTAACCAGCAGACTTTAAGTCTTCATCTCTCTCCATAGTTGTGTTTCTAACAGTTTGATCTCTCTCTTCTCTCCCTGTTGCTGTTTTGACACTGAAAAACCAGAGGAGAAGCCAAAGTTCAAGTGAGTACATTTATTGCCTTGCATCTGTGGCTGATCCATCATGTTTTCATATTGCCAGCAGCTTTGACGTACTTGTTGTTATAATTTGAATGTTATTTCCTTCAACAGACCCACTGCTCCGAAGATCCCTGATGGTGAGAAAGTGGACTTTGATGTAAGTGGACTTCTTTTTGTTGATTGGTATTTATCCAGGCAAAGATAAATGAATGTGTAGGCTTTGTCCCAATTCTCCCTCCAATGATTAAATGGCATGTGACAACTGATATGTGACCTCATTTAAGTAGGAATCCAGAAGCAGTTTGCCTGAAAAATTGGTGCGCACTTATTCCACTGAAACAAAGGGGTCAAATTGTGGTGTGGTCCCATCATGCAGTCAGAATGAATACCGTCCTCCCACAGGCAAGAAAATCATTTGGGCTTACATAGTTCACGGCAGCAGTGCTAAAGAGCCGTACTTTGATGAGGATTATGCCATCATTATGCAGCCATAGCATGGATCAGAACAACAACAAACAAGTGCAAAAAAAAGTGGGGTTAAGGTGAGTTTTTCCCTTTTAAGAAAAAGCTGAAGGTGTAAACAGCAGTTCACTTTGGATCGTGTGAGGGAGTGTATGTCTACCCAAGACCCTTACTTTTCAGTAAGAGAATGAAAAAATACAGTAGAAATACTGCAAACTATTTGTGCATCCAAATCTGAGACTTTTGAAAACATGCTATCGCTAACTGGAAACTGGGACCTGACAAGATGTGAAACTGTTTTGTTCATTTCATCATCCTCCTGTCCACAAGCCCATGGGAAAGACACTGAACCCCAAACTTCTCCCTTTGGAGCTAGCAACCTCTGTCCTGTTGTTAGTGACTGCCATCTGCTGTCTGCCTCTCACAGGACATCCAGAAGAAACGTCAAAACAAAGACCTGGTTGAGCTGCAGTCGCTGATCGACGCTCACTTCGAGTGCAGGAAGAAGGAGGAGGAGGAGCTCCTTGCTCTCAAAGGAAGAATTGTGAGATTTTACCCAAATAAAAAAATATACATTAAACATGCACTTGATGACCTGAAATGGTGTTTCTATTTGTACTTTCATGATCAGGTGTGTTTTAAAGATCACAGCAGTCCTGGATATGTGGAAATAAACCAGACTACTAAAGCATTAACTTAATTTCTGCACATGGCACAAAGCATTGCAGCATTATCTTTTGATTTTCAGGAGAAGCGTCGCGCCGAGCGAGCCGAGCAGCAGAGGATTCGTGCTGAGAAGGATAAAGAGCGGCAGGCCAGACGGGAGGTACGCAGCTCCTGCTTCTGTTGAATCATCACAGTTCTTTTGACTGGTGCTGTTCACAGCACACCTATTCTATAGATTCACCTTTACAAATGTCCATCAGTAAGAGCTTCTGACTGTGAAGAGTAACACCAGCATGAAAGGCAGTATCTCACTGACCTCCTCCTCAGTTTCAAGTATGTTGCACATCTCATCACACCTACAGTAGCAGTGATGTCAGCGTGTACTGACCACACCCTGAGTACATTTCTACATCACTGCAAAAAGGTGATAAGTTCAGTCACTGGAGTTACTCTTTAAACTTTTCGTGGACATAACTGGCAAAAAAAAAAATGAAACCAGTTAATAACCAAGTGGTTGTCTTTTCTGAATTGTGACATTTTACAATTCATTTTACAGGCTGAGAGGCAGAGAAAGGAGGATGCCGACGCCCACAGGAAGGCTGAGGATGAAGCCAAGAAGAAGATAGCCCTGAGCAGCATGGGATCCGGCTACAGCAGCAGCCTGCAGAGGGTACTTTTGTTCTTCATTTCTTTTATTTCTTTCCTTTTTTTTTTGTTGTCGTTGTGATTTCAGATTTTTGCTTCCACCTCATGTAAAACAGGTTGTGTGTTTGTGAAAACATGCAGTTTTAACTAGTTGGACGTTTCCAGATTGAACAGAAGAGAGGCAAGAAGCAGACTGAAAGAGAAAAGAAGAAGAAGATTATGGCTGAGAGATGCAAACCCCTGAACATTGACAATTTCAGCGAGGACAAGCTGAGGTAACCCAGCGGAGGAAACAAGAAGACAACTCACAGTCCAGATACAGCAATGACCCCACAGGGCATTGGTTATTGTGTTTTGGGTACAATCATAATTTAAAATGTATGAGGAGCAGATAAATCTGACATAACACTTAACAACCCAACACCTCCCCACACAAGAGCACTTCTTTATAAGTTTTCTACACCATGTGTTTTTATCCTCATGTGTGGGACATGAGGATAAAAACACATGGAGACAAAGATCACAAAGTAGCTGCCTGATTACCACAAAATCTCTCACTAGTATAACTTAAAACTCCAGAACTTGCCTGAGAATCAATCAAGTTTTCTTCAGTATCAAAGTAATCCAGTGACACTTGTCTGTACATCCATCCAACTGCTAATAGCTAATTCTGAATACTTTAAAAGGTGCCAAAATTTGCCAAAATGCGAACAAATTTAGGCAAAAAAAAAGTCCTCAAGTTGTCGCCCACAGCGTAAATGTTTACGTCCTCCAAAGCATTATGGAACTGTAGTCCCAAAAGATAGCACATGATTATCCCCAAATAGAAATAAGACAAAGAATGATAGTGGGGGAAACAAAATCCATAAATATTAATTTTCACTATACTTTTTTTTTTTTAACGTTACTAAGGCTCAGAATGTCCCATCAACATGGTTCTCATATCTCTGGAACACTGATACGCTCCTTTATTCATTCAAATACAGACATTTACCCTGTTTTGAAAACCTGTGGACAAAAAAATTCAACAATTTTACAATGCAAAGAAAAACTTTCCTAAAACAAATATAGTACAAATAACAGGCAAATTGAGTAGCATTCCTGTGTAGCCCAACTCATTTTGAAAATAACAATATGCTGTATGCGATGCCTGGATAATACACGTAGTGACTCTACTAAAAGCCTGTAAATAAAGAAAGAGAAAAACAAGTAAAAAAGCCAGAGTTTTAAAGAGAATAGAGCAGTAAGATTAATCAAAACAGTGTGCTGGTCAGACTCGAATGTATTATGCATGGCGTACAGGCTTTGGACATTTAAGTGCTGTTGCTCAAGAGAATAAGTGCTATTGAGCGTAATGATTAGTTTTCTCCTCCACATGTCATGTGCAAAACGGCATGCTCCACTGATATCATTTTGACAAAAAACAAAATAGCAGTTGAAATAACAGTGACTGTCACAAGACAAAAAGAGAGTTAGGAGTTGAAATAAAATGATCTGACCACCCCAGACTCTTCCGCAGGGAGCAACATGTTATTTTCAGCTGCTTTAGAAGATTGTTGGTCGAATCTTTGGTTTCTGGTTTGTGTCTGTCAGGGAAAAGGCGAAGGAGCTGTGGGAGTGGCTGCACAAGCTGGAGGCAATTAAATACGACCACTGCGAGGCGCTCAAGAGACAGAGATATGAGGTCAGTGAGGAAATGTGTATTTGTGCATGCAGCAACACACTCTCAATCTCCAAAACTCCTGGTTTGTCTTTTTTATCTGACGTTTAGTGTGAAGAATATCTAGATATTCAAACACCAACTCTTCTTTAATTAGTGGATTTCTCATTATTTACTATGAGAGTGTGATTTTTATTACCACAAAAAAATACTACTGTAGTGTGAGTACTTTAGTATGACATATATTTATCTCATTAATGGGAATGAGTTCTCCCGTATGTGGATCTTTCTCCTCTGTTGGGACGGATAGTTTGGCACACTTAGAGAATACAATCAGAGCCTTTCCTGTTCGGTTAATCAGCAGTGACACATCTTTGACGTCGCTCCTCGTGCTCCGTCCTCGTCACATCCGCATTCTCCACTGGTTCAATAATCCAGGACAGGTCACACCCAGTTTTGGGCAAACAGGAGATTTGGGCCTGAAATATTGTGTTTAATTGCTGATATTTCGAAGTGTAAAAAGTTGCATGTTGCAACTTTAAACATCTAAAAGTTCTGCAGGAGAGATACCTACTGTATCTGCTTCAAACACAGCTGTTTGTCTTTCAGGTGATCTCCCTCAGAAACCGCATCGATGAGCTGCAGAAACAGTAAGTTACTCCCCATCAACATACACAAAGTGATATTTGCAGACAAGATCAAAGAAATGCTGCCTCACAGTTTCACTCTAGATATTCATTTTGTCTTTGAGCGCACATTCAAAATCCAAACTTACACACTTTTTGTGTGTGATGTCGATATTTAAGTGAAAACAATAATAACAAATTTAATGAAAACTAAAAGATAAACTGATAAATCTTAGATATATATATAGATCTTTTACTTCAGTGAACGTAGCAGTACTACAGTGTAGAAATACAATTTTACAGGTAAAAGTCATGCATTCAAAATTTTAAAAAGTAAATGGCCCATTTCACTGGATTATAAATGTTTACTTTAATGTTGCAGCTGATAAAGGTGGAGCTAATTTAATTACTTTATGTACTGCTGGGTAGCTTAACCTACAATAATATATCATAATTTATTAGTTGATATTTTGTATTAATCTAAATTTGCAAAGTAACTAGTAACTACAGCTTTCAAATAAACGTAGTGGAATAAAAAGTACAATATTTGCCTCCAAAATGTAGAGTGGTAGCAGTATAAAGTACCATAAAATGGATATACTCAAGTAAAGTCCAAGTACCTCCCAATTACCTCCCACTTACACTTAGTTACAGCCCACCACTGAATATAATTATTTATTTACTTGTTCATTTATACTGCCCACCTTCAGTTTTACAGTTTGTCATGGTGATTAAATTCTGATTGTAGCTGATTTTAGGTTAATTTACCTGGTCAGTCATATGATTTAATTATATATATATATATGTGTGATAGTAATAATGTTATGTTAAATATTAGCCCATTGTATGTCCATGGTTTTAACTAGTAGCCTATGTCTGGACACAGGAGGGCGGTGCAGCTTCCACAAAGTAGTTGGTTTGTTTCTCATCCTGTGCTCTCTACAATATTTTTTCAATATTCCTACAGTGACTTATTCTTCTTCGGTCTGTCTATAATATTCATCTTAAAGTGACCATGAAGAATCACTGTACAGATGTGACTCTGTTTTTGCACTTTGCGCTTTGCAGCAGCAAGAAGGGAGCTGCCTCACGCCGCAGGAAGTGAGCGGCTCCTGAGTGACGGTCAGCCCGGAGAGGAAGCGCGTCCCATGGGCTACAACAGCGGCTCAGACCCCGTAGACACCTGCTGCTCTGGAACAAAGGCAACAGTCTTCACGCCTGTGTCTGCCTGAGTGAAATGGTTTTCTGGATGAATTTAGCTCCAATAAAGAAATTTTAAAAATGTATCACTTTGTTTGTGTAAAAAAAAGATTCAGATAATAAAATGCTCCTCCAGTCTGCATGTCTGAATGTTTATCTATCAATGTGTTTGATTGAATTATTTTTTTTCTGTGTAAATAAACAATAAGTTCATATATAAAATTACATATATATAATTATATATCATTTTATTATACCATAATATTTGATATTATTATATATTATTATTGAGTCTAAATGTTATTCCATATTAACACTCTGCCTCTGAAATGTTTTGCAATCAGTTCCTCCTGTCAGAACCTAGTTGGAAATGTAATGATTGGGAAAAATAGTCATAAAATCGGATCCAGCTCAAACAGCCCGGATTCTAAATGAAGATTTGCACATCACTTTTCTTCAGAAGTGTAGAAATTATTTGAATTATATCACAAAGTGGGGTTTTTTTGTTTGTTTTTTAGCTGTTAGGGTTCATTTTGGAAGATCTTTGCCAAAAGGTGCAAACAACCTATTTAAGTGATGAACTTCCTGCAGATTTTCACCTTAAATGTCACCAGAACAGCTTCAAAGTCATTTAGCTTGTTTTGTACAACTTTGTTGTATATTCTGGTTTAGTCCAATAATTTGAAGGGTTTTATATGATGAGTTAAATATTCAAACTTACTGAGATATTCATATAATTTGTGGCTGCAATATCACACCACATTAGAGTATTATAGGTTTGTGAATTTGTTTGTGAAAGAGATGAACCCACAGAGGATAATCATCAGGCTCCACAGTTCCCCTCAGCTCTACGGAGCGTTTTACTGTCTTTCAGCTCATTGTTTTGGCTTCCAGCAATTTTATTGTTTTGGTTCAGTCTCATCAGCTGTTTTCAGCAGAAAAGCTCTCATAAATCACCGTCTGGCCGGTGAACACGGTGGAGCATTTAGCAGCAAAAGAGACAGAGATTAAAAGTGGAGCTAACAGACTGAATGTTGGACTTGCATTCATTAGGTGGCCAGAAACACGTGTCTCCAAATGAATGATAATGTTACTCTAAAATTAAGAGCTCTTAATGCTAGCATTTGTTTTTTTAAGTAGAATGAAGCATTTCGGTTTATATAGATAATAGAGCCGCTATTAATAAAATATTAGAGCAGATGAAAACCACTGAAGGATTTTACTGAGGAGAGGAAGTCAGAATATAAATATTTCTTTATTAAAATGACATTCACTCATAAATATAGATATAAATATAGAAACATATGACACAACAATCCCAGAATCCCTTGTGTCTGTTTATGTGTGTGTGTGTGTGTGTGCGTGTACTATGAACAAACAGCTCTTATTTACAGATGTACAAAATGGTCCTCATTATAATATCTGCAAGAAGAAATCAGTAAAGAAAGTGTCAAACTTCTTTATAAGTTTTTCTTGGCTTTTTGTGGAATATGAGTCCTCAGCTCCGTCAGGCTCAGAGCGGCTCGTAGATGCTGTTGGGTTCAGCGGAGTGACTGGAGCCTGCAGGGCTGTTCTGAGGTGATCCGGGGCCCCGGGGGACCACGCTGTCGCCAGGGGGGGCCACGGCTGGATCTGTGCTGATCCGCTCCACGATGCTGGACAAACAGTCCAAACTGGAAATGAGCGACCGTTTGCATCTGCTGGAATCTGTAAGAAAGAAACAGGCAAAATTTGTTTTTACTCACTCATATATTAGTTGGTCATATTAAAGAAGAACCAGGTCATTATTAGGGCATATTGAACAAGGCAATGGTCATATTTAAGGACATAATCAGGAGAAACTGGTCAAATCAAAGGAGAGGCTTAGATGTTACATTAAATGACTGATCATATTAAAGGACAAATCTGTCATATTACTTTAAATAAAGAGGGGAGCAGTCATTTTAAAGGAGAATCAAGTCATAACATACATTAAAGGAGGAGTAGCATAAAAGAGAAAGAACAAACACACATTCAGAAATGAGTAATATTAAAACTGAAACTGAAACTGACCGCATGAAAAGAGAAACAACTCCTAATAAAGTAGAAACACATCATATTAAAGGAGTGACTGTGTGGAACTGACCGTCTGCTGTCTGGCTGCAGCAGGAACCGTCACTGTTTTCACTTCTAGTCGAACACGGAGAGATGAAATCCATCTGGAAACACAGATCAATGAACTCAATTTCAGTCAACGAACTAAACATCAATGATCAATTAATTAATCAATTAATAGACACAGTTATTTTGACATAATGTTCGAGGAGAGGAACGATACACAGAGTTGACAAAAGTAAAATGTGACTGAGTTTTAAACATCAAAAATGAAACATGAAAAACAGATCTATTGTTTAATTATTATTAATTATTATTCAAAAGAATCAGTTTTATCATATCCGCATGCTACTCTTTATTCTATATTTTAGCATGTAATTAGCATACAGTATCTCAGGTCAAAAGGATCGATAGGTGACTTGTTTAAATCTACACAGTTTTGAAAGTGTTGATGTGCAAATTCTTTAAACCTTCCCGGTGCGACACACCGACAACAAAACAAGGACACAGGTCAAAACATATTTAACATTAAAATAAAAGTATATTTTGAGCAGTCCATATGAAATCTCTCTGCCTGCCATATTTTAGGAAACCTGATTATGCATTTATTTCCAAATTCTTTCCAAATAAATAGCTAATTGGTTTCAAATGACTTCAAATGCTCAAACTGTCACAAGTGAAACTGAGAAGTGCATGTGTCATGGTTTGGCACAAAACATGTCAGAGTAAAAAAAAGAAAAGATTTAGGCCTAAAATGGGATTTTAAAGTCCCTTCATTGAAAATGTATTGAAGCACTGTGGCCAAAAATAAATATCCCGAACACATTCCAAACATTTCATGAGGCAGCACATGAACTGTTCAGCTGTTCTTGGACTCACCATGCCATCAGAGCAGTTGGATCGGGGGCTGGAGGCGTCCGAGTCCCCGCTGTAGTGTTCCAGGGGGGGGTAGAAGCCGTCGTCCCGGCCGGTCCTGAGCAGTGCCTGCAGGGATTCGATGTAGCTGATTGCGTTGCGCAGGATCTCCACTTTGGGCAGCCGCTGGTTTGGATTGGAAGCCGTGCAGCGCTTCAGGGTCTCAAAGGCGTCGTTGACCTTACTGAGCCGTCGCCTTTCCCGCATCGTTGCCGCTTTCCTCCGGTCTGCGTGGGTTGTTTTCCTCTTGCAGGCTTTGCAGGCCCAAAGCAGGCAGTGCCCCGCCTGGTGGAGGCCCCCGGGAGCCCTCACATGCTCGTCCTCCTCCTCTGCGATGGGGACGTGGTGGTGGTGATGGTGATGAAGATGGTCCTCTGACTTCAGCAGGCCGGCGTGCGTCAGCCGAGCATCCAGGTCGTCAAAAAAGTTCATGTCGCTGGTGCCGAAGCAGGGGTCATCGTAGAGGTCATCAGCAGAGGAGAGAGGAAAGGGAAGGTCGGACAGATCCATCGGCCTCTGCAGAAGATTCCCTGAGAAAGACAAGAGGGTGAAGAAGAGGAAAAGTCCCCTGAAAAGTTCCTCTGATGGCTGAAAAAAAAACAGAAAAGTCTCTCCAAAGTGTCTTCTATCAGTCGAACTAAAAAGAGTACAAAAGAAAAGGCTGTTCTCTCTTATAAGTCTCCTGTCAAAGTCAGCTGACCTGATGAGAAAAGTAGAAACTGTCTGCAGAGGAGATCAGTGGTTTTAAAGGGTCAGTCTGTGTAACTTCACCTCCCTTGGCTGGGTTTGTCTTTATAAAGGGGTCAGTGTGTAGGCGGGGCTGTGGTGTGAGTGACCAATGGTCTGAGGGGTGTGTGTGTGTATGGGGG
>NTHP01000551.1:180315-206679 GCA_003416845.1 Oplegnathus fasciatus | reverse complement strand
GCCATCATCATTCAGGTGTCTATCAGAAATGAGACAGACCCCATGCCGCTTCCTTAAGCATACCGGTGATCTTAAACAGTCGGTGGTCAAACACATCGTAGAAATCACAGACCATCTGGTACCTGGCTCAGTAATCTTAAATTTGTCAATGTTCAGCCACAACCAGTCTCCTTTCCTGTCACAGAATCCCTACAGCTGAAATGAGCTCTTGTTAATGTCAGATCATTGGTTAACAAATCCTTTTTGGTTAATGATCTGATAATTGAAAAGAATTTGCATTTAATGTTTTTAGTTGAGACCCAGCCAAACAGCACTACAGGTGTAGCAACATGTATTATTATCATCTTTATCGGTCAGTCGGACGAAGCAGGAGAGGAGGAGGGATTGCAGCCATTTTTTTCCACACAGTTTGTGTGTAATGACATTGACCTGGGCGATCGATGCCAACCTTATGTCAACAAAGATTAAAAGGGAATTTTTAGTTCAAAACAGATTCCTAGATGGCGAGGCTGAAGCAGAGTTCTGTAATATTATGAGATCATTTGAGTCATACAGCTGACTGCTCCTTAAATGACACGGTTTCAACAATACTTTGTCATCTGCTTTAAATACTGTTGCTCCACCAAAGTTTAAAAAGAGGTGACAGCTGACAGAATCTCCCCAATCTGTGCTGAAGTTGAAAACGATGTCTTCAGATACAGAGAAGAAGGGCGATCATAGAATCAATATTTATAAAGCAACAGAAAATCCCTTCCTTTATTAGTAGTAGTAATACTTCAAGTAGCATTTCAGTGGCAGAAAGTAACTAAGTACATTTACTCATGTACTGTACTAAAGTATAATTTTGTGCTTTACTTTAGTATTTTAATTTTCTGCACATTTCAGAGGGAAATAGTGCACTTTTTTACTCTGTTCCACTCTGTTCATCTGATTTTAAAATCTTAAAAATATTCTAAAAGATTAAACTACCCCAAAAGTATCAGTTTTCATAATTAGCTCTACCTTGACCAGCTACGACATTAACATGGTCCTTACATGTTCAGGCATCAATCATAAAAATCCAATAACATCAAATATATACGCTGAATATGTATAACACTGAAAGAGGCCATTCTGCAAAATGAGAACTTTTGATACTTTCATTTTGTTGCTAATATTTCTGTACTTTTAGTTGAATTTTACCTGTAACAGAGTATTTTTTACAGTGGGGTATTGCTACTTGTATTTAAATAGAAGATCTGAATGCTTCTTCCACCATTACAGAACATCATAATCACTTTTAGGCTCTGATTTACAGTTTAAGGAAGTAGAACGATCTGTTCGGCCCTGCCACTCTTCACTGTGTTTTGGTCTTGAGAACAGATCAGGTCCACCTCTGTCTTCACTCCTCTAAGAGGTCAAAGGTTAAATCAATTCAACCTGTTCTCTCTATCTGCTCCTGCTGTGACAAAGCCATCAGGTCACTTCCTGTAGAGGCGACAAATGTCCAGCTCTCTCTCTCTCTCTCTCTCTCTCTCTCTCTCTGTCCCAGGACGTCAGCTGATGGCCGAGGTCTGGCCTTGTCATCAGCTGCCTCTGACATCGTGATGTTTTTTCACTCCTCTTCCTCCTTCTGGATGTAAATCAGAGTGACGCTGCCGTCCTGTTCAAAGACACGGTGACAAAAGGGGCAGTGATTGAAGTGGTGACGGCGCTGACGTGTTTTATGAGCTTCTGACCTGAACAGGAAGGACAAGAGGCTGAAAAATTGACTCATCAGCATGTCAGTGTCAAAATGTGCAGGCTTTCTGTATTGGTTTCTTTGAAGAAAGTTTGATAAATATCAAGAAAAATGACTTTTTGAAACGTCAGAAAATAGTGAATTTCCCAGAGGCCAAATCTCCAAATTGCTTGTTTTGTCCGACCAACAGTCCAAAACCCAAAAACATATTTCATTTCGAAAAGTAGAAATCAATCAAATCACAAAAGCTGCAAATTCATTTTCTGCCAATTGACTAATCGATTGTTCAGCATATTTCAGCACTATCGTATGATCAATGAACTATTTTATGATTACATTTGCCAAAATTATTTCAGGATGTGAATTTCTTTCAAAAATGAGGGAAATAAAATGAAAATCATAACTGAGACACACTTTAATGAATCTAAAAACTTGGATTTAATTTGTTTACTCTTTTGTGTTTTGAAGTTAAAATGTATTTATATGCTGTAAATTTAATCCCATATACCTACAGTGACACAATATGCATTTACCAAGAGCCTTTAATGCCACTAATAATCAGAACACAAAACTAAATCAGATTATAAATCATTCCCAGTCAGAACTTTTCTTCAGTTTAAAAGGGCCTCATTTAAACCTTTCACAATCCATTCTTTCTGATGACTTCTTATTTTTGAATATAAATATACTCTTTTTTTTGTCTGCAGGCTGTCATGATAGTTTCTGGGAGATTTCAAATGTGGGTGCTGCTTGTGGGGGTTTTGCCTTCTCCTGTTCAATAACTGCAAGAATAATAAAACAGGTACAGCATGATGGTAAATCAG
Source organism: Oplegnathus fasciatus (assembly GCA_003416845.1). Classification (NCBI taxonomy): domain Eukaryota; kingdom Metazoa; phylum Chordata; class Actinopteri; order Centrarchiformes; family Oplegnathidae; genus Oplegnathus; species Oplegnathus fasciatus. The sequence goes on along the minus strand of NTHP01000551.1, from coordinate 204,135 downwards.
TAATATTAATGCAGCTCTGTCTCTGTCACGTTCAATGAAGTTTATCACATGTCAGAATCCTTGGAACAGGGATACAGGACACGTGAAGCCATGTGATCAACACCTTCGTAGGAATCCTCGTTCAGATTCATTTCAGTCGCTGTAGAACATTTCTCACATTACTGTATGTGCTCATTTTCAGCAGTCAGTGTGTCTACAGTTGGCAGCAGACTGGAAAACACTACGATGGAGAGAAGTCCAGCAGGGCTTCAGTGCAGCAGCATGTGGAGGTTTTCCTAAATATAAACATATACAGAATGCATAGATAGAAGGCTACACACATTAAAAACAAACACTAAAACAAATTAAATAGAAAAAACAACATACCACTTGTTGAAAATCTTGATTTGAATTTATATATTGCACGTAAACATCAATGCAGTGACCTCTCATTACTTGGAAAGATTTAAAGGACTGTGGGAGGAAGTTTCAGGTGGCCTCAGAAAGAATTCAGACCCACTCATTTGTCACACACTTATATTGTGTTATAGATTTAATTTAATTAACAGTTTGTTGCCTCTTATATACCTACACAGGTAATCATGTCCAATCAATTGGTCACAGCTGGACTCTAATCAAGTTCTAGAGAAATCTTAAGGATGATCAAAGCAAACAGGAAACACCTGAGCTCAAGTTGGAGTACCACAGAAAAGGCTCTGAATACTTATGTCAATGACAGATTTCAGTTTTTGATCACAAAAAGGTGGGTTTTTGCTTTGTTGTTATGGGTCACTTTGAGTAGAATTAATGCCCAAAAAAAGTACATTAAATCAATTTTAAATGAAATCTTTAACGTGCATGCTGTGTAGTTTTATATTTTCAGAAGTACTTTTTCTACTGTTTCTACTGTGGTCCACTGTAAATCCATCACAGTAAACATTATGCTTTATACAATTAGAAAATGAATGGAAATCAATGGCTGCCTGGAACAGTAGGAACAATACATCGGAAAGATTAAATCAAATATCATGTATGTTATAGAATTAAATTTGAAAGAAAACAATTTATTTGCTCACATTATCTATTGTAAATAAATGAATGGAAGTCAATGCAAACCTGGAAAAATACATTAGTGTGGTTTAGCATGACGATTAACTATGATGTAAAGCTCACGTGATTTGTAGTACATAAAGCATGTATGGTCCTTTAATCTTTTACATCAATTCAATCAGAAATGCAGAAACACTGCAGCAGCTGATTGCTGGCGATGAAGATGATGACGATGATTGAAAACCAGTGTGTAGCGCCTCCCCTCCCTCAGCTCCTCTCATCCTCGCGTCCCACACTGGGTTTCACTTCAAGTCACAGTGTGTCAGTGTGTTTATGTGTGTGTGTGTTTCTGCAGCTGCTTTGAGCTCGTCAAGCTGACAGTCACTTTCCAGTGATGTCACCGTGAGCCTTTACCCACAGTGCATTTCTCTCTGGCTGGGACTCTGCTGGCCAGCTCAGTGTTGAGCCGAGGAGAGGTTTTGGGATATGACAGCTGCTAATGGGCATCTCTGTTGGACATGTTGACAGAGACAAATCCCCAAATCTTCACATTTTATTGGGTTGAATGTTCATCCCAGAGGCCAATATGAGCCTCTCCTTTTTAGCCTTTAGCCCGTTTATCCTATTTTTTCCCAATTTGTTATCACTACTTAATTTTTTCTTTTTGTATTTTATACTCTTATCTGACTCTGTCTGAAACCACTGTAGTTACTGTGCACACCTCCCTTTAAGGCCATCCCCGTGCATTTGATTTAGCTCCTGATTTTAATCCTACAAATAATGTTTGTAACGTAAATTTACATTTTTGCGAAACATGGAGAAGCAGCATTTGAAACAAACTCCCAGAAAGTCTCAGTGATTTTAATTTGAGGCTTAAAACATTTTGTGTTTGTCCTGCCTTTAATTAAATCAAATTTGGGGCTATTTGTTCATACCTTGCTCTGCCCTGTAACCCTGTAGCACTGTAATTATGTTTTATATGCTTCTGTTTGTTCTGTTTTATTCCATTTGAGCTTTTATCTCCATAGTTTTATTTTTAAATCCTATTCATGTCTTTTTTATTGCTTTGTGTTTCTTTTATACCTTTTTTTAATACTTTTTTTTATGTCTTATATAATTTTCCTTTCATTTCTGTTACTTTTATATACTTTGTTGTATCTCATTGCTTTTTTATTGTTTAATTCTGTTCTAATTCAAAACATTCATTGTGCAACCTTGATTTGTATAATGACAATAAAGCTGAGCCTTGAACCTTGAAATGAGAAGTAACGAACACTAACGAACTGTAAGACTGAGCAACATCAGTCATGTGGTACAGAAGTCTCACGCTCACTTCACGTTAAGTTTTTGTTTTGACTCTCCCTCATGTCAGTGCTGCAACATCGTCAGTAAATTAATACAAACATGCAGCTCTTAAATGGTGGGAGGGTGGAGGTTTGGAGCTGTGGGGGTGCAGCTGTTGTAGCAGGATTATCAGGGTGAGGTGACCCTCCACAGCCCCTCACACCCCCACCCATAATGCCCTACAAAATCTTCCATGCCAGCTCACATGAAAAATTGAAAATGTGGGAGTCTGAAAGGACATGAGTGACACCTGAAGACACCGACTATATGTTTAAAATGCTTTCTGTGTCATCAGGTGACACTCTACAGTAAATTCAGGTGCATTTAAGTTGTATTTAAATGTTTAAAAACTCTAAAATCTGCACTTTGTATTCCCCAAGGTCTACACCTTTCCTAAGTGGGTTATTTCTTATCATTGATAAGTGAAGTTAAACTGATGGATGGTGTGTTGTAGAGAATAAAAACAGATCATGACTTCATCTAGAAATCCTGGCAGCGAGCAGGACGCTGCAGCTGTATGAACATAATACTGACTTAAACCATCGTACCTTCCTGACACTGACTGAACGCACATGAGTCAGTCAGGTTTCTTTGCTGCTGAAGATGCCAGTTTGGCCCTCAGCAGTTACGTGTTTGGTGGACGTCAGTGAGTGTTTTGGGCTCAGATGATCACTATGTGCCCTTCTCAGTCCCTCAGTGCAGGCTTACAGGAGAGGTGTCACAACGCCAGCCAACTCACATTCTCGCACATTCTCATGTGTGCTTTGTTTTCCCTGCCAAACACTAACTCTCCTGTCATTTCAGATCTTGCCACTCGCCTCCTGCCCTGCAGTAACCCCTTTTCCTGCCATTCCCTGTCACCTGACCTCTAACGCCTATACCTGCACACCTGTTCCCACTTTTCCCATCAGCCCTGCTGTATATATACTGGCCCATTCCCATTCAGTCTTTCCCAGATTGTCTGTTGTGCTTCTGCCTTAGCTTTCCAGCCATCTGTTATGCCTGTTTGTCTTCTGCCTGCCCATCAGACTTTTGACCCCTTTTGGATTCATTTGCCTGTTTTCATCTGTCTGCCTGGTTTTGACTTTTGCCTGTTTTTGGATCACAAGGAACTTTTATTTATTCTGTCTGTCTCATGCATCTGGGTTCAAACCTGCTTCTCTGCTGAGCCGTTACAAGATGTGTCAGTGGTTGAAGTCAGGTCAGGCATCTTTGTAGAGTGACATCATCAACTGAGGTCTGTTGTCATGAGAGGATGATCAGGTTCAAACAAAGGCCACATACACTAGAGACAGGTTTCCATCCAAATGTAGTATAAAAATTGGCAAAAGGTGATTTCTTTATTCCCAACATTATCTGTGAACGCATGGAAAAATTGCTGTTTTGAAAGATATCATAAACCTATAACAATAACAGTTCTGACAATCTCGGTACAGATCACAAACAGAAAATTCTAAATCAGGAACTGATGCAGCTAATTACCAAGTGCCGAAGTGTTGAAATCATCCGCAGAAGACGCCTTCGCCTCATTGAAATGAGTCTGCAGGTATTTCTGATTTGTAAAAAGCAGAATAGCGCTCAGCCTACAACTAGCGGTCGATCCATGATACAGTAGTTTGGGCTGAAAGTGTACAAAGGCAGGTGTGTTCCATTTAAATCTCCCGTTCCTCCCCCGCCCACCTTCCCTCTGCTCGCCAAGTGGCCTCCGTGCGACGTATGCTGTGACGTAATACCAACGGCTGAGGGGAAGTGAATGAGGGGAAGTGGAACTATTAATGAAACGCAGCCATGGAAATGGTTCAGTTGTTATGATTTATGGAATCTCAGACCTGTTGTCACTTTCCAAAATTCTGTACTTAGGTCACGTGATAACTGAGCAAACTCCATCCACTGATGAAGTGAATGTGACTGAAAGCTCCAGAAACTTTCCAGTAAGTGGACATTGTGCTAAGGATTTTGTCTCAAACTGCTGAAGCTCAATTATCTGTTTCACTGACTGCAAAGTACAACATTATGTCCATTACTTGCACCGGGGCAACGTTTGCCTTCGTGTCTTTTTCTAGTTGCAGCATGAGAATATGATATGTTTGTAGTGGTACAAATGGTTAAAATTGTGCAAATTTAAAGAGTAGTTTTGTAATATATGCAATGCAGTTTGACAGAAATTTCTTAAAGCTTGGGTAGGCAATGTCTTTTAGAAGCACTTTTTGTTATATTTGTTGAAATTCTCTTTACATCCAGACAGCAATCAATAATTCAAATGCTCTGACAAATAAAAGAAAAAAAATCCAGTGTCTGTGGCTGTTGTAGGACTGTAATAAGCCCGTCCAATCATTTCATTCGGACTAAATGACATGATTGGGCGGTTGGATACTTTCAAAATCTAGCTTACTCTTGCTGGTTTCTCCAACACTGCCTACCCTAGCTTTAAGCAACCCAATAACATTGACAAGGTAATTTGCAGGTCAAAGACATCCAGGTTTAAACTGGGATGTTAAATGACCACATTTTACTGTGAAGCAGGTCCTAACTACATATTCAAATATAGTCACTGAAATGCTGTTGAAGTAACTTGTTTGTTCCTAAAAGCTTAAACACAAATTTTTTTCCCAGCTGTTGAGGTTAGACTGTTTAAATTTGCAAATCATCAAATCTCTGGTTAGAGGGAAAATAGTTTTTTCTTTAACGGTTGGGTTATGCTAAGTCAGAACTAGTTTGTGCGACATGTTGTCCTGTTGAGTCGGAAATCAAATTGGTGTTTATAGTTGGAACAGTCACACTAGAAGGCCGTCGCAGAGAGGAGAGAGATGAGATGTTGTTTAAATAACGGGGATAACGGCACACATTTTCAGACAGTCTCTCCTGAAAGACATTCATAGTTTTGCACTCGGTTGTTCACATGAAAAGTGACAGAAATAGTTGTCGCAAATTAAAAAAGTTCAAACCCTGGCTCCTCTCTCAGGTTCAAGTTTATTTGTCACATATAATAATACAGGGTATACTTATAGTGAAATGTATGAGCTGCTAAAAAGCTGACAAATCACGGCGTGAAGTGGGTGTGAATGTCGGATTGTTATTTTCGGAAAATTCCAGAAATAGTCGAACACAGACCCCCCTAATCTGATATTGGAAAGGCGTAGCGGGAGGTTTCTGAAGCTATTTGACAAGCAGTTCTGAAGAAGTATACTGATCGCTTAAGTCATTTGAGTTCCCAGGCCGTCATGTGTCCTACAGTTTAGACTTTGACCACTACACCTAAATTATCATACAGCTCAGCGCTGTTCCTGACATCACTTCACCATCTGAGCTCTGTGTGATCTCCTCGTCTAGTCTTGGCAGCTCATCGGACATAAACGGTGGTGGCCGGCTTACATGTCTGCTAAAAATCCCTGGATTTTGTGGGTTCACAGTATCATTTTCCCATCTGCTCGTGCCAACGTGCTGCAGCATGTAATCAGCCGTGTGTTCTTGCCAGTCAGCTCGTCTGGAGTCTGAGCAGGCTGTGAAATGCCAATACGAGAGGAGGAGCAGATTTACTGGCCTTACTTCCTCTGGATATCCATCCTCACACATCTGGTTTAGTAGTTGATTGATACTGGACACTGAGTCTCTGAAATCAAAGAAACTTGAAAAATGTTTTCATATGGTCTGTATAGTCCCAAATGTTGCTCTCTCACATCTGCTCAAGAGTCTGTCTCGACACCAAACAGTGAAGCAGAGACGAGAGTCTGATAAACACACAGTATGTAAAAATCATAGCATTAAAGCAAAGACTACTTTCCTGAGTAGATCTTACACAACTGATAGTGAAGTCTCCCTTTAGTTAATATTAATACAGTGAGTTTCAAGGTAAGTGTTTCATCTGATTTATTCTTAAAACAGAAAATAATCTGCACACTTATTCATTCTTTATTCAGTAGCTGTGCTCAGGTAAGTTTAACCTTCTGATGTTACAGCTTTCACAACTAATTATCACGTATTTCTTCATTTGTAATGACTCATCACTTGTAACATGTAGAAATAAGTGGACAAACCTACGACACGTGCACAGACTGACCTTTTAAAGCTACATTAATTCACTTTTTACCACCAGATGGCAGAAAAACTCAAGCTTGCAATAAGTATTGTTATGAGAATGACTCTTTATTAGTGTCTAAGCTGTGATCACTCTAACATTAAGCGTGCAGTGTGTGAGAAAGAAAAAAAGCAATGACCGAGGGAAATCAATTGAGGGCTTGCTGGCAGCGGGTTGTTTGGAGCAAACCTCGAGTCGGCATCAGCGGCCAGCTCAAGCAGTGTCCCCGCTGTCGGCGAGCCCAAGTGGCATTCAGCAAAGACATTCTCGTTCAAGTTTTGTTGTTTGTGGTCAATCCAAGAAGGAAACAAATCTGGAGATAGTCGTCTTAACTGTTCCAGGCAAAAGAAAAGTAAGCAAGCAGGCTCTCTCTCAACGCTGCTACGCATTAGCCTTCATACATCTGAGCCAGCCAAAAGAGAAAAGTGTTACAGCTTCACAGTTTATGCACATTGTAATCGAGGCCTTAACTGAAATAATAACGAGACATTTGCACTTATTTTATTTGTCACATATAATCATACAGGGTATAATCGTAGAGAAATGTATGTCCGTTAGCTCCTTCAGTTGTGCAATAAAAAAGTAAGTGTAAAATAGAATAAGAATAAAATAGTAAGAGATAATAATGTTAACTATAGTCATAGTACCTTTGAATAATAAGTAATTAAAAATAGTCTTAGGGCAATTCTTAGGGCAGTGTCCTCGTTCAGGATCCTAAGGGTAGAAGCTCTTCCTAAGCCTCTCAGAGCTGGCCTGGTGTATCTGGTATCTGTACCGAACACTCACATTATAACCTGCCATTAAACTGGTAAAGGGAAGGTCTGTCTTCTGAGTTTGATCAACACACCGTGGTGACGGCTATTACTCCTGAACCAATTAGTCTCACCTACAATAACAATAATAGATAATAATAGAATAATAATAATCACCTCTACTGCACACTGTCCTGTTATCTAATAAACACAGCAAACCATGTTTAGTTTTTCCAAAGGAAATATTTATTGAAAATGCAAATGTACATTTGTATGATACAAATCCTCTTTAACTCGACTATCCAGGTGGGTCTGTTTGATATGAACAAACACATTAAGAATTTAGTCCACAGAGAAACAAGCATCTATAACGCACCACCTATATTTTCTTTGCCCTCACGGTTTTCTGTCATCGGGAATTAAACCAAATCAAAGTCTTGGATCCTGTTCGGTTTGTTTGTTTGTTTTGGCCGAATGCTTCTCTTCTCTTTGCGTTGTCGTCCACACAATCAGAACGGCTGTGCTCTATCAAACTCCAATAAATAAATAAAGTGCTCCACATACAGCTGGATTTAAATCAGTTAATACACCTCACTAGTGTTGATTATATAATGTATATTTCACATCACTGAATATACAGTTTATTGTTGTCTTTCTAAAAGTGAAGTATCTATAAAGAATTTGATATTGCAAATCATTTAAAAAAGTTAGGAAACTGAGTTATTTACAAGGCACAACATGAGGGATTCTGGGTAAAATATGAATCTCCAAAGGATGACGATGATGATGACTTTTCCTGATTGTATCACAACTGCTTTTCAAAAACTTTTTAATATATATTTTAAAATCTTTTACTTTGACAGCACAGAAGTGCTCCGAGAAGACGAGCAGAGAAACGAGTTCTCGCTCAAACACTAAAGATCAACTTACTTTTTCCTTCGCTGAAAATTTTCTTTTCTCTGCAGGCTGGCAGGGAGGTGGCAGAGCAGCAGTGAAGCAGAAAGTTTCAGCTCTTTGCAGCATGTTTTTTTAACGGTGTATGTATCATTTGATAAGTTATTATCAGAACCATATTTAGAGACATGAAACAACTCCGATAAACTGCCTCTGATTTGCATTTCACATCGCAGGCAAGAAATCTTCTGGAGTTATGACACCAAACAGGAAGAGAGCAAACAGAGTTTCTGATGACCGCAGATAAAATAATAATAATAAATATTCACTTTCTATGAGCGCAATTTTTTTCTGTGACTTCTATTTCTGTTCTCTAATAAGTTATTTTACAAATATATAGCATGAAATGTTGCTTATGGCAATCAATTTTCTATTAACATCAACTGAAAAATCTTAATTTTGTTTTTGACTTCCATATAAATACTTTCCATTATTTCATATCTCATTTCATTTCATATATTAGAGCACAGAAAACTACTGCGTGTCAGTCTTTTGTTTATAAAAACTGACTCTTGCCGGAGGGGAAGGGTTGATAGAAAGAAATGGGGCTGATGGGAAATTTGAATCTTTCTGTTGAGAAATGCGAGTATTACTGAATTATTACAACTGGTGTGAATTAGAGGCTACAGGTCTGCTCCAGCATGCTCTCATTGGTTTGCATTAAGCTTATGTTAAAGGATATTTTCACAATCTTCCAGGTCTGTCTTAAAACAATAGTCAGGTGCCCATATGAACACTGAAACAGGTTTTATTTGGTGTGATCATTCCTCCTGTTCATACCGGCTTTTAAGAAACTTCCTAATGTCCAAAGTGTATTTGAAGTTCATATGAGGCTTCAGTTAGTATCTTAGTTACTGTGTTTTTAGTGTGAAATTTCCTCTTTTTGTTACTGTTACCTCCTCCACAGCTCAGCACAGACACACTGTCCAGGAAACAGAAAGACGGAATTTGTTCTTTGTGCTAAAAAGATTATATAAGAATGCATCTTTGCACAGAACGAGGACTGCGGACTTTGTCCTCCATCACTTACACTGAGGATTTTTTAATGGCCCGAATGAACAATATGAACTGTTTCAATGTACATAACCTCCCCTTTAAGACATGATATCACGAAGCTGATATACTGATGTTAAAATGATACACTGAACAACTTTTAATACTATCAAAACTATTACATTTACTTTAAAGTAATAAAAAATGTCTTCTGATAAATCCAAAATTCTCATAAATGACAAACAAAACTCATCGTGTGTAGGCCGCACTCTTGTGTTTTTGGGAAGGTAAATATCAGAGGTCAAAGGTCACCTTCAGTGCCCTGTCGTTTGCAGCTGCCTGCTGAGGAATACGACCTGCTCGGCTGCTCTGCCGTACCACCTCCCTGCCAGCAGAGGCATCAGGACAACTCCCACATTATGAATCAGTCATGCAGTCCTGCCAATCACAGCTCAGTATTCCACTCTCCCAACATCCTAAAGCAACATGGCTGAGGTTTCTTCTTCCTCTTTTTCTGTCTTATGGTTTTAGAGGATGTAGATCTGAACACCGTGTGTGTGTGTGTGTGTGTGTGTGTGTGTGTTTAGGACCACTGGCAGGAGCAGTCTGTGGGCTCCTGGATGGTGTAGCTGACCCAGGTTGCGTTGCCGCTGCAGTAGAGCTGCACGGAGCGCCGCTGCAGCCCCGTCTCCCTGCAGCACTTGCAGAAGCGAGCGTACGTGTTGATGTTGTAGTTGTAGATGCTGGCGGACGGACACTTCCCGTCACATGACACGATGTTCACCTGCAGGACACAGACAGTCAGTACACACGGTAGCAGGGCTGCAAAAAGAACCAGCGAACCCGATTAAAGTAGAAGCACTTCTATATAAAAGAGCCAAAATTATTTTCAGTCCTGCTTTTTTAATCTGCTGCATGTTTGCTGTTCCACTACACACTGTTTTTAACTTATACATAGTTAAGTTAAATCTAAAACTCTGCTCTCTGCTACTTTATCCTACAAGTGTGGTGTGAGGCAGAGTTGCCCACTGCCTACCTTACTGTTGTGTGCATCTTCATGGGTATAATTTAAAGTTAAGTGTGTATGCAGATGATATACTGCTCGGCCTCAGTAACTGTCTTTACCTGTGGTATAATAATTTGCGTTGCAATAGCCTCGTTCCAGACATCTGAATCACCTCCCATTTCTCTGATTTGTTCAGTGATTCAGTGACAGTGCATGCAGTGAATGAAGTGAATATTAAGGGCAACACATCAGCAGCATATGATTTGTGTAAAAACGCGCACCCCGACAGTATTTATGCCGGCCTATCTCCACCTGCTCCCAGCCAGATTGTCAGTGTTGCTTCGTGCCTTTGCTCTCCAGCCTCTTGAACCTGAACCTGGACCTGGACCTGAATCTGTACCTTTTACCTGCCCTGTTCCTGTTAACCTGGGATTCTCGGCTACTTCTGTTTGGACTTGCTGCGTTTATCTGTAAGCTTATGTTTCATTATTTTACCAATGAATCACTGAACTGCTCCTGTCTGCCCGGTTTTCTGCATATGGGTCTTTCTCCTTGCTGCCTCGTACACACCCGCTTGACAGAATGAAATGTTATAATAATAGATAGAAAAGATGCAAAAATATGATCCAGGTAGTAAAATAATAACAGAATGTTTCAAGGAACCATGGAAAGAAAAGAGCCAACCATGTGTTGAACATACCGGCCTGTTGCTGCGACAGTCATTCTTCCTGATCGTCATCCTCACCGTCACCTTCTGACACGACTTCCCGTCTTCTTTGCCTGTTCACACGACAACAAACCAAATCAGTTGGAACAAAGTTAACATGAGATATTCAAAACTAAACAATCTGATCTGCTGCATGTAGAGACACAGAAAACACCAGGAGGGAGAGGAGGATGTCAGAGAAGAAACAGTCCTGGGAAGCACAGAAGCTGGAGATCATGCGCAAGCAGTCAAGCTGTTTTAGTGGATGGATGAGTTAGAAGAAATAAAGCCCAGAAATCATTCATAAAAGCTTTATAGGAGAAAGTGAGCAAGGGCAAATGAAGCTTCTTCCAAATGAGACAAAATAAAAATATTTTAAAAATATATAAGGATGATGAGATCCTTCATGCATTTATTGTGCACACAAAATGGCTTCAAACAAATCTTTTCAAACATTTTAATCTTTAAAAGTGGGTAAATCAATGAAATGAATGAAAGAAAAAGACAGTTTCCGTAAACATGCTCCGTCAACCTTTATGCCTTTTGGTTTAAAAAACAAACAAACAAACAAAAACTGAGCATAAACTTAAAGCTGCTGTGTGTGGCATTTAGTCTTTTTCCACATAAAGATCATATATCAGCACCACCACCCCCCCCCTCCTTTCTGAGGAAGTTAAACATGTTGGAAGTCCTTTTTTTCCTTTCTCTTCTTTCTGCCGTCACCTGAAATCTTGATCTGTTTGTCTTTACAAGCAATCCAGCTGTTTCACCCCAAATCTCACCCACTGGGTCACAATGGAAAATTCAGAGTAAAAGCTCGATCAGTACTCTCTACAGCAACACCCTCTAGTAGAGCGAGATCATAGAGGAGATCTATAAAATAAGTAATGTATCACAGTAATATCATTCAATTCTAGAATCAAAATTTGACTTCATATACAAACTATTTTATCTAATATCCCCTGAACTCTTTTCAGGGTGATAATTTGGCAAAGTGGGAGTAAATTAGCACATAAATTCAACATAAAAATTTTAAAGATTACACTTTTGGTTGTTTTATGGCAATCTGTGAGTTACATGTACAAGCTGCATTTTGCCCATCGCTTTGGTGTGTTGACTGACTCTAAATACTACAGTACCCAGCCTTAGAGGCCATTGCTATCAGGGGCCTGTTTCACAAAGGCACTGATTGTCGCTCACAAATTGCGGATAGATTGGTGAGTCCTACAGAGCTCTCTCACATGCTAATGCATGGGTTGAAAGTATACATTTGTTTTGACTGGTGAAATGTGTCAATTGTTATTTTGTGAATTTGGTGAAACCAGAGCTGCAGCAAATGCAGAAAACTTTGTTTGTACGATTGAGAACAAAACACAGCATCATAGTTGCAGAGTTATTTTAATATTGACCCAGAATCCAAAAGTGAATCTATTTAAACTGCTGAATGTTTTATCAGGTTTCTACAGTGTAATCTTTAGCCTGCCATTAGCAGCAGCAGCACGAAAAACTGAATTTTAAGCTTGACAACAGGATGTTTCTTACCAAAATGCACCTCACAGTTTGAATTCTCTTGGTAAGTTTTTATGTCCACAAGCTTGTACATTTGAACGAGATATTTTCTAACATTGTTGTTATTTTCTAACAATTATTATTATCTGTACAGAAACTGATTCTTCCTTTGCATCAAGAACTCTGGACGCTCAAATAACTCGCTTCTCTGCTATCCGAGTGTTTCAAAATAAATATACAGATGTTTGTTTAAGTGTTAAGGTAAAATGTGTCACATAGCAGCTTCAGTTGTCCACACAGCGCCCCCTGGTGGCAGAGCAGCACTGCAGCTGTGGTGCAGCAGCATGCAGATCTCCTACAGCAGATACATGTTCAGACATGAAAAGACCCCCGACACCAACCCACATCAGAATCTACTGACACATGCAGACGTCTAAGCCCGACTACTGGGCCACTACCAACAGTACATTGTTGGCAATCAACAATGCACTGCCCAGACAGTGCTAAATGGGGAAAGAGTTTAGCTGTCGTGTACATGTATGTGATCCACAGGGAGGGGCGGGGTAAATACTGTCCTCTCAAGAGTGACATCATTTTCGGCCTACATAAAGGATTGTGTCCCCGCCTCCTTTTCAAGGTGTAAAAGCACCTTCTTACAACATCTTTTTTAAGATAAAAACTCATGAAGGGAGAAGAATGCAACATCTGCATCATAATTGTTATAAATATATATATATTTGATTTCAGTGTCATGTTTGGGCTTTGTTGCATGTGATTTCTACTGATTGTTAAGTCACCGAGACCTGAAATGAGACAGCAGTTGAGAGGACTGTTCTGCAGAGGGGGGTAGGGTTGCAGTCACAGGGGTTTCCTGTGTGTTTTATCATTATTTGTTTGGAGGGAGTACATTGTTGAATATCAACAATGGCACTGACAAGCCTTGTTGTTTTGGTACCTCGTTCACAGTTTGTGTTAACTGTGGGAGTCAAGGGGCTAACGGGGAAAGGGAACAGAGGGAATCCAGTACCTGGTGGGATTGGTACATGATGGTAAGCTGCAGCACATAAACCACAAACCCACTTGTATGTGATCCGATGCTTTTCAGTGACACTTTGAAAGAGTTATCTGTTGCCGTTTTTACTGACAAGACTGAATTCACTGAAAAGCACACTGACAGATCTCTCTAATCTGAATAAACAGCAGACAAATGTAATGGAAAACAACAGCTGGGATCCAGACACGAGCCAATTCAGACAACGATTTTGGACTGAAACAGACAAACTGAAGGGCAAACATGTTGGAAACATGTTGAGCGGCAGATGAAGGCGCTCTTCAGTGTCAGCTGCAGCCTACAGCTCTACACTAACTACTGAACTGCTGCTACACTCAGATCAGATACTCACATGTCTTGCAGCATCCGTCCATGTAACTTACGACAGTTCCACCAATCTGAGTGCAGATAAGAGTCAAAATGTTAAGCTAGAAATAAAGAAGATCTTCCTTTGCGAAGCCCTCTGTCTTTGCATCAGAGTTGGCCAATATGGTTTTTGGAGGTTGATATTCTTTGGTTGATGTCCCCGATGGCCGGTATTTTGTGCAAATATTCAATACATCAAACAACAATTTCTGAAAAAGCTTTTAGATCAGTGGTTCTCAAACTTTTTCTGTCATGCTCCCCTCTCGATTTTAATTTTTATCAACCAACTAATTAATGTGCAAATGAAAATTGTGTGCAAATGAAAATTATACACAAAAGACACAGACCTGTCCTGCTTGATAGAGAACTCTGTCTATCTTCTACACGTTGCTCGGTAAATAAACCTGAATTTATTGGCTGGCAAGCATCAGAGCACACTTGTGTGGTTATTGTTCCGTCATGAATGAAATTCTTTCAACTGAACAACCGAATGGTCCGACGAACTGCATGAAATTAAAATCTTTTCCTGTGTTGTTACTCTTTGTCCCTGAGTATTCCCCTTATTACACATTAAATATGTCAAAAATATAGTTTTGCATGTTTTCATATTAAAACCTCCTTCGTCCCTCTAAAAAATGTTTTTTGTTTTGTTTTTTTAATTACTGTATTCAGGGGGTATAAAAAATACGGTCCAATAACGTAGAATAACGTAGAAGTATCAGACAGATTTTGGGGTGGTCCAGCCAACCTGCAGCATTAAATCTAAAACCTGCAGGAAAAGAGTAATTAATAAACAATTTTTTTAGCTATAAACATGTTTGTATATCATCTATATAATAAGAATATTAAGCAACACCATTATGAAACAGAAACCACATCATAAAGCAGTGTTTCAGTGTTTGAAATTTGCCGTGTGCAGATTCAGTTAGTATCCATCAAACCACGGAAGAGAACAATAATTTAAGTCTTTTCATTTGATCTTTGAGAATTAATTCAGTAAGATGTGTAACTTGGTCGAGAGGAAACATGGTTGAACTCTGTACACATGCATGTATGTATGTGTCTGTTTGTGAAAATGTGTGTGTGTGTGTGTATGCTGACCTTCATACACTCTGTTTCGTTGAAGGGCGGGCAGCTGAAGGAGTAGGAGATGAGCGTCGGTCCAGACAGAGTGTCTGTGCAGTCGAACTTCATGCAGTTTGATACCCAGGACTTCCCCGGCTGAAAACACACCGGCAGCATCAACAACATCAACCGCTGTTCTACAGCAATGGCCACAGATCGCTAATCTGACTCACCAACAAGAACTAAAACCGCATTTAGGGATCATCTCAGCCAAGATCATCATTAATACTAACTAACTGCAGTATGCCTTTCAGATTTATTATTTCTTCAATGACTTCAAGATGTCCTTTATGCCAGACTCACTTTGGTAGAGTAGCTTGGTTGTAACTACAGGTTAAATGAGACGTTTAAAAAATGTGTGGAAAATATTCAGGATTACTGTTAATTAATATATAATTAATGTATAAATAGTCGACTTCCTACCTTATAGAGAACTGCTGTCCCGTTCTCATGTTCGTAGAGGCAGGAAATATTCTTACAAACACCGCAGCACGTTGACTGATCCTTCGGAGGGACGTAGATCTGATTCTGAAACACAAAAACATTCAAGATTAGTTTTGTGAAACAATGAAAAAAATAAAAAATAAAAAATAAAAACAGATTTTTTTCAGCAAGAAAAGAAGAGAAGAGCTATAAACTACCTACTGGTATGAATGCTACTGAGTCACAGATAAACTGTCTTTATTTTCATTATTCTGTCTGCCTGAATCAAAGTAAAACATGAGATCGTGTTAGAGTGGCCAAAAGGTCTTTGGTAATTTTGTGACATCAGTTTGATTACGAATAAATTATCTGAATGTTGTGGCGCATATATTAAAAACAATAAACAAAATGTAAAGACCACAGATTCACTTTCTACCTTCCAGGAAGAATTTTGCTTGAGATTAAGGCTGCAACTAACAATTCATCTAAGTATCAGTTAATTCATCTTGGGTCTATAAAATGTCACAAAATTGTAAAAAAAAAAAAAATCACAATTTCACAGAGCCCAAGGTAATGTTTTCAAATGTCTTGTTTTAAAAAAAAAGATATTCAGTTTACTTTCATAGAGGACGAAGAAAAGCAGACACATTTGAGAAGTCAGGACCAGTGACTTTGTGGCGCTTTTGCTTAAAAAATGACGATGAATGAAGAATAATTTTCTGTTGATCAACTAATTGATAAATTGACTAATTGTTTCAGCTCTATTTGAGATAATCAATCATGCGCCACCCTCTGGTTGTATAGTAACATCTTCATTGTTTGCACAGTAGGTGAGATTTTACCTGTTTATCTGGGAGGTTTTGGCTTCTGTGGCTCTTTTCTAAATCCAGATATTTTTTATGGAAAAAGAAAAAGAAGAGGGAGGAAAAGAAGAAGAGGAGGAATCAGTTCAAGATGAGGAAAGTACAGAAAAAAGAAAAGCCGTAGAGTTGAAGCACTCCAATAGACTCTGTTGTCCCTGTCTGGGTGTACTGGTGTGTGTGTATTGTGGTCTTACTGGTTGGCAGTGGGCGGAGCAGTTGATGCTGCTGGTGCGGAGCAGGTGGAAGCCGCTCGCCGGGTCGAGGCTGCGGCTGCACTGTCTGCTGTGACACAAGCCGTCCTCGTCGTGCTCCACCAGAGTCTGACCCGGACGCAACACGCCTCGCTCGCCGAACACACACACTGCCTCACGCACTAAACACACACACACGCACAGCCAAGGTCAGAGGTCACAGGGAACAAAGGCTGCAGTTTCTGCACTTTTCTGATGGACTTTATAGTTTTTGAAAATATCTACAATGGCCTGGTTTTTAAAAAGGTTTCCATTTTCTTTTCAATGCCTTTTGTTGTTTTCCTTTTAAATGGTTTTGATTTTATTTGTCTGAAGTTTCTGCTGCGTGTTACTCTCCATGTATGGTATGATGTATGTCTGTGTTTATCCTATTGTTATTTATTTGTGAGGTTTTTCCTGTTTAACTGTGAATCAATTTATGTGAATCAAGTTCATACAAAGTTTATTGCTGTTATGAGAGGAAATGTGCAGTAGCTGTTGCAGGATGTAGAGCCTGTCTGAGTCACTTGTCTGAGTTTCTCTATCTTGAATTTGAACCAGCGGCACTCACCACACTTGTATCTTTTGCAGGCACACTGGTTCTGTGGGTCGGACAGGAAGGCCCGGTCCAGCTGGGCAGCCTCTCCCTGCAGAACACAAAGAGAACCGAACCAGGGTCACAGAGTATACAGGGACAATATATAGAAAACACAGAGAGAACCAGGGACACATATGAACAGGAAATGCATAGAAAATGTGACTAAAACACATAGAGAGCCACTGTTACAGAGAATACAATACACAGTACATATAATGATTAGAGTCAGTGTTGTGCTCCATCTGGTTGTATCTTCAAGATGTTTTTACAGATTTTTTGCTTTGTTTTTTAAACATTTTTTGTATGTTCAGTGGTTTTAGAAATGCTTTGAGAAACCTATAACTCTCTTAGCTGGCTCATGATGGCCTTCTATCAATGCTGAAACATTAAATTCACCAAAAACAAGATGATATACATGTTAAACTCAGATGCAGATAAACTCATACAAAATCAGTACATCATATAAAACACATCATTAGATGTCCAAACTGGCAGACTGAATATTAAAAACTAGGACGTACCAGGCCACATTTTGGGGAGGCGATCTTTTCACAGGAACACTCTGAAAACAACAAACATGAATCATCTTCACATTTCAGCTGTGTTTAGGCTTTAAGCTGACAGTACACTGACGACACCAAACAACAGAAACATCTGTATCATCATAAGTCAGACACTGACATAAGTCATAAGTCAGGGTCTGACTTAATTTGGCTCCAAAAAGCCAAAATTAAACCTATTTAAAACCCTTTTTATGTTGAAGTGGATCTTGATCTCGTACTGACTGAGCTGTGCCTCTGAATTAACTTTAAAATGTCGTACCGCATGTTTGGTTGGGACAGCAGCGACCCGGACTGGACACAGACACGACCGACATCCCAACAGGACAACTAAGCTGAGGACACCTATAGGGTTCACACACTGCACACACACACACACACACATACACACACACACACACACACAGAGCAGAGAGCACAAAACATATCTTGGTCACAATTCTTTAATAAACAAACGTAAGAAATCCTTATCAAAAATGTTGGTTTATGTTATGCGTCTATTTTAAAATCTTATTTTTCAGATGTTCAAATATCCAGTCTGTAAATGTAAAAATATAAAAAGGGTAAATAAATAAATGAAAAAGTGTGCGTGTTCTCTGACCACATTGGTAGGTGGGGCAGCAGCGGTCCGTGGTGTTACCGTCCACCGTCAGCACCTCGCCATCCAGGCAGAGAGGAGGCGTCTCCGAACAGGATGAGCACACTGCAGAAAACACACACTTCATTCATCACACTGATGACTTTAAGTTGACCTGCTGATCTTTCACTGATGGCTGACTGTGACACAGAGCATAGAAGATAATTTGGTTAGTGTTTGAACTGACTGCAGATGTGAGCGAGACAGCAGCTGCCGTCGGCTCTGGTGGCGATCAGAGTCTGGTCCTCTCTGCAGGTGGGAACATCTGACTCACAGAGTTCAGGATCACACTCTGTAACACACAGGAACATTAAAGGAATAGTTCCACATTTTTAGGAAATATACTGTATGAGAAGATATACCACTCCCATATCTGTACTTTGCATATGAAGCTACAGCCAGGAGACGGTTAGCTTAGCTAAGGATAAAGACTGGAAACAGGAGGAAACAGCTAGCCTGGCTCTGTCCAGAGGTAAAAAAAAAGCCTCTAAAGTTCACTAATTAACACGTTATATAGTGCACAAACAGAAATTGTGGTTTTAAGGGGGGGTAATGTGCCAAACAATTTCTTGGCAAGATGCAGTGACGCCTGGAGGCCCATTGTCACCGTGAGGCAACCAGCAGAGACCTCAGGTAGTTACTGCTCCCGGCCAAGAAATAGTAAAGCACATAAGTTCCCATGAAACCAAATTTTTTCATTTTTACATTTGAATTTTTGTACGTTTTATAGACATGAGATATAATGTGCTAATTACTGAGCTTTAGAGGGGCTGGAAGGCGAGTTTTTAAAAAAGACACAACACATCTGTGTTGGTATCAGTTGACACACATGGTGGTGGAAATTTTATTGGATAAAAGTAAAAAATTCAATACAATGCATCCCTAGTACAATAAAGGGAAGTCATCACTCTATTGATCAGAGAGTTTATTGACCAGGGAGGAAACTCACCACACACGTAGTCTGGACAGCAGGAGTCCTGTCTGTAGTACGACACCAGCTTCTCCCCGTATTTACACTCAGGAGGGAGCAGGTCACACAGGCTCTGGTTACACACTGCAGAGACAGAAATTACATCACCACATTGTCAATTTTCGCAAATGTTTTTGGTTTATAATTTTAAAAAAGAAATGTAATGAGCCTCAGATCTGAACAATAAGGCTTTTTGTTTCAGATGCTGGCAGATTTTAAACTAAAGCTCAGGAACCCTCGTGGCCTCACCGCAGACTTTCTGTGGGCAGCAGCTGCTGTCGTCGGCCAGGCTGATGATCACCTCTCCTGCTCGACGGCACACCGGCACCGCCACGTTGGAGCAGTTGTACTCAACTGGAACGATGGTGTCGTTGTCGCAGCGGTACATGCAGCAGGCGTCCTTCGAGGCTTTCCACACCTCGCCGTGTGCACGAGGAACGCCGGAGCTGTCAGTGCAGGCTGCAGACACACACACACACACACATCATGCACACATACAGCCATGATTTGTAGTTCATAGGTAATGAGCTGACAGTACTGAAGCAGACTTCAAGCACTAAGGCTGTGTTATTATCTAGAACAACAACAGTTATTGTAAAATTTCAAAATAAGATTTTGGTGGTACACAAGGAACACTGGTTTGAGTAAGAATCTACTATCTCAAAGTACTAGTAGTAGTAGTAAAAATGAAAAGACAGATAATTAAGGTGTATATTTTTCAGGTTCCCTAAAAAATAAGAATAATTATGCCATCATGATCTAATCTAGGTCTAGTTCGAGACCTCCTGCTCTGTTGTACAGACAGGTAAACTGGGGCCTTACCACACTTCTCAGGTGAGATGCAGAGGGCGGAGTACGGCCGGTGGAGGAGCGTTCCCTCAGGGCACACGCAGCCCTCAGTCAGGCCTGAACACTGATCCGGATCCGAGTCAAAGTCGTGGTTCGGGCATGACTGAGACGTGCAGGTCGGCAGACAGGCCTGATACCGCAGAGCGTCGGGACACACGAAGGCTACAGGAAGAGATACAAACATGTCAGCGCCTCAAACACATTACTTTACTTTAGCGTTTACTTTAAAAGATAACGATAGTTCTGGATTAAGCTGAATGGAGACTAGAAAAAAATCCAAGATTGGGCAAATTGGATGAAAATGTACTTAGCAATATACATCATCATGGTATGTACATTTTTGGATATATTCAAAAAACTACACACTGCCTTTAAGACCCAAGTTCAAGTTGGTTGATATCACCAAACTCCTTGTACTAATAACAATGGCTTTGTTCAGACTGCAGGCAAATCAGATTTGTTTCTCAAATCAGACCTTTCAGACAGACCATCCGCACTGTTGTCTGCAAGTGATCAGATCAGATTTGTGTGTCCAGACATCAGCAACCTATCTGCATGGGTTGCTGCGGTAACGACGTAGGCATCAGTAACTACATACACTGGTGATGCGGCTTTCCAACATGGAAGCATGAGAAATGGAGATCCATCATCTCATCCTCCAAACAATCGCGCTGTCAAGTCGCGGCGCAGAACTCCTCCGTCGCACCAGACAAACTCAGCGACGGAGGAGGCAGGTATACATTGTGTCAGTCATGGCGGTTTCACTGTGCAGCGAGAGGTGCCATCCGCGCTTTGAAATCCGATTCAGTGGCCAGAGCGTCCGAACTGAGACGCATCTGTAGGTTTTTTGCTGTCCAGAGTTTCCAAAATCAATCTGGATATGCACAAAAACGAATTTGGGCTGGAAGTCTGAACAAAGCCAATGATAACATGTACATTGTCATGTCTGTCCCAAGAAAGCTAACTGTGAGGGAGATGTCGCTGAGAAGAGGCCTAATCACGCAAAATAAGTAAACACCTGTGGGGGTGGACTGTGGGTTCATAGGGTCTTAAATATTCATCAGGTTCTACCTTGATGACGTGATCAACAACTACAACAATTTTAAAACACAATAATTATGTGATTACAGTACATTGGGGTCCCAAAGAGACCCTTTTCACGGAGGACATTTTGTCATATCACAGTAGTAAAAGCACAGGTGTAAACAATAAAATTAATGACGGCTGAAATCCATTTAGCTGCTTCAGTTTTAGGGTCCTCGTATTGTGCATGCTGGCTCACTGTCACACTGTCATGGCTTACTGGGACACCTGTGCATTCCCTATATAACAAGTATAATCTATAACAATGGAGTCGATTCACGTTACATTGTTGACCAACTGCAGGCATGGCATTTTGGGGATAGTGAAGGAAGCTGTCCAAACATTTTGCATCAATTGCAACTTGCTTTACAGTATACTCCCAGCCTAGGAAAATTAGAGCAGTTTCTGACATTTCCAATTAAGATATTAAACCAGATCTTGTAACTGCAGGGTTTGGATTGGTAGAGTCACAGTCTGCCCAGTCTGTAGCTTTTGCTTTGTTCTACTTATCTTTTAAGGCTGTGTACACAGAAGTGTTTCCCTCCTGCTCAAAGAGCAGCTGTAAGCAGAAAGTATTCTTACGGCAGTAATCTGGACTTCTCCACTCAATGCAGATGTTGAATTTGTGGCAAGAAGCCACGTATGCAGCCAGAGCCACACACTGGTTGTTGACATACTCAGCATCTCGTACCCAAACCTCACAGAATGTGCTCGGCGGGACCTGGAAACAAGGAAACAATCAAATACATTTTATTAAAAGCTACTGATTATTACTACTGTACTACATGTTAAGCTAGAATTAACATAGAATTTTCCATCATTAGCAGTTCTTTACCACTGGTGCTTCATAAGTCCTCATAAGTCATCTAATGTTTCTGGTATGTTATACCAATCATTTCAAATGATCTTGTTAATCCACATCTTTTGATTTATGATGCACGGGGCAGCCATATTGGATTTTGAGGTTGGGGCTGGCGAGGTTCTCCTGACTTTCCGAGTCGGAAATCCGACTTCAGGAGGCGTTCCGGTTGAAATTTCCAACTGGGAACTCGGAAATTCCAACTTCCCAGTTCAAATGGAACGCACCATTATTTGTCAAACATGTATTTTAATGTTAAAAGTGAGAGAGTGATAATGGCAGAAGAGTGCCAATAAATTAAATACATCAGTAGGATTTTGATAACTGGTTCATTTTGCATTTAGGCATTTCATATTTTTTTCTTTTCATCCTGCCAAGAAATACATCTTTAACTGCAGCCTTTCTGGGTTTCACAAATAGCCTGAGTTTAGTTCAGAACCAGGCAAAGAAACTGCTAATCCACTGGCTCCTGTGTGAGGAGAAGAAGCGAGTTCACAGATGGGTTAACGTACGAAGGCGTGGCAAGGGGAGTAGGCGTGGTTCTGCAGCATGACCATGCAGCTGGAGCAGTCGCTTGTGGAGCAGTTGAGCTCGCGGCGGCGGCTGTGGCTGATGTAGCTGGTGGTGTTGGGGACCTGCCAACTGTCGATGAAAAGAGCCGGATCCTCGTTTACGCCCACTGTGGTGCCGTTGGCCAAAGTCAGGTCATTTGTTGGGTCTCCATCACAGAAACCTGAGGCGAGTGTGAGAGGGGGTTCACAAAAACACAAAATTAACTTCAGTCATAGCAAATGTACCCCTGAATGTGACAAATGGATCTGTAGTTGCTGTAACTGCTTAAGACAGTCAACCGTCTGTCAATTCTTGAGCTCACAAGGTAAAGGTCACGACATTTTGTGGCTGTGCCAAGTCAAGCTGCTACTATCACTGGCCACATGGTGCATACCTATCAGCTCGACCCTGGTGTCCATATTCCCGTTCTCGCTGATCTTTTTTAACCAATCGCAAACAACTGTACAAATTATCACTTAGTACCACTGCAGGAGTAAGACTACTCTTACCACAGAGTCCCATGGTGGGAAGCTTGTTGCTGGAGCTGTCAGTGTCGATCACCATCATGCCGGTGCTGTGGTACCACTGCAGTTTGAGACCAGCCGGGCTGCGGATCAGGTACATGTTGCCTGTGTCGTAGATTTCAAAGCCATACTTCTTGAATCGAGGCTTGGCATACCGTGAGTTCACATAGAGCTGAATCAACAAAAAGTTATCAGACAGATTTTAGTAGTGTTAGAAATCAATTTTGAGTTTTAATTTGCTGATACGACATTTAATATACAAAGTGAAAATCGGGATAAGAAGGGAGTGCCTCTTACCCTCCTCTGCAGCCTGTTGATGATGATGTGGTTGGATTTGTGGGTGATGTTGAGCGCCACCAGACACAGGTTGGTGAAATTCCAGAGGACCTTGAGGAAAGAGAAGAAAATCAGGTCAAAATCAATGGCAAATCAAATTAGTGACTTCTGTTGTCATCACTCTAAGGGAAGTTGGTAAGTATCAAGTGTGATATTAACTTACTGGTGACTCTGAGTCAGCTGGACACTCCTGAACCAGGACGCTGACTGTTTCATTGGGCAGCTGGGTCACTATGTATGAGGCAGCCTTGTAGATGGCAACGCTGTTCCCATCAAATGTGATCACATTCAGATCCGGAAACATTGAACAGCGACCTGGAACACACCACAGAGACTACAATGAAAAGCTGGTCATCATCATTTAGTCCAGTCACATTTCCAAATGCCGAGCTACAGGCAAAGTCTGAAAATGGAAGAGGGTTTTTT
>NTHP01000551.1:156620-179008 GCA_003416845.1 Oplegnathus fasciatus | reverse complement strand
TTTTTTAAGTGACAGAAGATTATAAATTAAAAAATGGAAAATAGTGTTATATTTCATGTGTGTCTGTTTTCCTCACATGGACAGTCCCACTTAGGGCAGCACTTGTCTCCATTGACCAGTATGGCAAAGCCAAGCAGGCCACAGTTTGGAGGGTCGGAGGTGAAGGGGCAGCTCTGGGATTTGTTGAACAGGACGAGCTGGTTGTTGACACAGATGTACTTGGTGCACTCATCGACAATCTCTGCATAAGGAGGCTGGACGGATACAAATAAATAACCCAGGAGTCACACAACAAAAAAATGAAGCACAGAGATGTTTATAAGCAGGAAAGAAAACTAGTGTGTCATAGGGACTGATGTAACTTAAAATAAAACTCTATAATGAGTGTTGAGATTCATTCGAGACCTTGGGAACAGAAATATTGTACTAGCTTTTGACCATATCCCACAGTAATAGTAAGTGAACCTTGAGTTTAGAACATTTAGAACATTTTATCACGTGTGAAATATCCAGCTTGTACTCCTACAATAAACGTGTCTGCTGCTCTAAGGGAGGAAAAACACAAGAAGTAGAACTTCAACATCGGCTGCTGCTGTTTACATTTGCGGAATTAAAGCTGCAGTTGGTGCTCTTATTTTGAATTTTAGCTTTCAAAATGTTCCTTTATGGTTTTGGTACACATAGAAATGTAAAACAGCCAGAATTAACATTAAAGGGACAAAAAACACATAGAAATTGGAAATAAAGTCAGTATGGAACTTGTCCTAGCAATTATGTGACTGAAATCAAGATGTATAAGAACGTAACCCACAGTGCACATCCTTGGAGGCGATACAACCATGGATGTTGTCCCCTCTGCTGTATGTCTGGTCGTTTCCATTGGTGTGTAGGGCAATGCTGGTGCAGGAGGCGTAGCTGCACCTGGACTGGTACGATTGACTCTGTCCTGCTCAGTAGTTTGGATGGAGGTTGCTGCTGGGAGTGACGTCGTAGCGGGAGTGGGAACACCGGGTTTCTGGGTGGAGATCAGTGTCTCAGGTGGAGACGTCACGAGTCGGGACGTGGATGGTGACACGTCAGTCTCTTTGGTTGTCAGGGTTTTCTCAGACGTAACTGACTCTCTGGTGGTTGTCGTGGGGACAGCTGTAGATACTGTGACTGTTGTTAGAGTAGGAACCGGCCCTGGGGCAGTTATGGTGGTCACTCGGGGAACTGCTGCGGTTGTGTCGGCACGTTTGGTGGTGCTCGCTGTAGTGACTGACTCGGCAGATGTTGCGACGGTTGTAGATGGCACTCCTGGCATGGTTGCTGTGCCAGGGCTTGGTGTGACAGTCAGTGGGCTGAGAGTGGTTGATCTGGTGGTTACTGATGGGGGCCTTGTTGCTATGGTAACCCTTGCAGTGACTGGCCTGACAGTTGACCTCTGAGTTGATGTGATTCTGGGGGTAACTCTTGTTGTCACAGGAACTCTGGGTGTCGTTCTGAGGGTGGTCGTCCGTGTGATGGTGGTAGTTGTAGTAGCAGGTGTAGCTCTTGCAGTGGACACCAGCCGGGTTGTGACTTTGTCCAGGACAGTCGTTGGCCTTGGAACAGCGGTGGAAGTAGTAGTATGTAGCGACCAGGATGGAGGCGGCATGGTTGTAGCGCTTGTTGACACCTCTACTTTGCCAGTCACAGGATGTGTTGTCTCTGTAATCGGCTGTACAATGACGGGTCTAAGTGTGGTGGTAACAACAGCGGGTGGAGCTCTTGTGGAGACTGTGGTGAGAGGTGTCTCAGAAATACCAGGCGCAGGTGGAGGCGGGGGTGTAACCAGTTTCCTGGTTGTGGTGGCTGCAATTTCAGGAGACATTGTAGTTTTGGTGGTGGTGGTTGTGGCAGCAGCTGATGTCGCAGAGGTGACAACCAGTTTTGATGTTACAGGAAGGCGAGGCACTTCAGTAGTTTTAGTGGAAGTGACTACGTGGATGCCAGTTTCAGAAGTGACCTCTGGTGTAGTCTTCACTGTGGGGCTGTAGACCAGGGTGGAGAAGGTCTCCCAATGGGGGGGACGCCATGGCTCTGAGGTCTGCATGGTAGATGCAGGACGGGTGGAGCTCTCTGTTGTTGGCAAAAGTGGTACAGTAGTGGTTTCTGTAAGAGGCACTGTCGGAACAGTTGGTTTTGTTGTGACAGAAGGACCTGTGGACACGGTGGACATTTCTGGAACCTCTGGAGGTCTTGAAGTTTTGGTGTGAGTGGTTTTCTCTGTTGTTGGGATGGTAGCAGACCAGGAGGTTCTCTCAGAATATGCTGTGGAGGTGGACACAGGAGAAGTTGTGATGTCTGTAATCTTCAGAAGTGGAGGTGCAGCCGTTGTTGTGGTAACTACAGGTATTTCAGACACAGTGCTTTCAAGTATGGTCACTTTCTTTGTTGTTGTTTTCCAGTCTGTAGCAGCTGAGGTAGGAGCAGATGGTACAGTTGTAGTCGGTGCAACATGGATTGGAGTTGACGTTGGTAACTCAGGAGCAGTTGTTGTAGAAGTCGTCAGTTCAGCAGGAGTGGTGTGCAGAATCTTCTCTGTGGTAACAGGTGGTGATGTTGTCTCTGGACCTATGTACGGTGTTGTTTTACTGGTGGTGAAAGGTGCAGCTGGTGTGACTGATTCTGTGGTTTTAGCAGAAGTGACTGTGGGCAACGATACAGTTTCTGTTTCAACAGGAGGTGAGGTCGGGAGAGGCAAAGAGGTTGTGGAGGCTGTGCTTGGTAAACCAGGAGGGATGGGTGTAGTTGTTGTTGGGGGAAGGTGCTCCTCTGTTACAGGCTTTGTGCTGGTGTCTGTGTATGCAGTGGTTGCTGTACTGGGTACAGTAGTCCTGTCTGTAACTACAGACGTGTCCGAGACTGGAGCAGGACTTGGACTAGAAACAGTTACAATTGGAGTAACCACTGCTGAATGTGTTGTAGCCTCTGTGGTCTCTTTGGTTGAGTGCATGACAACAGGAGGAGGGGTACTGATGGTGGTTGGCCCTTTGACAGAGCTTGTGGTCGGTGCTGCAGTGGTAGATGGCTGTAGGGTTGTGGCAGTGGTGGTGAAGAGCGGCTGCAGGAAGTCAGTGGGCTTGGTGGAGGAGCTGAGCCAGAACAGAGCTGTGATGGCGAAAGGAGCGCTGCTTGTCCTCGACGTGCTGGGACCAAAGGGGCTGATACTAGAGCTCACAGCTCTGGTCGTCCATGCTGTTGTACCTGTTACAGTGGTGGGCAAGGCTTCAGTCACTCTGACAGTTGACAGTGGCTCCACCACCTCTGGCCTGATGGCAGGTGACGATGTTGGAGGAGATGGGGGTCCTGTTGTTTTAGAAAGTTCAGGAGCTGCAGATGGAGAGATGGTGACTGGATGAGTCGGCTCGTCAGGGGCAGGTGGTGCCTTAGACGAGGTTGTCTGTGTGCTCGCGACAGGTGTAGTGGTGGTGGTTTTAGTGGTAGGACCAGTGTGTGGAGGGGCAGAGGATACTGTGGTGGTGATGGTGGTCTTGAGGGTGGTGGTGGAGGCAGCAGTGCTTGTAGTGGTTGCAGAAGTGGCAGCTGCAGAGGTCAGTTGAGCGGTGGACGTTGTTACAGGCTGCACAGCAACTGGGACCTTAATGCCTGAACCCAAACAATAAAAAGTGTGTTAGAGAAGCGCTGAGCTCGACAGAGAGATACAGTTTATGTCTAAGAGCAGCATAGACAGCTTCCTTTGGGTTTTATTTCATGGAGGGTTGGGTTAGCAGTAATGTAAACTACATGATTTGGCTGAATTCAAGACAATAGTAAATTCTATGGTCGATTCCACCATAGTTCTTTTCTTTGCTCATTTCAGGGTTTTAATATTATCTGTTTTTTGTATTGTTTTATCTGTTTGACTGGTTTTGTATGAAACATTTTATGCTGCCATCATGGCCAGGTCTCCCTAGCAAAAGATGAGTTCAACCTCAATGAGAATTACGTGCTTCAATTAAGGTTAAATACATTTAAAGGTAATGGGCTAAAATGTGTAAAATATGTTAAAATGTGTTGCAGATGAAAAACAAAAAGCGTTGCAGATTTTTTTTAACAGTTTACAATTTTGAGGCCACACACAGTCAGGTGGAGACTAGTAGTATCATCCTTACTGAGTGTATTTTAGTGGTTAGTGGTTTTTAGTGGTGTAAGTAAAGATTTTAACTAATAACACCATCACAGATTTGTTTTACTACCACCGACTTTCAAAATAGTTCCTCCCTAACTCCTGCTCCAACAGTCCAACCACACAACATCCTGTTCCACTAAGAAATCAGTTTAATACTTGAAGCAAAACACCACTGAAATCCATCAGGGGATACTCACAGTCTTCAACATAGACACACCGACGGGTGACCTCATCCAGGACCATATGTGGGGGGCAGACAGGAAGGCAGCCTTCCACTCTGTAAAGAGAGCAACATACAGCAATGAAAAACCCCACAGCAAACAAAATTAATAAACTAATTAATAAACTAATAACTTATAGAGTGGATTTAAACACAGGTCTTGATCATCTCAAGCATCACCTCCACATCTTTTTAGGAAAATTAGTCAGAAAAACTACTACAAATGTGATGCATGGAATATTTCGGTGAGTACGAATGTCACTTTCCCTGCACAGATCTTATTTTAGATAAGAGCAAACAGTCAAGAATGAGAGAAGAGTTTAAATCTTTCCTTTCCGATTTATAGCTGTACTCCCTTCACCTATTTCTTTGATCTTGCTGTTAATTTTCACCCTGTAACTAACCTTCCCACACTTAGCATTGCTCACTTTAAATTAAAAAGTTCTCGTTGGTAAAAAAGTTTCTGCAGGTTTTTTAGACTGTAGCTGCGGTCAAAGAGGAAGCTCCATCAGATCAAAGGTGGATGACAACAGATATTTAAAAAGAGGTCAGTACAGGCCTGATCCCTTTAAGTCCAGTAGAGGTTATTGAAAGTATTGACAGTTATTGATAAAGGTCAAAGGTCTCACTGTGGGATGGTGACGCAGGCTTCAGCGGACGGGTCGCTGCAGGTCTTGAAGCAGGGGATGACGCAGGAATCGTACCTCCACTGACACCGAGGACCAGGCGGGGCGTCTGGGCTGGGGCCTGATGAAAAACGCACAACATTTAACTCTATAATTTCAAAGTCACAAGAATTTTATGTCTCATAAATAGGCCGTGTTGAACAGTTAAGGTATAAAACTCTTTGAGGAACAAGTCCGGCTCTGTGCTACTGTTGTGAACGAGGAACATCAACATAATTTCAGATTCAAAACGGAAAAATACTTTAGAAACAAACTGTTCTGAGGAGGGATGTCCCTGTGAACTTAATGGTACAATAACATACAATAGGTAAATACAAACTTTTGCAGTGAAATAAACATCAGATTGGATTTAATTGTACCATATGTTGATGATCATTGTGTCTGTATAGAGTATTAACCTATTGAATCCTGAATTTCCCCTAAATTAACCCTTCAGTAGCTTTAAAGTTAGCAAAGAAAAAAAAAATTTCAAACATTATGATACCACGCCTGCTTGTTTAAGCACTTGATTGACCTTGATTAAAATATTGAAACTTGTGATGTTTTTAATGGTTGCACCAGTACATCAAATGGAAATAGATGTCATGTGTATAATTTTATACACGGAACATATTTGGTATCTTTGGAAATTTGATTGAAATTTAAAATAAAGTTTTTAAAGGTTTTGAACAGTGCTTTGTCACAATACATGAGTATTATTGGACCTATCTGTGGCTGCAGCAGGATCAGAAGTGTTGAAATATACCTTATAGTCTCAATTAAACTGCTCATACAGAACTGATTCAAAATAAAAATCACTCTGATGTCGCCTCAGTCTGCAGTTTCACAGGAAAAGTATATCCCCTTACTAATCTAGAACTAAAAAGGACCCACAAATGTTTTCACAGAGCAGTAATGTGATGAACTTAGAAAGCCATTAGTGTCCATCTAATGTCTGGACTTCATCTCTTGCTCTGAATGTGTGTGGCATTCACTGCTGTCAGCAGGAAATCCAATCTGCCATTGGCTCCTGCGCCTTTTCCATTAACTAAAACAAATGCTGCTGTATTTTTAGCATCAGTGATTAGCCTGGCTGCTCTCTGAGCTGAGTATGCAGGCAGAGGAGTCACCAGTCTTGACCTTTGACCCCAGAGAGAAGCGTTGATGACCAACTGAACCCTGAGCAAAGCTTCCTGAATCCTCACTGATGGCCGAGTGAGGCTTAAAAGTATACACCCAGAATACAACCCAGTTCAGGGAACAGTTTATCCTGATTATCCAAATCCATTAGGAGTAAAACTGAAAATGAGCTCACCAAAAGATAAATTCTGCTAGAATGTCTGAGGCAAGTTTCTTCTGAGGCTGCAAAATACTTTGGGAAACACTTTGCTGAATGTTTTCAACAGTATTACAATTTAATTCCATTATTTTTGTCTTCAATCTGCTGACTAACAGCCCTGTCATCATGGCAGCACAATCTGTTTGTGGAATTGCAGCTGCCAATCCTCTACTTTCAGTATGGCCACAGCCTCAGTGACCCTGATTTTTGGTGTGCGTGATATGTTCGCTGCACGTTAGTCATTTCAGTGCTGCTGACCTGTCAGTCTGAACAGCGTGGCCTTGCGGAAGCTGTCGGTGTGTCTGTATTTTAGCAGGTGGAGGCGGGGCAGTGTGGCGTGCAGGAAGAAGCCGGGCTTTGCATGGGACTCCAGCGAGTCATAGCCGGGGATCCAGGTGTTCCTGTGGAGGACGAAGGTGGCTCCGTCCCAAAATGCCTCGCTCTCCTCCCACTTGGCCAGCCTCACCTGGCCGCTGGGGCTCGTGTACAGGAAGTAGTTCGGTCTGTCGGCCGCCTCAAAGGAAACCCGCGATGTGTCTGTGTAGAAGAAAACAAAATGATTCATCAGTACACCTGGTACCTATAGTAGCATTATACTACAGTATGCAGCTTTATTAATTAAGCTACTTCAATTGATAATCCACCTTTACAATAGAATTCCTATCTGATCAAGATATAAACACAATGTTGACATTTTATCACCTTATAAAGTCGTTGTGGCAAACGTGTTAGCAAACTGTTTCCTATTTACACATCCAGCAGACACGAGTTGTGTTTGTGTCCAGCTGATGAATGCAGGTCCAATATTTACTTTCCTTTTGGCTCTTTTTGGTGTCCAACAACTCCTGATAAAAACATCGACCTCTTTAGCTACTATGATCACCAGCTAGTCTCTAACTATCTGTCTGGCTTTTGATGCTGGGCAGGAAGTGTAAAATGAGTTTATCAGATCTTTTTCACTGAAAACAGCTGCCAGCCGAGACGGGAAACAAGGTTGATAAAAAAAATCTCAGGGGAGGTGCAGAATTGGTTGATACTTCTCCATTGGTTTGTCACTATGAGCGACACCTTTCCTATTACATATTACATAATTTTCCATTATTGATATAAAGTGATTGTGCAGCTTTATCACAGCTTTTCCACCTCTTCCACGGCCCATTTGTTTGAACTTTTCTTTCCACAACGCCTTCCACCAACCATTTACAAAGGGAGCTGGATTAATGGCATGACTGTAAGTGACTAGACGATGACTGCATAAACTGAATAAAATCAAATTAGTAAAAACTCTTCAGTAAGAAAACAATACTGGAATAATGACCTACAATCAACAACATCTTACTGGAGAGACTCTTCATTGACTGAAAGCAGCTGAGAATTCACAGACTGAATTCATTTTTTCCGCAGAAGCTGAAACTTGTTTTCACCTTTCATGTTCAGCTGCAAGAGGGAGGAACAGCTGAAGAAGAAGCTGCTGAAATTGATTTTTGTTTGACCACCCACATCCTGGCAATATTATAAGATATGAGAATGTTTTAAATGGAAAAAAAAACTAAATATCCTGAAGTACATGATGCATTTCTGTGTGTCCTCTTCTAGTAACTCACAGAAAACGATGAAAGCAAAAATTTTAAAATGTGTCTGAATTCCTCCTGAAAAGGATCCAGGGTACAGCTGTATCGCAGCTCACATGCAGTAAACAGTGAGACCGGCTTGTTCCAGTCTTGGCTTGCTGACCAGCCCGTAGATCATGTTGCCATATTAGCATTTGGCAATCTGATCTCTGAACCCTTCTGCCACTGGAAGTCAATGGAAGTCCATCTCCTCCATCAGTGTTTTCACTGGGACGCTCAAATCATTCCAAACACTGTCGAATGCAGAGGAAACAGTGGAAGAAGAGACTGGCTGGATTTCAGTCGGAGCAGAAAGAGTTGAAAGATTCTCAGATTAGCTGAAGGAGGAGAGACGGCAGCCAGCAAACAGGAAGAAATCAGGACGATCTGCTGTACTGTATGATGCCGTGACAAGCCGGATGTCTACTCCTGATATTTGGTGGACAACACTGCTATTCAGGAATCCTGTTCTCACCAGGAAATCAAATTCAAGGACTCTTACAGACTTTTCAACCAAAGAAATGTTAGATGAGTAAAATATTTTTGCTCTCATCGGCATCGTTGCAGCGTAAAAAAAGTGTCTGTACACCTTCTGTACACCATCCAGCACCAAATGACAAAGTTAGCGACTAGCGGGTGAACATCTAGCAACAGAAGAGCCGGATGTGTCCTTCAGGAGTTGGTGGAGACTGAAACAGAGCTAAAAGCAGAGAGAATATTGGACATTCATCAGGTTACCAGAGACACGACTCAATCTCTTGCAGTCATGCGAATATTGAGTGCCCTCTCTCAGTAGCAAACGCAGAAGTAGTTTAACATTGTTACACCACAGCAGGAGGTCTCAGAGAGAAGGTCTGGGTGGATTGTTGAGTCCAAAAGATTTATACACTGGACACCACAGTTCGCATCCAGTCTTTTAACCATGGAGACAATCTCTCTTTAACCTTAATCAAATAGTATTAGTTGACTAACCAGACTTGAACCACAGAGGTGGCAGATCAGAAAACACTCTTATGAGTAGTTTTTGGAAGTCATATGGGTGAACTTGGAAGGAAACAACCTATTTAATCATTAAGTTGGAGGACTTGTAGTCAAATGGCTTCCTACTGATTTCTCACAGTCCAGCAGTAATACAGTAAACTTGCCTGAAGGCCAAAATACGGCTGTGTCTTTCATTCGACATCCCTCTGTTTTCTGCTGACATGAAAACATATCACTGTGGTATCTACACACCGATCAACTTTCCCAAACCCCACTACAGAAGTTCCCTTTCATGCACTGATACTGCATCTACTGTATCCTGCATTAGTAAAGCAGACACTTCTTTTTTTCAACAGTGACACTAAATGAGTGTAAAATAAAACTATAAAGCTTCTCAACTAACCACAAGGTTCCCACACTCACTTGAACATAAAATACGAGGACATTTCCATGATTTTCAAGGTCTTGTTTGAGAGAATTCCCGCACACTGCTCTTGTAATTAATTATGAATTCTCAATTATTTGTTACATCTAGTATTTCTGTCCCTGTGGACCTTATTTAGAGTACAAATTTTAAAAGAATTGCATGATATTGCTCCTTTCTAATGCATATGGATAAGAAATATTCTTCAGAACATGTTAGGGGTAAAATAAGACACTGATCAGAGTTGCCTCAGTGTTTGACAAGACTCCTGAGTCTCCTGTCGAGTTAAAAAATGCTGATGAAATCCTTTTTTAAAGCGGTTGCTATGGCAGCATATAATGAGTCTCCACTACACGGATTTCTTCCGGATGTGCTCATGCTCTCAGGGAGAGAGATGACGCACATCAGCAGATCTAGGCTCTGTTTTGTATTTTAAAAAAAAAAAGCACTTTTAAGAACATTCATTATAAAACTTTTAAGGAGCATTTTTTTGCACTTTTACATTATCTCATTCACAGATAAATAGTTGTGACTTCTGACAGCTGAAAAAAAAATCTAGTCCAAAGCAAAAAGAGAGGAGGGAGAGCGCTGCACAGAAGGAATAAATCATCTCAGAGTCGGTTCTTGTAGTGAAATGAATCCTGCTCTGTAAATAAAGTCGAATCCTGCAGTCTGAGTAGAATAAACTCACCGTGTGGTCGGGCTCTGCTGAGGCCCGGCGTCATCATGAACTGTGAGAGGATTCCAGGAGCGGCGGTGGCGCTGAGGTTGCCCCTCTGCAGGAACACAGAGCCACTGGACCTGCCCGCTGCCAACAGCGTCGTCCGATCCCTGAAGGTGATCAGCCTGAAGGGACCTTTACCCAGAACTGCAGACAGGAGGCCACGTTAGTGCAGTGGGGATTGTTGTTACACAGGATTCATGCCTTTTTAGCGAATATACAACAAATCTCATATACTTTACATTGCAGCATTATGCAAACCGTATTACTTGATTCTGAATTTTTGGATGTATTTTTCCTGCAGTTCCAGGCAGCAACTGGTTTCTGTTCATTTCTGTACCACGAAAATCAATCAGCAGACGGCTGCTTGAGTAGCGTAATCCATCACATCAAATCTGCAATGTTTTTGTCATTGTCATGGGGTAGTGCAGCTTTATTTAACATCAACCAGTGGCTGTCTGGAGCAGTATCAAAAATACATCCAGTTAAGAAGCTAAAACAGTAGTGTGTTTGTTTTAACTCTCAGTAATCGTGAAACTGTGCACACGTGTGGGTGTCTAAATGTCCACTCCTTCCAGTTACCACAACTGGAGGCCGTCACAATCCTGTTTAACCTTTGACAAGAAAGAGATTCACTCTTTCTTCATTCTAACAGCATCCATCAACAGCACTAAAACAGCTGCTGTAACATTACACACGCTCAATACACATTAATAAATATTGTGAATGATAGGAACCTATTGATTGATCAGAGATGATCATGTCTCGTCTCATTTATGTAGCATTATTGCCACATTTCTGTAAATATTTTGATAAAAGCCTGAATGGCTGTCATGAAACTAAAAATAAATCTTCACAAAGCTTCAGTTTTATCAATACCTTTAGATTTCTGTGTGTTGTTCACATCATTTATAGATCCAACCTCGTGTAAGTGTAGGTGTGTGTGTGTGTGAGAGAGAGAGACATAGAAACTGCCATACCTTTATTGTAGAATTCACAGTCATACGCTGCAGAGAGAAGCACAGACCCGTTAATAACAATAATATTAATGATAGTAATAGATGTAACAAAGTGCTTCATAATCAAGAGAAATAATTATTTTTTTATGAGACATACAGTATTGTATAAAGAATTTTTAAGATGGTACGAATGGCTTTATTCATGGTTAATGATCATTATTATAATAATGATTATTACTGTTATAGGTTATCAGCTTCAGATCGATATGATCTCTTGAATGAGAGCTAAAAAAAATAGTGCAGGTTTTTCCCTCCCTGCATTCTGACTTACGGCACAGAGACAGGGAGCGCCAGTCGACAGGAACACCCTGGTGGCAGCAGCGCTGGGCGTACGCCGCAACGCTGGTGCAGAAACACTCACAGTCGCCTCCACGACTGCAGGCACACGTGTCTGCCAGGCAGTTCATGTAGAACCAGGTGACATCCACCTGAACACGAAGGAAAACACTTTTCAACAAAAACCTCAACCTCAAAAAATGACAGCATTTTCAAGTCACCGCCTAACTATTTATTTATTTATCTATCTTGTTTTACATCTTGTTTTACATCAAGCCTAGTGTTTGATACTCAAAAGATCATAAATACATGATATGAGGAGTTTCACAATTACAAAAACACTGGCACACATGTGGGTCATATTAGTTTGAAGGTAATATATTAACTGTAAAAGTAAAAGTAAAAACGAGTTTTCAGAACTTGGAAGAAGTAACGGCACTGCAAAGAGTCCGAACTGCAGGATGGAGGGCTGCTGCTGTTGTACTGTTACTCACCACTGGGTGGCAGGCCTGGAAGACCTCACTGAGCAGGACGGCGCACTGACGCTTTGCAAAAGGCTCTCTGAGCGGACTGAGGATGCAGGGGTGTCTGATATCTGGACTGTTCACACACTGAACACACAAACAGAAACATGCACAGTGATGTTGAATTACCACCCTTTATAAGAGGTTGAGTAATAAAGTCTGTTATTAACATCATATCACATCAGTGTTCATTGATGTATTGAAACAGGAAGATACATGATAAGAATGTAATTATTCTTTAAAGCTACAATACTGAGTAAAATTTAAAATGCTTCACAAGGTTGATGGTGATACAGGTGATGTTCACTCACCTCTGCTGCAGTCCAGCTGTTTCCAAACTCCTGTGGAGTCGGGGAGTCGATGTTGTCAGGGGTCCGCATCTCGTTCACCGTCTTCATGTCAAAGTTCCCGCACAGTCCACTTAGCTTCCCCTGAACACATCACCAACATCTCTCTTTAACCGGATCCTTTTTATACATTGATATCCACTTAATATCATCATATCTTGAATAGGATATCCTCTCTCAAGGTCCACTCACTTGCTTTTTCCGTAGTTTTCAACCATATCACACGGTCTTAAGCAGCAAATGGAGTTTGCTCAGTTGGAAGAGGTCACAAATTAAGTGTCAAGCTCAACGTTTAAACCATTGCGGACAAGAAATCACAAAAGTGCTCCGAATGGAAAGTTTAAACATCTACAGTTCTATAACTGAGCACACTCCGTTTGCAGATGACGACCATGTCATACGGTCGAAAGCTCCCAAACAAAACAGTTTGTTTGAGATTGTTTGGTCAACTGCTGTTTCCAAAGTAAAGAATGAACTGTCAAGCTTAACTTCAGATATTATTTATCCTCCTCAGGGAGCACAAGGGGAGACAGGAAGTAATAGGGATAATGGTAAATGTAGTCTTAACAGTATATATTTTAACTTTTAGTCACTCTAGATTGGAGCATCAGCTAAATGCTCTAAATGCAACCTATGATTGCTCCCTGCACACTCCACTGAGTCAGAAAAAGGTACTGAACCAGCGTCCTACCTGCCAGCGAGGTCCGACCTGGATGTGGATGGTGGTCTTACGGTCCCAGAGGACGGTGACGTCTTCTTCGGGGAAATGAACCACTGTGAAGTATCCGGCTGGCCAGATGAACATCCTCTGCTTCCTGTCAATCACACTGGACGGATTCTGCAAGGGAGAGAGTAGTTTCTTTTTACAGAAATATTCTCAAATGTTATTCTTGAGTTGACTAAATTAGCCAACAAAATGAGTATAAGAAGTGTCAGTGAAAAAATGTTTGACTCCTACAGTTTATGCTCATTTCATGACTCATTTTATGAAACTTTGCTGCTGGTAACCTGCACCATTCTTTAACAAATATAGAAAATATATTGAAAGTGACTCTTACTGGCTTCCCAGTGTCATCATCGAAAGCTACGAAGGATCTGCCGATGTTGATCAGCAGAGACTTCCTGCAGATGACTCCGCTGTCGAAACAGTCGACGTTCTCAGCTGCGACACTGAGCATCACATCAGCGCTGCTCTGTGGAGGAGAGAAAACACAATCACAGAAACCACCAATGTCTTAATAGCAGAGAAATGCTGCTGATGCTAAATTGAATGTAATATATTTATACTTATAAATATAATCAATATATAAGTGATAGCAGTGTTTGAAACTCTGTCAGTTACTGCAGAGTAAAAGCCTGTTTTCATTAAGTTATTTTTTCTACCACAAAAATGAGAAATTAGCTTACACTGCTGTTGCACTTAAAGGTCCCCTGTGGAGTTTTTGACCTCTAGTAGTGCTATGGAGCCATTTTTCTATGAGTGGGTCCCTGTTTGGGAAACATGTTCCTGCCAATGGTTTCACACTATTCCACTGATCTACAGGTGGTGGTAACATGCCAAGATACGCAGCAACAAGACAGGGAAAAAGACGACTGCTAGCTAGTAAACATAGATGCAAACAATGCTGGATTTAAAAAAATAAAACTTTTAAAAGTATTTTTCAATAACCACTGATAAACCCCCACCCAAAAACCAAACTATAAGCCTGAAGTGTACAAATGAATAGTTAATGGGTTAGAATATGTAAAACCACAGTTTTGGCTCTCTTACTATAAATAAATACTTTCAATACCTTTAGAAGATAGACTTTGCATGCACCAACGTAGTCAAACAGCAGTCCATCAAACGTCCTGTAGTGGCGATCACCATAAGCCATGCACATGGATGGACACGGATGAAACACACACTGGAACGTCCCGTGCTGGCAAACACTACAAAGACAGCAAAGCTTCAGTGAATTCAGCATCAACTTGTTCCCACTTAGTGCGAGGACATTTTTTTCATCTCTAATGGCCTCCTTTTGTCGAGAGCCTCAGGTTCACAGCAGGCAGAAAAGTGGCCAGTGAA
This sequence comes from Oplegnathus fasciatus, assembly GCA_003416845.1. Classification (NCBI taxonomy): domain Eukaryota; kingdom Metazoa; phylum Chordata; class Actinopteri; order Centrarchiformes; family Oplegnathidae; genus Oplegnathus; species Oplegnathus fasciatus. The sequence continues at coordinate 164,661 of NTHP01000551.1, read as the reverse complement.
TTGTCAAAGGCTGAATCGCCGCTCATTGCGCTATTAGGCTGTCATCTACATCTTCTTCCCTGGCTACGGCTTGAAGAAGAAATGGAAGGATGGGAGAATGACTGAGATCACTGGGAGAGTGTTTCCTTTCACCAGCTATGAACAGTCTGAAGCTGAGGGAATCAAAGAGTCATACAAGGGCCTGCTCTGTTTTCCAGGCCTTTTTCTGTCCCGTGATAACAGAGAATTATGGATATCAGGTGGCCACTTTCGCTGCTCTGACAATCTCAGGATGCTTTCAGACTCAATCTGACTTTGAAAAATTAGCGATGCTGTTGGAGATTAGTCTTAAATCTGACAGATATTGTTGGCAGATGATTGGTGAGGGTAATACAATTTGTACGCCATGACAAAATGGATGAAGACCCACTGAGGGAAGGAGGGAAAATTAAAGCAAAAACATCAACACCAGACATTCTATTTTAATGAACAAAGTTTTATAAAAGCTTGATCTGATTTTATATGTGGCTCGGTCTCCACAAATACATGAACTTACCACTGATGGCAGGGGGAGGAGACTCTGTCGCCGGGGTAATACTCCTTTCCTTTCCATAGGCAGGGGCAGGATGCAGGTTCAAAACACTCGTCTCCATGTTTCAGCAAGCTGGGGTTCAAACACAAACTTGTTAAGGGACAAAACATTCTAAAACTTTGTATTTACTGATTGGATGAAGCAGTTTGAGATCAACAGATTCTGGTGATGCACCAAATATGTTTTCTTGGGTTAACTCCTGTAACTATGGCTCCTTAATCTTACAGGAGGCATGGGGTCCCAGATGTTACCTGTTCCAGTTCCTGTTCTTGTTCAGATGTTTCCATGAGCAAGATGCTCACTTCAGTTTGCTTGGTTTGTCCGTTGGGAATGAGGACATTCACCGATAACATTCACCCAGACGCCTAAAAATGTGTCACTACTATAACCAGAGAACTGCAATGAGAACGTAATCCAACCAACTACAGGGAGCAACCCCAAAACATAAAATTATAGTCTAATTTATTTATTTTTTCATGTATTCTTAACTGGTCTGAGACTGAACCCATCACAGTACTACGAAAACAACAAAGAAGTTTTTTTCCAATGGAAACAAAAATGCCCTGAACATGCTGGAGGAAAACATTGGGTAGTGTCTCGCTTAACAGATTCACCATATGACAACAAATGGACCTCAAAGGATGCAAAGTGTTGCAAACCATTTAGTGGAAACATATTGTCAAACCAAAATAACCCCTTCAACCAGTGCAAAATGTCTCCAGAACCCATGCACGATGACACTGTCCATTAGTAAAAAATGGCCATCGCAATTTCCCAGAGTCCAAGATGACATCTTCAGATTGTTTGCTTTGTCTGACCAACTGTTAAAACCCCAAAGAGAAAAGCAGCAAATCCTCACAGTTAAGAAGCTGGAACCAGAGAATGTTTGGCTCGATGATTGCCTAACACAATTAAATTGATTATCAAAATTCGTGGCCAATGAATTTTCTGTTGATCGACTAACTGTTTCAGGTTTAGTGACTCTGACACCAGAGACCAGAGTTTGTGTCCAGTCAATATTGTTTTTGTTTCACCATGAAGCCGATCATTCCCTAACACTAACCGAGTAGTTTTATGTAGCTGAACGTCACTAGACTTTACCACAGAGGTGACTGATATGAGTCATTTCTGGAAAGGTCGTAAGAGTTGTTCAGGAAGGCACTGACAAATTACCTATTTCGTCATTTAGGTACAAAGACGTCTTGGTAATTCAAAAAAAACTTCTCATCAATGAACCGAGGACGGCCAGTAGATGGGCTGAAAATCTGTGATGTATAGCCAATCAGAGTAAGAACAAACTGATTGAACTGTTGTTTGAAGTCATCAATAGGCCAATAAAAGAGTCTCATAACTCAGTACAGTCTAATTTGAAGCAATGTTGGTTATTATTCAAGAACTGTGGGCTAACAGGATGCTATCATGTTATAATATAATCATCATTCGGAGCTCCTCTGTTCATCTCTAATCCAGATATGAGGACTGTCCTTTGCCAAGAGAACGACAGAGGCAGAGCCAAAGCAGGTTGGCTTCCAGAGCGCAGCGATGCCAGGAAACAAGAGGGAGAGAGTTTCAGGGGTGGGCGACTGCGGATGAAAAGCGGTAACACTCGTTAGCTACATGAGAAAACCAGACAATTAGGATTCTCAGAGATAGAGAGAGAAACAGTCTTTGTCTGGATGCCTCCATTTGCTTTCCACTCTGCGAGACGAAGCTGATAAGTATCTTGTAATATCCAGGGTTGAGCTATATCCACTGGCAAGGCTGCAGACAATGAAGTGACATACTGAATGGTCCCGCCACAAACCTCAGGTTCATCTGAGTAGAGTTACACCCCAGATAAAACGGTGTTAACAGCTTCCTTTATCCGCCCGCCAAGCTGCCGTATCAATTACTCTGATCAAAGATTCTAAAATCATTCATTCTCCCAACCTACGGGCACATTATGAATAAATCCTCATAAACACAGCCCTCATTTTAAAGCAATCAGACGATGTAAAAGTGACTGAGGCAGATATACATGTAGTTGCATAGAGTAGCGACAGGTGAGCCAGATGGTGCAATGGGTTGACTGCAGTCTGTGATGCATCCGGTGTTGAACCAGGTTCTGCACACCCGCTGAAGATCACAGGTGTAATTATACCAGATAACGGAAGTGGAAACTGTCGCACATACTTTTAATAACCTTCAGTGTTTGGCTCATCAGTGATGGTATGCAGGCTTTGGAAGTAAGCAGTTGTGGGATAGAGTTGGATGATATTGTTATTGATTTCTTTCACGTTTACATGAACATGAGGTACATCTTTATATGCTGGTAGGGAATCCGGGGGACTGTGGGGACCAGCACAAGACGGTCAGTGGCCCAAAACAGCATCCAGCGCATCAGATCACGTTGTCACTTTCCAGTTTGCTCCACTTCATGCGTTGTGATCCTTTATTTTTCCATAATCTTGTTTCATATTTTAAATGTGTTCCTGCTCTTTTTGGCTCGCTGTGTTATCCCCATTTCTGTCAGATGTTGAGAAATCTTATGGTCCACCGTCTCGTTTTTGATCTGTTGACTCCAGCTCCCTCTGAATAGCCTCTTCTTTTTTAAAACTACTGGCTGTCTTGGTTGTTAGAGACGCTGGAATAAAATGGTGGTAACTGTTGTTTTTCTTGCAGTCGTCCTTGTTGGGATGTGATGACACATCTGCTTGACGAATCACAATCATCAGCGCTGCCGGCCAAAATTACCTGAAATTCCAATTAGGTGCCACCTCCAGAGCTGGGCCAAANAGGCACAAGCTCAAAACTGACCTAAAGGTCTAAATACTGTAAAATCAACTGTTGGTTAATACATATAATAGCCTGCTGATGTACTATATATATATATATACATATATAAATATACATATATAAAGTGATGTAATAGACATTGAAATATATTTATATATAATTTATTTGTAATGTATCTCTGCATTAGAACTCTGAAACAGAAACCATCCAGAGTTCAAAGCCAGAGGCGAAGTGCCTTTGTGCTCTGTTCAGGCTAAGGAAAACATACTTTATGAGATTATTTTTCTCAGTTTAGGTTTGCCTGAAAGTTCCTCTCACTATTTTTTTAAGTATGACATAATATAATTAAAGATATACTCCGTGGTTTTATTGTAGCACCTAATATCACCCTCAAATCCCAAAAATGTTCTTACAGCTAGCTGTTGATGTTTCAAAAGTCAATACAGTTCACAGTTGGGTAATGCCATCTTTATCACCTCCCAAACTGTATCTTCACTGAGAGGTTTGAGGTTATTTTGTTTTATTTTAGTTTAGTTTAGTTTAGTTTATGCCGTACTGAATCCCTCTGTATCTGTTCATAACACCCTCAAACCTCTCCAGGATAGTCTACAGGTGAATAACAGGTTTTTACGGTTGTATGTATGTACGTACGGTAACCAAAACCAAATTCTGGTATGCTGCATGGTCCTGTGTTGCACCTGAAAGTCCAGGTTCATATGAGTTCAGGTGGGCTAATTGTCAGACAGAATGAGGAATGAATGGTCTACATTTTGATCATAAACAAAGTGTGCCATTGTGAATGAAAACACAATGGATTCTTCTGTCAGCACCTCAGCTAATTATTTCCCATTAGAGGTTTTTAAGTCCTGCTGCAGATGAATACCTTGCAGTTGACTTTGAGTTGGGATTTTTTTTCTTTTTTCATGATAATAATCTAAGTGTAGTATTAATATGACAGAGCGAACACCTGCTTATAATCTGCTGTCTGGTTTAGAAAAGAAAGCCAAAGCCAGCAAGTTGAAGACATGTGGCTGATGTGTAGCAGGCTAGCAAATGCAATGGGTAAAAAAAATGTAGTTTTTAATCCAAGGAGGAATACTCAAGTGCGAGACAGAGGTCTTGGCTTTATATTTTGTGACATTGTATTGGTCTTTGGCTCATTTTCACCATCATGCATGAGAAAAACAAGGTGCAATAATATTGTTATGTTCTTTAGAGGTTACATGTTGTTTCATAAGAAAAGTAGCTCTCTAAATACATCCATAACAACATTATCCTGCACCACAGATTTTTCTCTCTGAAGTTAATGAAATGTGTTAAATTCTATTTGCTTAATGATTTTACCTTAAAGGTTCCCTTAACAGTTTTTGACCGCCAGCAGCGCAATGTTTCTAAGCGTGGGTACCTGTTTTGTTTGTATCATGCACATACAGGGGGACACAGGCAACAGAAGACGCATTTCCGCCACTGGTTTCAAAATAAAAATATTTCAAAAATCGACTTTACAAATGTTTTATGTGGAAGGAAATGTATTCAACACATCTGTTACGCATTTTGGTGAAAAACTACAGAGCCCCCCAGGGTGTCGATGTAGAAATCTGTCCAGATCGATTAATAAACTGTAGGAACAGATTCCTTAACACAGATTGGCAAACCGTGCTTGTGGATTCAACTTCATGACCTCAGCTCCGCCAGATGTGTTATTTATTGATTTAATCTGTTTTTATTTTTCAATCAGGTCCAGTATTGTGTCTACAAGGATTTTCACCATCAAATCCTGAAGTCACATTGTCCCGTGTTAGGTTCGTTGTTTTCCGATTCGGTCTGATCTTACACAGTTTTTTAACTATTATGTACAAGATATTTATATGCACAACCTCACTGAAACTGAAGACAACTTAAAGCTTGAGAGACTGAGCAATCTGCTGCAGCTTTTCACCGGGCTTAAACACTGCTGGAAATCATTCAACACCATGATAAGCTTACAGTTCAGCCCGGTATGTCTTCATCTATTCTACTGAAATAAATGGTCACAGAGCTTTCATACTTTCTGATACACAACTTCCTGCTTCTGGTGTTGACGTAGCCAAAGAAATAAAGTCAATAAACATACTCAAAGCATTGGAGCAAGTATGGAAGAGACAATCCCTACTTAAGATAGTCAAAAATCAACTTCATTCAGTTTCATTCACACAATGCCGTCTATTTTGACCCTGATTTGTGCAGTCTGCATACTCAAAGTCTGTTGCTGTAAAAACAACCTCTGATTGTCCTCAAAACTGTGAAAAACAAGTTTCTAAACATCAGACTCATGACTGAACCTTTAAATTGTCCACCCGTCACTGCACTTATTAATAAAGCTGTCATCAGGGGGCTGAATGAGATCTCTTTGTGTCCATATTTACCACAAAATTAGTTCACAAACTATCAGGTTCCAGGGAGTTATTAAACACTTGTACCATGACTGGCATTCTGGGATTTATAGTGTGCAACGTTCTCATCACCATGAAGGTCATCTTGCTTAAAGTGGCAAGTAGGAACAAATGAATCACACCGGTGAGGTCAGCAGAGGTGACGCAGGGTGAGAATAACTACAGGGCGCCTCTGTCTAACCTTTTCTCCGTGTCACTGTGTTTAATGCTGTTAGACGAAACACTGCACCGAGGAACAGGCAGGAAACACAAACTGATGCTGTTTATAGACTGGGACGTGTTTCACTTGTGTGGAATTTCTTTTACCATAGAAAATGCACCTGACTGTTTTTCTTTTACTAGGGGATTTTTGTTAAACCTCCCAGCTAACCATAACCCTACAAAGTATAATGGAACTCATCCTTTTGGAAGTTATGACCTACTGTTTATTAAAGAGCAAAAATGTCCCAAATTTTGGGATCTCTTCTTCTTGGATAAACTTACCTTTCATATGTTTCCTTTTATATTTCATATTATATATTGGCTATGTGGTTGATTAAGGTTAAAACCAATAAAGATGTTATGCAAAACAATATCGCTGTTTTACTGCTGTGTTGATTTTTCACATACATACCGTGTCATATTTCAAACAACCAAATTTAAGGGATCTTTATGGAAAACTTTGTTCGTCATGTGTTCATATTATAAAAAATTTGTCGATATATTGTTAGCTGATTTTTCAAATATCCAGATCAGTATGGGTCCGGCTCTGGTGTTGACAGACATTACTCGTGTAAAAACAATCTTTAACAGAATCAGAGAGGCTAAATAACTTAGATTTAGTTGTTGTCGGGCGTTAGTGTATTAATAGACCTGTCAATCATTTTGAGATTGATAGCAGCTTCTAGTCTTGAGTTTTCATTTCATGTGCTGCTTCTCTTTTGTTGGGTCTTTGGTTATCTGTGTTACAAAATAAACTGCGCAAATATGTGCAAAAATTATTAAAAATATGCGCATTGTGTCTTCAAATATATGTTTAGCTGTGTTATTAATATTCTTTTTAATTCTGTGTTCCCATTATGCATAAAATTTGAGTATTACTGAGTCTATATTTTTCTCGTGTTTATGCAGTTTTGCATTTAGGTGTAAGGGAAAGGTTAAGAATATCATTAATTATATGTAAAATGTGTATTAGTGACCATGTCCAAAAACACAGGGCTTCTGTTGTCAGGTTTAGAGCTACCATCAGTCAGCTATATAACCTGTGCGAAAGCGTCATAAGCTAGGATATGTTTTGCTGACCCCTGCTTGGGCATATCGTAATCAGGATGACTCTTGGTTGATGTCACAGAATGAAACCACTTAACCCTCGATTCAGGCCCACAGCCAGAAGAGATTACAGGGATCAGATGACTGTAATCTACTCCATGATGTCTGTCCACCTCATCTGCTGGTTGTAAGGACTTTTGTCTCCTACAGATGATCTAAGACTCGTCAAAGAATATGGCTTTACAGCCCTGGGGCACAAAAAAAATACCTTTGCTCCACAGGAAATTGACTTTTTCTTATTGTCAAAACACAACAGAAGTTCCAATTAATTTCTTTAAATTTCAACAGATCAACATGTGGCTCAGAGGGATTTTTAAACTATAGTTTCTGACCAAGATGAACAATTTCAAGTGAGTCAGTTGAACTTTCAAAACATTTAAGAACTAATGGTTTAATCACTTTTGTCCTGTTTTTTGACCTGTTTGCTCAAGAGAAGACCCACTGAATCAACCTGACAAACTTTGTATGATTATGACCAGCAGTCCAGCCACGAATGTTTTAAATTTTACTTGAAAAAAATCTAAATGACAGAAAGAAATCATGCCAGACCTTACGGGTCTTAGCAAGACCCCAGGAACAGAGCTGGGCTGTGAGGTGATTTTGGCCACAGTTGGAAACATCTGCCCCAAAAAGGGCTTTTCCACAACCAATAAAGCTGTAAAACGCAGAATACATTTTTACAAACACTCCAGCATGACTCTTAATATCATCAGAATTATCAAAGTCCTCAATGGTAGCAGTGGTCCTATATACTGTATGTCTATGTTTATATATAAACATAGCACAAAAAGTAAGGAAATTTGTGTTTGGTAGATTATTTCTTTGTTGTAAAAATGCTTTTTGGCAATAAATCTTATACCGTTGGAAAGCCTGTTTATTTCCCGTTTAAATGGTGCCACATTTGTAAGGAACATGCATTTGTGGGATGAGCAGCAGAGCTGAGTATGTGGGTTGC
>NTHP01000551.1:138206-156610 GCA_003416845.1 Oplegnathus fasciatus | reverse complement strand
CTCTGCTGCTCATCCCACAAATGCATGTTCCTTACAAATGTGGCACCATTTAAACGGGAAATAAACAGGCTTTCCAACGGAATAAGATTTATTGCCAAGAAGCATTGTTACAACAAAGAAATAATCTACCAAACACAAATTTCCTTACTTTTTGTGCTATGTTTTATATATAAATGAAGACACCCCGCCTCCCTCCAGGTAACCAGCGTCACCAGATACGGGGATTTTTTTGATCCTTGACCCAGTGCCATCCTCCTGCAGAGGTAGGAGGAGGGCCGGAGGATTATTCCTGGCTCGTGTAACATTTTTAGAGTCTTTAACCAGTCTGCAGCCTGACCCCAGCTTCAGTGACGCAGTGAGCCTGGTGCACTCAGAGCTTTAGATTTCACCAAACCTACACAGTCATTTCTTAACCTTTATTCATCAAGAAAAAGGTCACGCTCTTTTTGCGGAATCACCCTGAGTCACCTCCATACACGCATACACCTTCATACCAAACAGCTGACCAGGACAACCAGAGTCTGCTAATAAACCGAGGAACATCTGGGGGTTCAGCTGCACATTATTAGCAGTACAGTATGTGCCACAATAGATTGTGTTTGCTAAAACCAAACCTTTTTAGAGATTAAATGTGAAATGGACTTTGCGTTCTAATTTTAAAGTGCAAAGTCCATTTAACATTTACTTTTATTATAATCACGGCAGGGGTAGTATTGGAAGTAAACTGAAAATTATTTGTCAGTGTGAGTTTAAATTTTGCTAGCAGTTTTCAAATATGAAAACAAATAACTGTAAATTAATATTTTGTCATATATCATATGGACAAAAATGGCAAATTACTTTTCACTTAGATTAAAGTGGCACTCCAGTGATTTAGTACTATTTAGTACTATGACATCCTCACGGTTATTTTCTCAGACTTAAAAAAAAGCTGCTTCAGAGCCACAGAAGACACAATTGTCTTCACAGGCTGAACAGAACTCCTCATAGTAAACTAATCCTGATGTGTCCCTTTAAATCACTTCATTGGTAGAACTCCACACTCCACAATTCAGTGATAGACAAAATAACCTTTTCGTGCAAGATGTCACTCACCCAGGAGGGCAGGTGCATCCGGCCACGCAGGGCTCATGTGTGGAGCAGGTGAGGTTCAGCAGGTAGGATTCACAGGTGCGCTCGCAGGCCACGCCACTTCCTGACATGAGGCCATCGTCCCCTTCTGAGCAGTTCTGGTAGAGCTGACCAGCTGGACACAAGATGTCTGTAAGAGGAGAAGAAGAAATCACAGGTCAGTAAGGTGCTACAATAAAGACGAGTTCCTCTCAGTTCTGACCACCTTCTGGAAACAAGATGAGATCCAGGAGCTCCAGTATTGTTCTCTACCACACTCGATCCCTTTCCATTTCCTCTCTTTCATCCTCCTTCATCCCATTCCTCACCCCACAGTTTCAGCTTCTTATAATTAATGTCAGCTAAATAGAACAGTTACAAAACTAGTATCATTTTTGTTTGGTTATGTTCATTCCTGTGATTGTGCCCATATGGTGTAAGACTGAGAGAGTGGGAGGCAGGTTTGATGTGCCTGTTTGTCACCACAAACACGCTTACGTACAAGCATAGATACACATTAATGTGACATGTCAAAGCATGCGCCCACTTTATATCAGCTTAAGAAATAACAAGGATGAACTGAAAAACATTTTTGATTAAAGTCACTTACTGCTGTCCGTTGTTTGGGACACCAGTTTACCGTTCAGACAGAGTCTGCAAGAGAACACAGAGAAGACAGAACGATGATGATGATACATGATGAAGGCAAATATAGAATCTACACGGGAGGTTAAAACATGAGTAAACACAAGGATCTCTTCAAGACAATTCCAGAGTGATTGCTGTTTCTGCTCATTTCTTGTTTTTCCATCATGTTTTGCGCCTTTTTTTCATATTTGGAAATATTTGTCTTTTGCTCCACTACTGACGAGACTAGAAGAAAAGCAAAAAGTACAGTATATTGTTCGTACCGTTCAACAATTTCATATTGTGGAGTGTAATAAACATTGCAGCACCGAGGGAAGCACTACTGAGGCTTCAGACTTTCACTTTTGTTCACAGTAAATAGTTCCTCCTGTTACAAAAGTTAGCAGCACTTTGTCTTGGTCTGGGTTGTGACTGACAGGAGACGGAGCCTCACGTCACCACAGAGCCTTTTTATTGAAGAAACATGAGAACAAATCTCACCCACAGCAAACCGGAAACTTAAGCTTTAGACAGCTTTGTCTCTGTCCTGATACCACTGTTCTGGTTGTAGCTTCTCATACACAGTAATGGATTATCTTAACTAACTACAGTTGTTTTCTCTGCTGGCTCTAACCGTTACGCTAACTGAACCGCCTAAAGTCAGTGAAAAGTGTTAATCATCATTATTTGTTCACATTAAGGTATGGAAAATGTAAAAAAATAACCTTTATAATGTAGGAATGTTTTGAGGTTAAAAGATTAGGACAACAAAGATGAAGGAGAGGATCTTACTGAACACCTGCTGACGTCATGATCACATCTCCCGGTTCATAATCTGCCCCGAGGAAACTGCAGGGACACTCGCTCCTGAAAAACCACAAAAGTAAACAAAAACAAAGCACACACAAACACACACAAGACCAACTCTGATCACTGGTGCAATTGTGTGACTTGGAGAGAAAACATCAATATTAATCTGACAGATGCAACAATTGTTTGTGGTGTGCAACAGAAAATGAGTTTTCTGAATCTCAGCATGAGCACAAGGCTTTTAATTTGAACCTCCTAAATACATACACGTCAGGGTTTGAGTGATGTAAACCGGACACTGCTCAGTTTGTTCATTATTGTGTAAAGAGTTATGTTAAAGAGGGCTTTGTGTTACCTTAAACAGAGTATTACAGGTAAGTGGATAGGGGACAGATAAGCAGGCTTTAGGAGGTGCTCAAGGTGTCAAATCCACAACTAAACCTCCTTAAAAAAACAGAATCTGTTTAGACAGAATTCTCTCTCTATTATAAAAACATCATAAAATTACAGTGGACCTACGTTGTGGTAAACTGTGTTTAGCGGAGGCTGAAAGCCTTGAAACATATAGGCCAGCGCCACACATCGGCCTCTGTACTACAAATTCTTTCTCACTGGTTATCAGATATCTGTGTCGTCCCCAGCCCGAGTGGGAATGAAAGGGGGGTTTCACGGTGAATTCCTTGATGTAACTCTATCACATGGTAAGTAAGGCACCGCGCTGCACTAGGATGTAAAAACCTGGGACATTTAAGGGGAATTAAGCTGCATGTCTTCTCGGGCAGAGCAGGCTGAAAGGGAGCGCACAATTACTGAGGTCCTCTGGCTCTATAACGTCTGCAGGAAAGATACAAGGCTTTCCACTTAAAGGCTGACCTAAACTTCAGAGCAGATACAAATATCACTTTGAGAGGATTTGTTTGGTGGAGTGACTCCAACCAGTTAGCTCAACAGACTTCACAATCTTCCACAACACCGCGGCAGGCAGAGCACACAACAAGGACACTGATTCCCTCCTGAACTTAACGCTAAAACAACGGCATGGATGTAACAATTTTATCGTCTAAATACATTAAAAAAATGTTTAATGTTATACAAGAGTACCTGTTACAGTGGTAATTATTGAATCTCTCTCCTTGTGGTGCTATTTTGCACAAAAAAAAAAGTAAATGGAGGTTGATTTAGATTTTTGTTCTCTTGATTTACTCCTGCTTGGAGACCCCAGCCCCTCAGCCTTACCTGTGCACACAGGAGTGTGTTTGATGGTTGTAGAAGGATCCCTGAGGGCAGACGCAGCCCTCCTCACACTCCTCCTCACAGTGCTGCGGGATGGAGAGGGCGGAGCAGCGGCGCTGGCAGGACGACACGCAGGTGCCATACTGCATGGTGGCAGGACAGGTGACCGCTGCAGGGAGAGACGGTGTTAACGGAAAGACTGAGACTGAGATTTCTATATTACCTCACGATTCTACAGAGCGGGAAGCTGCTCAGTGTGATTATTCTATACATTATTATCATGATGTACCGTATCCTTTGGATGTACTGTTCTAATGTCACAACATCATCACATTTAAACCTGCAATAACTGATTTTTTTGCGGAAACAAGTTGTGAACACAACACTGACGGAAAAGCTAATTTCTTTTTAGCTCCACACTCCCCCATTTTAAAATTTGTAGTCTTCAACCCCAACCGATGCTGACTCAAGTGACTTCACTTGAGGACATTTATCAGACTTCACACAGCTCCTTCTGGAGACACAAAAATCTTTGTATAACTTTTTTTACATATGCAGTAGTACTCTCCAAGACCTGTAAACATACTTTGATGTGTAAAATCAGTGGAGTCCAACTTTAACAGATGTAATCTTTTTTTTTTTTTAATATATTTTCCTTTTGGCCTTTTCGCCTTTATTTGATAGGACGGCTGGAGAGTAGACAGGAAACGGGGGGATGAAAGAGTGGGGGATGACATGCGGCAAATGACCATGGGCCGGAGACGAACCCGGGTCAACCGCGCAAGGGCTGCAGCCCTCGCTACATGGGCGCCCGCTCAACAGATGTAATCTTTTAGGTAGCTACTGTAATGGCATCAGTGTCAAACATATTTTTGTTAATGTGTGTTCCCAGCTGGGTTCCCAGCTGTTTATGTTCCGAAACTCAACTGTGGGCATCGACACAGAGCTTGGAAGAAAGTTTGTTATTTGGCCTTGATATTGGGCACTGTAACGAGAAGAAAAGTCTGAGAAGTAACATGGTTGGCACCCTGTGGCTCCGTACCTTCCTTCAAGGCATCAATATAAGTCATTCATAAATTCAACCATCTGTAACAACCTCTTTGACCGGCATACTCAATGTGTCAGCATGGCAGAATGTGAATATGCTGAATACTCACCACAGTCGGGTATCTGTGATCGAAAGTCAATGATGACGGAGAATCTGCGGCAGTGGCGGGCATAGTGGGCCAGCGCGGAGCAGAGGCAAGGCGTCCCGCACTTACAGGTGTCTGAGCGACACTGCTGATGGAAGGATGTCGGACTGAGGTACTCGTGGCAGGCGGAGAACAGATCCTGGTTCAGTACGTCACACATCTCTGAGGCATAGGCCACTGAGGAGGGGAAGGAGCAGGTCGACATCACGTCACACACATAAACACATTGAAGTTACTTTTAAAATGGCAGAAATTCAGTAGCTGGAAATGTACAAACATATACAAACAAAATGTGTGCAAATCTAAATATACAGAGACTTTTATGTAGGAATGAGTTTGCAATCCAGGCTGATTGAAACACATCCATGTAATAATGTATGTCTACAGCTGCTTCACAGTAAAAGCCCGTAAAAGACCTTTAAAACAAATGGACTATGATTGTTTGATGTACAATTATATCGAAATAGTTTCTGAATTCTTTACTGCTTAGGATAATACAAACAAAATGTGAAAATGAATGTCTTCTTTTCCACTACTGAAACACAAAAAGCTGAAGGAAGAAGGGAAACTGACCGGCCTGCTGGTGTGTGTCACAGGGGTCGAGCTGAGGCGTACTCAGGCTGGGCGAACAGGCTGACGAGACTCTCCAGGCGTTTCCAAACAGCTGAGGAGTGCTTTCTATCATACCTGATGGAGATCTGCAGGTAAACCAGAGCACAGATTCATTAGAAAAGCATAGAGCTGGAAAAGAGCTAGCTCGTCTTCTTTTTCATAAAGCGAAACTGATATTGGGTCATCCATCGAGTCTCGGGATCGCACTATACCCAGGTACCCCTGTGAATGCCGTGCCACCTTTTGATTGTTGCGTCTAAAAGTTGCCACTGTTGCTGCATGTTCCAAAACATTTCCACTTTGAAAGAATAAATGTATGCATGTGTAAGCATACAACAGCACAGCTAGCCTAACATTAACACTATTCATGGCTACAACAACACTAGCTACTGCTGCTTCCTAAGTAATCCTGCTAAGAAAGTCTGTTTCTGTTTGTTGTTTGTTCTGATATTTCAGTGTAACAGATATAGGCCTGCGGCTGTATAAAATGTCATGTGCAATTGCAGTTACTAGTATATTACTTTTTATTTACATGCTACTTCAATGTTCATTTTCCACCCAAGAAATTACAGGAGTTCAAAAAGGGATTAAAAACATTCAGATTCAGTAAGATGACATAAGACTATTTAGTAATATTTTTTGTTGCACTCTGACAAAGGAAAGAAACACCAAGGCATAAAGCAGCACTCTGTGTCAAACTGAATGCAGTGACAGATCAACGTGGCCACAGATTTAAAGACAAACCAATTTTTGTATCTTTGACGTCTCAGCAGCCCTGTCTACAGTCTGCTGGCTACGAGTGATTGACATGAGTCCTACCTCTACCTCAGCCCAGGGGTGTAGGACGGGGGTACTAATTTACAGGGTCCAAAGGTGGGGGAGGGGGGCACGAAAATTTGCTTGTAATAATAATTAAAAAATCATTATGACACCAAATCAAACCGGGCTTCTACAAAATTAGTAATGGTTGAATAAACAGACTGAGAGACTGAGCTTTCTATAATTAAAAAAAAAACATAGCCTTTTACATAGCCTCTAATAGCCTTACCCCACCCCTTTTCTGCAACCCTAATGGTTCGGCCGGCTTCACCCACTATTTTCGTTTTGAGTTAGCCTAAAGTGCAGTCCTGGTCCTGATGAAGCCGTCTGATTAGCCAGTCCTTTTCAGAAGAGGAAATTGGGTTTCCAAAAGAGAAAAGCGAGAAAGGATAAACTGAAGAAAGAGGAGGAGGGGAAACAACTCCTCACCAAGTTCTTTCAGAAGAAAGGAGCGATATGCGAAAGTGAGCAACAGCTTTGTTCTGGAGTTTGATGCAGCTGTTACATTTAGCTGGAACAGACAATAACGTCAGCCAGCTTATCGCCGTTATTTAGGTGAGTAGGCTAGGCTGGGCAGAGGGGGGAAAGGCTTTGTAAAACCTTCGCTGCTTGCCGCATGAGAGGGGAGGGGGAAATGCGCAATAAGCAATAGCCTAAACAAAAATATTGTTCTGATCACAAGTCTTCATGAAGAGTAAAGTAAAATAACAAAACATGTAATCCTCAACGAATGTCTTAGAACAAAAATGGTTCAAAAAATCAAAACAAAAGAAAAAAAAAGATTGAGGCCGTGGGGGGGCCCTCAGAGGCTGCCAATGTACAGGCCCATTATTCCGCGCTTCGCCCCTGCCTCAGCCTCCCATCTGATGGGTCAGATGGACCCACTTTCTGACTTACTATCCTGTTTGTTTGGGCCACTAAATGTGCCAATTTTTTATTCATTAACTGTTAATTAATATACTGTAGCTTTAGGGTGAGTAAAACCAAAACAAACACAACAGAAGTCAGCGCTTACCACCAAAGATGAAGACAAAATCTAAAATAGAGGATTCTGCAAGTCATCATTTTAACTTTTCTTTAGTCTTTTCTGGAGCGCTTCGGGCAAATGAGTTCCAGTTTTCTTTCTAGTAGCAGACGACCACTTCAGTCACCAACTGTGATGTATATCCATTTACAGCTGTTAGACAACATCCGCCCTTTATGGTCGGCCATTACGATACGGTACAGTGGAGCCCCTATTCCACTAACAGTAAATTCCTTGTTGAAGTGGCGTGTCCAGTTGGGCGCTCATCTGGCCCGCCTAAAAGAGCTGATCAGAGAGCGAGGCTTTTGATGCCGAGCCGCCGAGCCAGTGTGCATTACAGAGAGAGAGTGTGAGAGAGAGAGCACTTCACCATCACCTCCCTCTCTGCCTCTGAAACAGGAGTATGCTCTCTCTTTTTATCATTGGAGGAGGGGGTTAACGGAGGGCGCGGGAGGGGTCAAAGGTCAGCCGGCACACACTTACAGGAAGTCATCTTGAATGTTGCCGTTGAAGGTGCCGCACAGGCCCACCGTGTCGTCCTTCCACAGCTCGTCGGCCTGCATGTAGAGGCGAAACTCCTTCCAGCTGTACTGCAGACGCAGACCGAACGCCGTCTTCACCTGGAGGAACATGGACGACAGCTCCTGGATGTGGAAGATGTCTGCGGGAGATGTGGGAGGAGGACATTTAGACTTTCAGGTGGTGGTAGAAGGGGTTAAGTTAATACAAGCACATATGATTTCACTTCTGCATTAAACATTTGCAACGTTTTTTTTAATATTTTTAAACCTACATTGTTTACACCAATTTTCACAAGCTTCTTCTTCCCTGCTTTTTGCTGTTGCATTGCTACGTCTCTTGACCGCCATCTATTGATCAATGGACCGTGTATCGTGTCACCTGCGTAATTTAGTTTTTGCTGATCTCCAGTGGTTTGATGTAGAAGTGTACTCATGGGTGTGCCAGTACACCGTGACATCACTGTTGGGCACACCCATCAGTGATGAGGATTTTGAATGTGGTGTTAAAGATATAATCGCGAAGATTTTCATTTAAATAAACATCTGTTAAGTCACTATCTATCACCGGATGAGGCAACACAATGGTGATTGAGCCTATGGCCCCCTGATGAAAGCCTGCAGCATTTGCAGTATTACGACCCGGGTGTCGGCAGCGACTTTCCCAGAAAAATCACATGTGGTGCAGAGTTAGACTTTTAACAAGACTTTTAACGCAACAGACTCGCTCTTCAACTTATCTGTGTGTGAACTGATACTGTTTTTTCCGGTCTCTGCCAGCGCTGTGAGTAAATGGTTATTATGGCCGAAAAAACAAAGAAAAGATCGATGACTACAGACGATTAAAGTGAAACTGAAACTTAATTGAGGTCCAAAAACACACCTGCAATTACCGATTATTGCCATGGGTGCAGTGAAAGACAA
The DNA here is from genome assembly GCA_003416845.1 of Oplegnathus fasciatus. Lineage (NCBI taxonomy): Eukaryota > Metazoa > Chordata > Actinopteri > Centrarchiformes > Oplegnathidae > Oplegnathus > Oplegnathus fasciatus. The sequence continues at coordinate 147,740 of NTHP01000551.1, read as the reverse complement.
CAAAATGAAAATCTTCGAGATTACAACTTTAAGTTGCTCTTTAAGAGGAAGTGAACACTGTGCTGGCAATGTGATGGGTGATGAGTTCTCCCTGTATTAGTGTTGAATGTCTGAGCAGAATGGTACTGTTATAAAGAAACCTAAAGAAAACATGAAGTTTACTGTTTCAGATCAGTGAAACATTTTCTGCTTTCAAACTCCGGTGAAACTGTTCTGTTTGACCAATTAAGTTAAGACCTCTTTAGCTTAGCATTTCCAGACAATTAGACCAACTTATGAAATGTATTCTCCCTACTCTATTTTTCTTTCTCTATTTCTCTATTATATTTTTATTGTGACTTTTTTTGTGTAGGTAGGGCTGCAGCTAATGATTATGTTTATAAATGATCTGTTCAACTAATCAATTAATTGTTTAGTTTCTTAAAATATCAGAAAATCGTGAAAAAAAAATCCATGAAAAATTTCTCAGTCTTCAAATTTCTTGTTTTGTCCAACCAACAGCCCCAAACCCAAACATATTTATTTACTATGAAATAAAACGAGAGATACTCACATTTGAGACTCTTAAACAAGTAAATGTTGGTTGCTTGATAAATACTTAAAAGGTTGACTATCAAAAGTGTTGTTGATCAATTTTCTGGTGAAAAATGAATCGATTGATCAATTAATTGACTAATTGTGACAGCACTAGTTTTGGATCTGTTTGGATTTGTACTTTGAGATTTAACTTCTTTTTTTTCTTTATATCTGGAAGTTATTGTAAGCACTTTGTATTTCAATTGTACATGAAAGGCTCTACATAAACAAAGACTGATTGATTGATTGATTGATTGGTTGGTATATTGACTGAATGTGAAGTACTTTGTCAGAACCTGTTTGTGACAGAACATTAAGTGTTGTAAGTGTTAGTGTTGTTCTTATTCTTTAAGGTACCAAAATATCAGATCATTCTCACACAGTTCATCACAAAACATACAAAAATCTGTTGACTTGATCAACAGAATACCGCAGTCATGAAAACACTGGCGTGAAAAGGGAGTAATACTCAGAGGGAAGGCATTTTGTGCAACACAATGCAAGCGCTAACCCAGTAAAGTATTGGGAAAATTTCCATTCAATAGCACAGCTGTCATTCAATCTGTCTCTGCCATGACCCGCAGAGTGCTGAAAGAAGTCTGGCGCTGGATGTGAACAATGTTGGAAGGTGATAAAAGATGAAGGAGCTACCGTCAGAATAGGGCAGGGAGATGCGGTACTGTCCGGCCATGAAGACCTCTCCAACGTGGCTCAGTGTAATCTCCGTTCTTGGATCCTCGTCAATAACCAGGTTAACTGATTGGATGCAGGCCCCATCCAAATTCTGCAATTGAGACAAGACGGCTTGATAAAGCACGCTGGCATTTTCCCAAACAGCAGCAATTCAGAATCACAACAGGACACACAATGAGAGTGAAATAATGAGAAGAGAGAGAGAGAGAGAGGAAAACAAGAGGGGAAAGGAAAGTAAAAACAATTTTACTCTCAAATCGCCTGCTTGTTTTCTGCTGTGGTAGAAACTCAAATCCTTGGAAATGAAAATTTAAAACTAAAGTCCTTTATTCAATCTGAATTCAACCAGTGGCCCCTAGAGGCTACAGTGTGTATTACAACACACAACACAAAACTGTGAATGTGCAGTTCTCTTGTAATGATTCTTAAGGTGTGTTCAGACAGAAACCATTAATTGTGTTAATTTGCCGATGTCCTGTACCAACTGTACAGACGTCAGCTGGCTATCTAGCAACGTCCTGTGGGAGTGTGCCTAGTTGGCCACCAGAAACTCTTTTTCCTCTCGTCTCTGTACATTTATGAAGTGGATTCATAAAGCCCTGGGATATGCACAATTTTTTCTGCTCAAGCTGAAACGTCAATTTGCGCCATCCCGGGTGAATTTGCGACTACTCGCAACTGTCCATTGACTCTGTATGTAATCACACCGCTTTACCATCTGTCTGAACACACAGTTACAGCATTACCAGTGGACAGGCTTTAAAATTAAAGTCTTGAGGGTGGTGCTAGGGGATGGGCCATGGGGTCATTTGAAACAGATTTTGATATTTTTTGTGTACCTACTGGTAAAAAAAAAAACAGATTTGCAGATATGGAGCAACTTTAACATTCATTTTAAGTTGTGTGTCTAAAATTCATGCTTCTTCTAGCTCTGTTTTAGTCTCCACCAACTCTTTAGGGAAATAGTCGGCTCTTTAGCTGCTAAATGCTCCAATATGTTCATCATGTAGTCGCTGACTTTGTCTGCCTCTGTTTGGTGCTGGGCAGGTAATGTACAGTCTGTTTTTTGCTGAAAATAACTCAGTGAGAGTAATGAGAGTGAGCTAAAACAGCAAAGTCGCAGGTTCATCACTATGAGCAACACTTCACATACAAGTGGTCATGTGATCCATTGTTAATATAAATTTATATTCATTATAGCCGCTTTAAGGTGATCTGACCCTAATCGTAACCAGGTACTTTTAGTTGCCTAAAGTTAACCAGCTCTTAACGATAGGACGCGACAAATCAGAAACTGTGCATATGGGTCAGTTCAGGGTCAGCCTTATTGGCCATTTTGGAGGAAAAATGACAAGTGCCACAGGTATGCAAACCAAACCACAGTTGTTCACAATCTGTCCAGCAGCAAGTCTCGGCCTAACCACTGACAGACATCGCCGTCCTTAGGCCAACCATTATCAGGATCAAAAAAAGCACATTGTAGATTTTGAATTTAAAACCCGCTAGTGTCGTAAACATGTAAATGGTCAGGAAAGGAAATCGAAAGTACTTCAAAGCTGCACTTAAAGCAGCTCAATGGAACTTTTCATTTTTTCATTTTGTGTTGATTTTGGCGGTCCCTGTGGACAAAGGCGGTAGTGTTTGACCTAACGTTAGGTTACATGTTCCCTCCGCCTCACTCCCCGCCGCGAGGAGACTACTTCTCCGGGGGGAGAGCGGGCGGCAGCTCCGGAGACGGACCTTCAGTTAGCAGCTGAAACCCCAGCACCGTTTCGTCTGATTTCGCGGAAAACTCCGACCCGGTGGCAGGCATTAAGAATAACTATCAGAAACTAATAGAAATAGCCAATCTTCTCGCTGTTGTGTCTCGTTTCCTTATGTAGGTCATATAGAGGCATCTGTATTAAATTGAGACTGTTTCATAACCAGTTAAAAACTTCACAGAGCTGGTTTAAGTACATCACTTTAGTAAAAGTGCAATTAGTTCTCTGCCGCTCTGATATTTTTAAAGTAAGGAAGCCTGCGCGTCGCTGACAGTAAGCGATCTGCCTCTATGAATCGTCTCTTTCATAAGTGGCAGAGCCCCATAGCCGAAAGGTTTTAGCAACCCCCTCCTCCTTCTACTCTTCCCATCATTCACCTCCTGTTTTCGCATAACCTTCTCTCTGTCCAAGTCCCCCACCCCTCCAGTGCCTCTCTTCACCTCCCTCCTCACTACAAAGCCGTCCACAGCTCTGTCAGTCAGGCCAGATAAGGTAATCCTGTTCAGTTGGCTGTTAGAGGTCTCGGGCCTCTGCTCTGATGAGTGGGACATCTTATATCTCGCCTCCTCCCCTCCACCACCCCCCCTGTTTGCTGAGCAGCTCAAAGGCTGCTGGGAAATCGAAGGCTTGGAGAGAGGGGAGAGGAGAAGAATCTCTCAGTCTTTTGTTGCTTTTCATGTTCATTATCTGCCACAGTTTGATGGAGACGTTTCCTCGAGGCTTTCATTTCTCTAAGTCGCAGCATGGCTCTTGAACAAAAATGACCCGGGCTCAGCAGGGATTATTGAGCACTTAAATTATGATATGATCTACATGACAGACAAATTACATAAACCTGTAAGCCGAGACAGCAGAACTGTTTGACTGCAGAGGCTAAAGTGGAAGATTTGTGCAAGAGATGTAGAGAAAAGAAAAAAAGTTCCAACTCAACAAGAAGGATTTTTAAAAAAAATAAAATAAAAACAATGCAGATTAAACGTAACTCACAGCTCCACAGGGGGCGTTCTGGATGGTGACTGTGAACTTCCCTGAGTTTCGACTTTTGGCGAGGACATACTGACATGTTGCAGGGAAGGTGTAGATGCGCCCGTCAAAGGATTGAAAATACATATCGCCAGTCACCGAGCACTCGCCTGTAGAGAGAGTGAGACACTTTTCACTTCTTTCCTTCATTCAAACGTTCGACTTAGAGCCACAGTCTGGTAGTTACTAGGCAGACACCGTGCTCAAGAGCACTTCAGCGGCAATCAATGAAAGCTCTTCTGACTGTTTTGCCAGATTTAAAGCCTTTAAGTCCACATCTTTAACCTCATGGCAGTGTGAAGGTCTCTTCATTCTTTCTTGCTCCCAAACCAGTTGTTTTTTCCTTCCTTGCTTCCTTGCTGGGAAGCCTCTTCCTTCCTTGCTTCCTACCTAGAAAGCTACTTTTTTTTTTCACTTGCCCAAGACAAGCCTTCCTTTTTTGCTCCCTAATTAAGAAGCTTAGTCTTTCGTGCTCTCTAAATAGAAAGTTTACTCTTTTCTTGGCCCATAACTGGGAAACTTTCTCCTTTCTTGTTCCCTAACTAAGATGACTTCTCCTTCCTTGCCTTGCTCCCTAACTAGGATGCTTCCTTTTCCCTTGTTCCTTCCTAGGAACCTTCCTTTTTTCTTACACCCTAACTAGGAAACTTACTTCTTCCTTTCTCTTGAAGTGGGAAGCCTCCCTTGTCCTTTTACTCCCTGATTTGTTGCTCTCTAGCTCGAAAACCTAATCAATCATTGCCTTGAAGTATCCTACTGTATGTCCTTGCACCATATTAAGGGGGCATCTTTCTTCCTGGTTCCATAAGTAAGAAATTATCTCTTTCATTGCCCTTTATTATGAGGCTTTCTCCTTCCTCATTCCCAAACTAGGAAAGTCTTCCTTGCCCTTTTATTATGACCCTTGCTCCCATTTTTCCTCCCTAACTAGAAGGCCTCCTCCTTCCTTGCCTTTCTCCTTAATTAAGAAGAGTTTCCTTGCACCATATCTTGGGACTTTCTTCTCCCTGGCTCCCAAAATAGGAGACATTTTCCTTCCTTGACCTTTGCTATGATGGTTCTTCCTTTCTAGTTCCCGAAGTAATAATCCTTTCTTGCTCCCTAACACCAGAGGTTTGTATAGAATATAGAAGCTTGAGGAAAAGATGACTCATTGAGAGAATCTTTGGATTGTAATAAAATAATCACCTCTCATCACAGAGTTTCATTGAATGTGACCAGCAGTAGAGTTTGAGTAAAAAATGAACCACCCACAGAGGGAAGGCACAAACCTGGGCAGCTGTAGTCGGTGCAGTTCCACACTCCACCTACACATGTGCTGAAACAGAAAGCAGAGACGTCCACAGGTGGGGAACATAAAAGGCTGAGCTAATCAGCAGGATCACTGATAGAAACTGGACACACCGAGCCCAGGTGGTCAGATCTGAGAAGATTAAAAGCACTGCAGAACAATATCCTGTTTTTTTTATACATGATGATGACATGTAATGCAACATGGTCTCACATGTGTCCATCTCGGGTTCATGAAGGATCCAAAGGGAGTGAAAGAAGGTTATTAGGGAAAACGAGATTTGTCAGGTCAGGGGTCAGGGTGCTATCAGAGATGTTATTTCAATACTGTAAAAAGCATGAAGCTGGTACTCCTCACTGTTTCGCTCATTTTTATGGGATAAAAGAACAGTATTTCAAATCAAAGCTGTTATCCGTTTCTTCATCCACAGTCTTGTTATGACGTCATAGGAGGTGAGAAAGAGGTTAAACACTGCTCACCAGTTGTTGCATTCCTCCTGCAGCGTCTGTCCAGACGGATAAAACATGCCGTGGTACTCACAGGGACAGTCAGAGGGCGTCACACAGCCTCCATCCTCATAGATCAGCCCTGAGGAGGGACAACAGCGGAGACAGACAGAAGATTATTGCTTCATGTCATCTGTTCATCATCAGAATACAGACAAGATTTTTCTCTCATGCATATTTACGTAGTTAGAAAAGATTAGATGTTAACTGACATTTGAAGCGTGCAAAAGAAAAGTGATGAACAAATTTAAAGAGAGGAAATGTGGTTTAATAGGTGGTTTATTTTAAGAAAAACAAAAATTGTAATAAAAAGGTGAATAGACACTACAATAGATAACAGAATCTGAGTAGGAACTCACCATCAGGACAGTAGCATCCATCCAGGCAGGCCAGCTTGCTGTCGATGCATGTTCGCTCCAGGTTGCAGGACGCCGGGCAGCAGCTGATGCATTCCCTGTACTGCAGACCTAGAGGACACTGCTTCGCTGGTCGCAGAAATGTAACACAACATAGATGTCAAAAACTTTCCACTGAATAGACTGACACTAAGGATTTCCCATGCAGCAAATCAGACAAACAATGAGCAGCTTAAACATCGGAGCACCTGCTGTGTCTAAGATAACACGACAAACTACAGCCTTAAAACTTATCTTAGGTGAATAAACACCTCTGACACGACAAGTGAAGTAAAATGTATGCCAGCATCTCTCAGTATGATTGCTGTTAACACATTAGCTAATCCATGATAAGTTCTGTTTATCTGTTGACAGTTTTGTCTGTAAGTCGAGCAGCTGAGCACTGTAAATCTGTCTGTGTGACTGGCAGTAATCCAACTTTAAAAAAACAGATGGAACAAAATTATTTTAAAAAGACAAGTTGAATTGTATTGAAACGTGCAGCTTTTTGGTCCTCTGTGCCACACAGTTTAAAACACCTGGAAAAACGTACCACAGTGAGGAATGTGCTGCCTCCAGTCGTGCAGTGGGTGGTCAGCGTGGGCGCAGGCCCGGGCGTACTCGCTGAACACCTGGCATACCACATCACCGCTGGGACCCGACCTTCAACAGAGTAACAAACAGAGAAGGACTCTTTGAGCGGAGCCAGGAGAGGTGTGGCCACGGAGCCAGGTACTGATCAGACTGTGCAGCTCAGACAAATAAGTACCCACCAGCTGTGTCTCCGTCATGGGGGAAAATTGTCTGTTAATGAGTAACTCTTCCTACTAGGCTTTAAATGGAAAGCTAGAGCTGAAAAGGTTTGTTGTAGCATTGCTGTATCAGTAATGTTCTCAGTTAAAGTGAATCATCTGATAAGGTAAATTTGCTTCTGAACACAGTAAACTGTTTTGTCTTCAGCTCTAGTCTCTGTTCCAAATCACTCTGAGTTACAGTAACAGACTGCGAGGGCTAATGTTACCCACAGAAGGAGGGCACGTTCAGGATCATGGACCTGAGCCACCAAAAGACACAACTGAGAAAGTAACCAAAGTGCTCACAGTCTTCTGTGTGGACAAGGACTGGAAGGCACAAATCCAAGAAAGCTCAAAACACACCTCATGTGGCTACATAAAGATGTGTTCAAATACCTAACATAACATGTGCCAGCAGATGTCAACACTGCTTCGACACGGACGTCCAGAGCAAAATTCAAAATTCAAAATACACAGTGCAGGATGTTATTAATGTTAATTTAGTTACTTAAGTACTTCTGTATAGAATGTGTATGTGTTGAACATTGTCAGAAAAGAGGATAACTCAACTGACAATAATATGAAATGCAGTAATAGTACAGAAAGTGAAAGTAATTTGAAAAAGTGGGACTAAAATAACCTTGTATAGGATTTAGACTTATGGGGCAGCCTCAGAAATGTGAGTATCGTTCATTCTGCAGTAATTACTGCAAGACAAATGAATGACATTCATCAACTGTACATCTTCCACTACTGAATAAATGTTGCCTCTAACTGTTAAGCATTCCCCCGCGCCCTAACGTTTCACTCCCAGTATAAAGTGCTGGATCGGAGCCCGGAGACGGTGCAGCCCTCCTGCGTCTGTCCGACTACGATTTGAAGGAAGTGAAATGCTCTCTCTCTCTCTCTGAGATGCATCAGCTATTTAATTCTACTACTGGTCAGGTTTTCTTGAAGTGTGGTATGAACATTCAAGGTCCCCAGAATTGTATTGAATTGAGTTTAGTTACCCCCTGATCTTTCCTCTGATGCCTCCTCGGGGCCGTTCATGTTCAGGCACATTCATGCTCCCCTGAGGATGAATCCTTTCCATTTTGGATGCTCCAAATTATCACAAAATCTCAAAAACAAACAACCCCATTCCCATGAAAATTACTGTGGATATTCATGGTCCACAGTGGATTAACCCTTATGATTTTGGTGACACCCTGATGTTTCATCAAAGGCCACCATCATCTCAACAGGCAGATCTGAATCTGGCGTTCTTACATGCAGAGGTCGTTGGAGCAGCTGGCCATGTAGGACAGCGGGCTGACAAAGTCGTGGCAGCTCTGAAATGGTGGATCCAGCAGCATTGCACACACCTCCTCCACTTTCTGCAGCCACAAAACAGGTTTTTCACTAATCATTCAAAATCATTTCAAACAAAACTGATAAGATCATGAAAAACCATTTGTTTCAATTCAAATTTTTGTGTTATCACTGTTTATGTAGGAGGATGTTTCTCTGCAGCGGGGAAGCCTACAGTTTCTCTCAGACACCTTACCAGCAGGACATGAGCGTCGACTGCAGCACAGGGTGAAGGGAAGCCAGAAGGCACCATTGGACATCGGGCCTCGTGTGGCTCTGCCTCCACCCAGCTATTCCCAAACATTTCTATTTCATGAGTCAGCACATCTGAGAGAGAGAGAAACTGTTTAGAAAAAGGTCTGGTCTGCTGAAAAGAAGTGAGAGGATCACAATGTCAATGAGTATGCCAGTTATGCATGTTTTTAACTATAATTTGTATACTTTACATCACCACTGACTATGTTTCAAGGCATGCCATGTTTTTAGTTTGACTTCCTACCATCCAGGCAGCCACTTGCTTGAGTTAGATAATCTGTTACAGTAAACCACAGTATTAGGGGCCTCTATTTTTTGTCAAAGTTACATTTACATTTTACTGTTAACGAGGTAAAATGTGTCCCTGAACACATCCTCAGATGGTTGGATTGATCAGATTACAATCTGCCTGGATGTGTGTACACCAGGATTTGTGAGTGGTTAAGTGCTTACTGATGATAATCTGATCAGGAGACCTTAAAACAAGTTGAGCTGCTCTCACGCCCCATGGTCAGATTTTACAAGTGATAACTCAGTTAAGTGACTTGCTGCATTTAAATGACTATATTTCACTATGAAGCAGGTTCTAACTACACATTGAAATATAGTCTTTGAAAGTGGTGCATTGTACAACGAAGTACATTTACTGTACTTAAGGACAAATTTGAGGTACTTGTACTTTACTTGAGTCTTTTCATGCCACTTTTTACTTCTACTCCACCATATCTCAGAGGGAAATATTGTACTTTTTACTTCACTATATTTATCTGACAGCTTTAGTTACTTTACAAATTAAGATTTTTACAAACAAACACATGAAGAGTTTATAAAATCTGACCAACAGTTTATGTATATATATCATATAGTATTTTGATAAACATTTCAATT
>NTHP01000551.1:114230-138172 GCA_003416845.1 Oplegnathus fasciatus | reverse complement strand
CATCATTTTTCATGTAAAAACATTTCATGTTCCAGCTTCACAAATGTGAAGATTTGCTGCTTTTCCTTTGAATGATCTGAATAATTGTAATGTATTTTAATAATGTCGAGGTTTGGACTGTTGGTTGGACACAACAAGCATTGTGAAGGTGTCACTTTGGGCTCTGGGTCATTGTGACGGCATTTCTCACTATTTTCACTGTTTTTACAAACCAAACAATCAATCGATTAATGGAGAAAATAATCAGCTGATTAATCCAGAATGAAAATAATCATTAGTTGTAGTCCGATACAAAATAGTTCAAAATGAGCTCCACCTCAACCAACTCCAACAGTCAAATCCTGCTTTTACATTAATGATGAGGAATAATAATCTAATGAGAGAATATAGAACAGTACAACAGGCACAGGGACATTTTACTGCAGAGAGTACTTTTACTTTGAATACTTTAAGTACATTTTCCTGAAAATACTTACATACTTAGTAACACTTTTATTGAAGGAATTTCACTTGTAACAGAGTATTTTTACAGTGTAATATTAGTACTTTTACTTAAGTAAAGGATCTGAATACTTCCTCCCCCACACAATTTTAACCCTGACGTCTAGACTTCAAACCACTGCTCACTCTTATCATGTCACAGACAAAATGAACTTACCGTAACTCGTCTTCAGGTCGTCCTGGACGTCTGCGTTGAAGTTGCCACAGAGGCCGCAGGTTCTGCCCACAAACTCCGGGCTGAGTTTGATGTAGACGGAGCCGCTGCGTCCTTCCCAGGCCAGCGTGAAGCCGTGCTGCTGCGTCACCAGAACATACTGTGAGATCTGCTCCAGCTGCAGGTCGTGGATGTGATGAGGCAGCTGCAAACTAAATACAGAGGCAGCGAATACATCATGATACAGACACCTTCTTCTCTTCTGTAAAGAGCTCACACTGACTGATATATAGCATAGATATTTCAACAGATATATACAAATAAAATCTGACTTCTAAAAGTATATAAGCTTTTAGCGCATATTCAAGTAAATAATAAATCCTTATATAGATAAGTCCTAAAAGAGAGAAAGTGGAAATAGAAATCATAAATACATGAATATATCTGGTGTATGAAGATGTTCTGTTGTGTCCTGTGTTACTCTGCTGACCTTTGGCCTTTGAAGGTCACGTTGGTGGCGTGCAGCCGAACCTCACCCTCCCATGGCAGGAAGAGGCTGACAGATCGTTGGCAGGTGTAGGGGGCAGAGCTACAGCCCGGATCATTGTGGACCTGCAAACGGCAAGATGCAACATGGGAATGAAGCGTGTTTCTATTCATTATGAAGCAGTACACAAAGAAACAGTTGTAGTGCCCCCACTGGAACATCAGTCTGAATGGCATGATGACAAACATTACACCTTTTAAGACATCATACAGGTGGATTTTCATGTTTTCCCTCGATTAACCACAAATCCTTACATAACAGGTTTTTAGACTGGTGTCCTTTCAGGTAGCATTTCAATTAATTTCACTACACCTAGAAAATCAACTCACAAAAACCAAAACTTGATCAAGAGAGAAAATCCTGCTCACTAAACCATTTATGATATCACAGACAGGTAAAACAGTCCCTGCTCCTCCTTGTTGCTGCATTCAAGTGCAATCTGACATCTGAGATTTGACAGTAGGCTGCTGAACAGCAACTTTTTATGTGCAGGAAAACATTCACATCTTTTCTGGCTGTCAGAGAATTCCTCTGATCGATCCTTATTTATGAAAAAGATCACAAATGTCACTTTGTCACCAATTAAAACAATTGGCCAGGAACTGAAAATTAAGCCTGTTTTGTCTTCTCAGTTTGCTGCTTAATGTAGCAATTCTTTTTAAATGGTAACAGAGAAAATATTCTATATTTTCTCTATTGTCAATAAATCAAATGAAAAGACCAAAACCAACAAGTACTGTGTGTACCACTGCCTGATATATCTTCTTCCTCTGCGCCATAGAGCTCCATTGTTGTCCAAAAACACATCAGTGAGCCACACTGTTGCACTGGGTGACATGTTCCTTCATCACCATGAACACACACATATATGTATTTAATTTTGACTCAATCCCACATACACCGTCCTGCTGCCCCAAATATTCACTAGAGCACCAAATGTGGATTCATCCGCAGCTGAAAATAGTCCCCAACAAACACCTCCACCTCCTGTTTGAGTAAAGTTTGATAAAAAACTACAGTGAACAGCTGTTTTAGGAAATCATTAAACCTTAAAAATAAAACTATATGTTTTTGAGGGTTTTTTAAAGGGTTACATCTTTAGTAGGAGCGAGTGGGCATGGGGCTGAGTGCTACAGACGAGAAGTCAGAAGTACTGAGAGATGGACTAACACATTGTTGGTTTTGGTCTTTTCATGAGATTTGTTGACATTAAGAATAATGTCAGGGTTATCGTTCGAAAACTCTTTAAAAGTTCTCCTGAATCTTTTTCTTTGTTTTAACTTGTCTGACTGATCTTTAATCAGTTTTTTTTATATGTTGAGAGAGAGTTGTGTTTTATTTTGTGTCTGTAACGTCTTTTCTGTGGACCACAAGTTGACCAGCAAATACTACACCGTTTACTGCACAAATCAAGAAAAAAAAAGAACTTGAAGAAAAAAGAAAGACAGCAACCCCAGCTCTCCCTAAAAGACTGGTCTAAATGATGAAACTTGACCCTAAAAGTAGCACACACACACATTCTTGAGCAAAGTGTGAGTTTGTCTGCTACAAAAGAAAAAGTCATCTCACCTCTTTCTAACATGTTCTGGTTGTTAGATTTGCAGCCTTGCAGTTTATGTTTTCTTCTTGTTTATGAAATGCTCCTCATCATTAATACCGGTATTAATGCACAATCAGTAATCATAATGTGTTTGGATCTTTTCGTGTTCCCTGTTTGGTTTGGTTTTCCCATACACAGATACGATATCTGCTGCCTTTTCAGGGGAACAAAGTCCCAGTCTGTTGCAGATGCTTTCAAGGCATAGTGGGTAATTGCACTATTTAATGGTAATTGACTCTAATAACCAGATAGCTTTCACTAATCTTCCGTGCAAATCTTTTCCTCAGGCTGCGACTGAACCTCACAGAAGTCAGAAAGGAGAGTGTGTTTTGGAGCAGGATGCCGCTGAGTCCAAACTTTCCTCAACTGGAAGCAGGCGTCAAACCGAAACCTTCTGGGCAGCTTCAAGTCGGGAGAATTTATTTCATCCTGGTTGAGTCTGAACTAACCTGGACGATGATGCTGGCCTGGGTGGTTTCCTCACAGTCCCTCAGCAGAGTGTACGTGCATCGGCCGGGGAAGTAGTAGTAGAGGCCGTCAAAGGTCTCAAAGTTGTACTGACCCCACGTCCTGCACGTCATCTCCCTCTCAAAGCCAGGATTTGGAACTGATGAATTGGGGGAGAAAATAAATGATTACGAAAGGATTTTCCATCATTAAAGAGCCATTCTTTAGTTTTGAGGAAAACATTTTGGAAATCTAGTTTTACAGTCATTTACTTTACTCAACAGAACATAAAGACAAATCACTTATTTTCATATTCTTCATGACATACTGCGTCTTTCTTAATGCTTCATTAATCAATGTTAAGCCATTAAGGCTCTTAAGTTGTTATATCACATTACATTACATTACATTAGCATTCAATTCAACCCTGGTTTATTTCTGTTCACCTGATGAATGTAAGTCCAATATTCACCCTCCTTTTAGTTTTGTTTTGGTCTCCACCAACTCCTGAGAAAAATACCTGGTAATAATCCTGCCAATTTTTCTCATTGTCTTGAAACAAGACAGAATGAGGCAGGTTACTGCGCTAATATCAAGAAAATGACAATGAAGTTGATTTGTATCGGCACAGATGAAATTATCTCACCTCACTGGCAGTTTTTGGTCTATTCAACAAAAATAAGATTTTAGAACTTGATATGACAGACCAACTAACTTGTTAATAAGAGTGAGATATTTGTAGTGGCAAACTTTAGTTGAGTAAACCTGAAACTTTGTTAATTATATTTAGAAGTTCGAGGGGGAAAAACAAACAAATTCCTTTGTACAAAATGAAAAACCCTACTTTCGAAAACTCATATATTAATATTTCCTTTGAAATAAGTGTATGTAATGTTTAGTGTTTCTGCTCTGATACATTTTTGCCTTTAAAACCAAAACTCGATTGCAATATGACAAAAAACAATAAACTAAAAAAACCTACTTTAATTTAGTTTAATCACCACAAAGCTAGTGATTCCACTCAACTGCTGCTGTTGCTCATCAAGCAGAAGTGCTCCATAACTTTCTGGAATCTTAAATCCATCCACCCCTCCTCTCTCCTCCCTACTGGCTGACACCATCCCTGACTTCGCCCTCATCCAGAATGCTTCCCCTATTGACCTTGTCAACACCTACAACAATGCTCTCTCCTCCTGTCTCAATCAGCTCGCTCCCATAAAAAACAAATCTGTCTCTTTTACTCACTCCGCCCCCTGGTACACTGACCATCTCCATCACTTCAAATCAAAGGGCCGTCAGCTTGAGCGACTTGCCAAAAAAACGGTCTCACCATCCACAAAGACGCCTACAAACTGCACCAACAGCAATACAAAGATGCCCTCAATAGCGCACACTCCTCTCACTACTCTTCCGTCATACAATCTGGCAACAATAACCCAAAGACACTCTTTTCTACTGTAAGCAAACTCCTCAAACCCATGGACACCATCTCCAANTCCTTCACCGTCAGTAATGTGAAGCATTTCCCTCATTCCTCCAAAACAAAATTGACACACTACACAACCAACTGGCCAATGCCACCACCTCCACCTCTACCCTCTCTGATCTGGAACCTGCCTCCCCTCCACTTTCCAATCACCCATTCTCATCCTTCTCTGAAATCACCACATCGGACCTGTCTTCCATAGTCACTGGCATGAAAACCTCATCCTGCATCCTGGACCCCATCCCCTCCACCCTAGTCAAGGCCTGTTTCCCCCCACTCGCTCCTTTCATCACCAAATTTATTAACTCCTCTCTGTCCACTGGCCTCATCCCCCCGCCCTCAAAGTCGCTGCTGTCACCCCCTTACTAAAAAAACCCGGACTCAACCCTGACACCCTCATTAACTACCGGCCCATCTCCAACCTCCCCTTCCTCCCAAAAATCCTAGAGCGAACTGTTGCCTCCCAACTTAAAACACACTTGGACTCCAATAACCTCCATGAACCTTTTCAATCCGGTTTCCGCTCCAGACACAGCACTGAAACTGCTCTACTAAAGGTCACCAATGACATTCTCCTTTCTGCCGACTCTGGTTCCCTCTCTATCCTCATCCTCCTAGACCTTAGTGCCGCTTTCAACACCATCAACCACTCCATCCTCATCTCCCGCCTTCAGCCCTCCTTTGGCATAACCGGAACAGCCCTCTCCTGGTTTAAATCATATCTCTCTGACAGACATCAATTCATCTCCATCAACAACTCAAAATCCCCCACTGCCCAAATCACTCATGGTGTCCCCCAGGGCTCGACGGATCCTCCGTCAACATGGCCTCCGGTTTCATTGTTACGCAGACGACACCCAGCTCTACCTCTCCACCAAGACTCTTTCTGCAGCCACCCATTCCACCCTCACACCTGCCTCACAGACATCAAAACATGGATGCAAAACGACAAATCTGAAATCATCATCATCGACCCTAACTCCCTCACCCACTCCACCCAGGATTTTGCACTCATCATCGACAGTTCTATTGTCACCTCCTCCACTCATGTCTGCAACCTTGGCATCGTCCTTGACCCCACCTTCTCATTCCTCCCTCATGTTAACCACATCACCAAAACAGCCTTTTTCCACCTAAGGAACATTGCCCGTCTTCGACCCTCTCTATCCTTCTCCACTGCTGAAACTCTGATCCATGCATTCATTACATCCAGGCTCGACTACTGCAACAGCATTCTATATGGTTCACCTAACTACATCCTCAATAGACTCCAATATGTCCAAAACCCAAAACCCTTCCACCCGCCGCTCTGACCACATCACTCCGATCCTCCACGACCTCCACTGGTTCCCGATCAAGCACAGGATAAATTTCAAAATATTAGTCACCACCTTCAAAGCCATCAACAACCTCCCCACCTCTCTGACCTCCTCCACCACCACACCCCCACCCGTCGCCTCAGGTGGCAGGGCCTTCACTGCTGCCGCCCCCACCCTCTGGAACACCCTCCCCAGTCACATCCGAAAGGCCAAAACCCTGTCATCCTTTAAAAAAGCCCTCAAAACCCACCTTTTCACTCTCGCTTTTGACTTCTAATCTTCTACTCCCCCCACACCTCTCGTCTCACTACTACTACGTGTTGTTAAGTGCCTTTGAGCACTGTGAAAAGTGCTATATAAATGTAATGTATTATTATTATTATTATTATTATTATTTAATTTCATGTTGTGAAAATAACCCCCAATGCTGTACTTCATATTTACATATAATGGTTGATGATGATTGTTTTACTCACTTAAAATATTTAAATTGACTGACACGGGTTGTAAAAAGAAGAATGTCAGGTGTGTGGTTTACCTGTCTGACATCTGTGCCCTGTGGCCTGATACAAGCTGCAGTCACATGACTCTGACTGAACGCACTGTCCTCCATTCAGGCAGGGAAACACACATGGTTCTGCTGAGAGAAAGCAAACTATTAAAGTGCTGACAGTGATGCCTCCATCACTCTCATCAACTTCATCATTGAGCATTTCACCAGAGTCTTACCTGATACCTGTCTACTGATTAAAACATTATAAATAAAGAGAGTAAAAATGACTGACAGTGTGCAGGATTTCTGGTTTCTAATCATTTAGTGTTTCACAAGGAATATAAGATAATAAATTACTGTATGTTTCTTTCATGTCCCATAAAATCGAAAAATTGTCTCCATACATCCACACTAACAACCACAAAGACGTACTCATGTCTTAGCAATACTGCTCTGTGAAAATACTCTGTTACAAATAAAAGTCTTACAGTCAAGATTTCCCTTAAGTAAAAGTACATTAAAGTTATAATCTCGAAGATTTTCATTTCGTTGTCTTTCACGGCACCAAGTTTCATAGTCTGAAGACATCAATGTTTTCTTTGTTTGTTCGGCCATAGTAACCTTTTACTCACAACACTAACAGAGACCGGGAATAACAGATGAGTTGAAGAGTGAGTCTGTTGCGTTAAAAGCCTTGTTAAAAGCCGAACTGCGCGCCGCTTGCGATTTTTCCAGGAAAGTCACTGCCGACACCCAGGTCATAATACTGCAAATGCTGCAGGCTTTCATCAGTGGGTCATAGGCTCAATCACCATTGTGTTACCTCATTCAGCGATAGATAGTGACTTAACAGACATTTATTTAAATGAAAATCTTTGAGATTATAACTTTAACAGCAAAATGTACTTTAAGTATTAAAGTAAAAGTACTTGTTTGGTAGAATGTTCCTTTCAGAGTTATATTATTATATATATCATATTATTGGAATATTATTACTGATGCTTGAACACATAAGCAACATTTTAATGTTACAGATGGTGAGGGCGGAGCACATTTGAACTACTTTATATGTTGTTGGATAGTTGTTTAGTTTAATGTAGTGGAGTAAAAAGTACAATATTTTCCTCTGAAATGTAGTAGAGCAGGGGTTTGAAGTAGCATAAAATGAAAGTACTCAAGTAAAAACACATCAAAATTGTAGTTACTGTACTTAGCTACTTTCCACCACTGGAAACAGACGACTAAATTTGATTATCGGCAGGTCGTGACTTTAAGGAAAAGTCGCCATCTGTCTCTGTCACCCCGCCCCCACCTGTCAGCACTCATCTGGAGTTGTGGGGCCCCAACAAATGTTCCAGTCACTGAACGCACCACCAAACACCAAACGATGGCTGCTCATCCTGCAGTAACACCATCTGCTCAGTGGGCTTACAGCTTGTCTGCCCAGTCAGCCACGTCGCACACAAGCACAGGTACCATACAGGGGTTTGTGGGGGGGGCGGGCGGGCGGTGAGGTGTATGAATCAGATAAAAGCTATTTTCCGTCTGTTCACTCTGTGAGGAGCAAGTAAAACAGAGGGCTCACTTGTTGCTCTGTTTAAAGCCACATTATACAACTTTCTGGTGATTCAAAAGTGGCATCAGGAGGTAACTGTGTGAAAACTTTGGACCTCTTTAGTCAGAACACCTGTCAGGTCTGCGATGCTTTACACCAAAGGAACCAAACAGATAAAACAGCTAATGTTGTGAGTGTTTTCAGACTCATTCACCCGTTACTGTTTAGTGCAGCCTAATCACCTAAGTACGTTCATATGGGATGGTTCTGTGTGTGGAGGTCGCATGGTGGATGGGTTTCTTGTTGGGGTTTGCTGGGTTTTGCATCCAATCTCGGACCAACAATTAAACATGATTTTTCTCCTTATCTTTAACGAATGATTTCAATATTTGGGGAAATACACTCATTTATTTTCTCGTCACGAGTTAGAGACATCAATGCCACTGTCATGTCTGTGTGCTAGGTATGGAGCTAGAGCCTGATCGCTTAGCATAAAGACTGGAAGCAGGGGGAAACAGCTCGACTGGCTTTGTCAAAAGTTCAAAATATGTCTACCAGCACCTCTAAAGCCATATTATCATAATATCTGGTGACCCTTTGGAGGGGCTCCAACAGTAACATGCTACTTTAACATTGATGCATCAGTATGAACAATCTAATAATGTCAAATATAATCAGATATCAGTCACAGGAGACATTTTACTGCAGAACAAGTACTTTTACTTTTTATACTTTAAGTACATTCTACTGATGATACTTTGACTTTTGACTTTTACTTAAGTAAGTTTATGAATTAAGTCTTGAGTATTTTAACATTGTTGTATTGGTAGTTTTACTTAAGTAAAGGATCTGAGTACTTCTTAATGTTGTAGTTCCAAACCAAATGCTGTCTGCACACATTCAGCATCCACATGAACATTTATGAACCTACCTTGAATCCTACGAAGTGACCTCAGGGCTTCCTTCGCCTGCCTCGTGAGCAGTGAAATGTTAACTGGATGGTCGTCTGGTGAAAAGGCTCCACTGACTGTGTTTCCTGTTAATGCTGAACCAGATGATGATTGGTTTGATGGTACTGAGCTGGTCAGGGATTGGTCAGATGGTGCTGAATTTGATTGTTTATGTGATGTTAAGCTGGATGATACGTGGTGTGATGTTTTTGAGCTGTTTATGGATTGATTAGCTGCTATTACAGTGGTTGGTGATTGATTAGAAGATGTTGAGGTGAGTGACGATTGGTTTGATTTTTTTGAGCTGGTTGTTGATTGGCTCACTGGTGTTTGGCTGGATGATGACTGGCTTGCAGCACTGCCTGCTGAATGGTGAGACAAGGTTTTGGCTGGTGCATTGCTGACAGGTGATTGACTGGCTGGCACTGTATTGGTTTGTGATTGGCTAGGTGGTGCTGAGCTGGTTGGCCTTTGGCTGGCTGTTGTGGTGCTGCTTAAAGATTTTCTGGCTGATGCTGTGCTCGTTGGTGATTGGCTGGGTGGTGTTGTTCGGCTTTGTGATTGGCTGGTTGGTGCTGTGGTGGTTCGTGATTGGCTAGCTGGTGTTGTGGCAGTTGGAGATTGGCTTGATAGTTTTAAACTGCCTGGAAACTGGCTGAGTGGTGATGTGCTGGTTGGTGATTGACTGGATGTTGTTGGGCTAATTGATGGTTGGCTGGTTGATGTTGTGGTGGTCAGTGATTGGCTGGTTTGTGCTGTGCTGCCTGGTGATTGACTGGTTGATGTTGTGGTTGTCGATGATTGGCTGGTTTGTGCTGTACTGCCTGATGATTGGCTGGCTGATGTTGTGGTAGTTGGTGATTGGCTGGTTTGTGCTGTTCTGCCTGATGATTGGCTGGTTGATGTTGTGGTGGTTGGTGCTTGGCTGGTTTGTGCTTTACTGCCTGATGATTGTCTGGCTGATATTGTGGTGGTTGGTGATTGGCTGGTTTGTGCTGTACTGCCTGATGATTGGCTGGTTGATGTTGTGGTGGTTGGTGATTGGCTGCTTTGTGCTGTGCTGCCTGGTGATTGGCTGGATGATAGTGTTCTTGATGGTGTTTGACTAGATGGTGCTGTGGTTGTAGATGACTGGTCAGAGCTGAGGGTCCATGAGGAGGTCGGCGTCCTCGCTGTCCTGGAGGACGTCAGATTGGACGCAGCGGTCTGGCTGACCACTGAATGACTGGAGGAAGACGTGTTGGTTTCTAACGCAGCAGCTGCTGTCTGGAGGTCCTTCAAGGAGAGAAACTGTATCAACAGGTATTTCATGCAACAGTTGCAACGATTCAGTCATGCAGCCATAATCTGATCCTACTTAGCAATCCAGAGCCTCTTCCAACCAAATATATTAAATTTGATCATTTTCATATTGGGCCTTGGCACTGTTTGGCAAAGAGAGCGAGGAGCCAGTTTCAACAAACCAAAATTAAGTCCTTGTAACGCAATCTGATTCTTTTAATTAATCCCATGAGTTCAATATAATATCGAGCAAATCGGAAAAACAAGCTCAGCTCTCGGGTGACAGATTAATAAAGATTTGATTAAAATGTAAGACACCCAAAGCTTTTACAATTCTGTGTTTTGTTGGGGCAAAAATTCCTTCCAGAATTACGCTGGTTGTTGCCAAACCAGAGTCCTGACCAGTGAGGATGGAACCGAGGCAGCACTGGGAAAAGAAGAGGCTCGAGAGAAAAGAGCTGTCATCCAGCCTTCATTAATGACTCCTCTGTGACTTCCAACTCAGCTTTCCCATTCAGGTCGACAACCCCCCCTCCCCGTGTTTTCCCATTTTTGATGATCTTTGTTGTTTGAGATATGCAGAGAGGGGATTTTATTGTGTAGTTTGCTGAACTAAAAGGTGAATTCTCTCTCCCAATAAATTTGTTTCAATTGCCAAGTTTTACACCACAGAGAGCTGCTGAAATGAAAATATTTAGTTTTAAAAGCTGTCTCAAAAGAATAAAACTCTGCGGGAAACACTGAATATCTGGAATATTTGGTCATGAAAACTGTCAGATTTTGATAGTCAGAAAATATACAGTAACAGCAGCTTTGGTTTAAAAACACTGGTATTCAGAAACCATCAGTCGAACGTTGTTTCTACATTTTGAGCCTCTCTGGATACCTGAGCTCTCAAACCGGGGCTTTCATCTCAAAGAGCAGGAACAAAGCAGATGGCCAGGGTGAAGGGTAGGGGGGTATGAGGGGTGTGTGACTATGAATTATTAATCACTGATCAGTATCAGGAGATATCGAGACTCAGCAGGTCAATCACAAATACAGCAGAGTGTCAACCCAGATGTCACAATGCATTGAACTTTGAGTGAAGTTAAAGCCATCGTGTGCTCAGAGATCTGACATGAGATAGATCTGCTCTCTATACCTGTGACCTGCGACCTGTGCTACTAATTGCTTTGTTCGTTCACTAACCCCTATAGTTTGGACCGGATTCTCACGCCTCTCTGAGCCAAAGGGAAGCCAGACAAAAGGAGCGACCACATTCAGGGTGATGGAGGCTCTGATAGCGGAAGAGTGAGACAACAGACCAGCTACTGTATATTCCTGCTGGGACTCCTTCACATGTCTGTTTCTGAGGAACAGAACTGTGGAGCAATTTTACTTTTACATGCTGAAGTGCGCATCAGTGGGGAACAATGTACATTTTCAGTTCATATCTTAACGTGTCATCTAGGTACAGTTTCAGCCTGATCTCATGAGAAATTTGTACTTTTTTTGTGCAGAAATACAATACATGTATTTCAAAGACACTTAACATCTGTCTTTGTGTGATGAAAAGATGCAGGCTGTTTGGACTCAACACTTATAATGAAAAGAAAACTGAATTGAATTAAAATCAAATTCTCTTTAAAATACTGGCTGCCACTTTTTTAAATATGTGATACAAGACACATGAACAATCTGCATCTAAAACTACACAATCCCACATACTATATATATAGTGTTTATTTATGTATTTATATCCTTGTGTATATTTAAATTCTATATATATTTTATTATACATCTACTCCTATACATACACTATCTTTGAACCTATCTAATTTAATCTATAAGCTCATAATGAAAATATTGGAAGTTTATACTGGAAATACTGGAACCCTGGGTATAACTGACTGGATTAAAAGCCCCTTCACGTGACAGTTTGTTCTTTTCTTTTCTCCGGCTCTGTGTTTTGGTGTGAGCGTTGCAGATTTTTTGGTGATCTCTGGCTGTGTGTTTGCCGCCTGAAGCAGCTCCATCAGCATCAATGATCAATGCGGCTGCCTACCTGCCCTCCCTGGGAAGCGGTGTCCCATTTCTGCTGCTTTATCCTGCTGCTCCCGCTGCTGGGACAGAGAGAACAAGGACAGGTTTGTTCCTGCTGCAGCGTTCCCCCTGACACCACAAACCCACCACCAACCAGGAACCAACCAAACCACCAAAAAACCAAACAACCAAAAAAAACAAAAAAAAACCCAAACTATCAATCAACCAAACAAGCAGTGCCTGCTCCTTGAAATACTACCGACAAAGGGCCACCAAATCAAAGATACAGCGAGGGCTGAAACTGACTAACTATTATTTTTAACATCAATTTAATCTGCTGATTATTTTCTCAATCAATTAATCAGTCGGTTGGTCTATAAAAAGTCAGAAAACAGTGAAAAATGACCCTCGAACAGACCAACAGTCCAAAAGCCAAAAATCGTCTTTTACTTTACTTTGATAGAGGACAAAAAAAACTGCAAATATTCACATTTTAGAAGCGAAAACCAATGATTTTTTTACTATAAAAAAATTACTTAAATGATTAATTTATTATCAAAATAGTTTCGATTAATGTTCAACCGACTAAGTGATTGATCAACCAATCATTTCAACCCTAGTTACCAAAATAACATGCTTTAGATATTGTTATGGGAATATATTGTTAGCTATGGGAATAGAACACGTAATACCAAGCAAAATACACAGATATGTACACAGATATATAAAGAAAAAATATATATAGGCTATATATATATATATATATATATATATATATATATATATATATAGATAGATAGATAGATAGATAGATAGATAGATAGATAGATAGATATAAACAATGCAATGTATATAGGATATGATGCAAATAACACCACTGGACTAAAAAATATTTAAAATTATGATAAAATAATAAGAACAATACATTGCTATTTAAATATAAAAAATAACTCACTTATTAAATTCACCCCAGTTAGAAAGGTTCACTCTCTCAACTCCCCAGGACAGATGCGCTGAAATCAGGGAAAATAAATAAACAGTCTAAATAAATAATTAGAAATGGAGAAAGTCAATGTGATTCCAATTTAAAGGAGAACAAATAAACTGAAAAATAAATTCAGATTAAGTGAGAACAGTTTTAACATGTGGAGTATAAACCCAACATATTATTTACTCATTTATTCTAAAGGCTTATAACCAGGAATGGAGCAACATTTAGGACTTTCATTCAGAATCACACTTCATCCTCCTGCTGAAGCAGCAGATCAGAGTCGCGTGAGTGTTTCCCGCTCGGAGGTGACTCACCTTGATAAATTAGGATAAAATACAAGGATAATAAGTGAAAAAGCCTTTTCCAGCTCCGTCTTAAATAGGGATCCATTCGTGTTTCGCGGATCCGCAGTCAGTCGGGTTTGGACAGCATCACCTGGTGAAAACCCTCCGGCTGGACTCCCGCTGCTCCCTGCGCTGCTCCATCCGGCTCATCCCCGAGCGGCCCGCCGCGCGCCTCAAGAACCGATGCACCTGCTCATTAACATAAAATATGCGCAGGTGGGCGCGCGGGAGGGCGGGGCCAAACACACGCATAGGTGGTCTGCTGTGGAGTTTATACTGATGATCTGACCTGCTGATCATCAGGAAACAAAGAGCCACCATCTGAAACTGAAACCACTTCTGTTGGCAGATTCAGTTTGGTTTGTTGATATAATTCCTATTAAATTAAATATAATTAAAATATAAGTCAGTGACACGCCCTGTATCAGTTCGTTTGTAAAAAGTCTGAATGAAACCTTACAAACCTTTATTAAAACGCAACATATACACAGAGAGGTGTGATTAAAGCACCTGAGCCATGAGAACAGTGCCCTCTGTGGTCCACAGTCAGTGGAGCATCAGCAGCCTGTGCAGGGAATGGAAATTATCATACACAATTCAAATTATTGTGATTTTTCTCTGAAAGAGCTGTACAGTTAAAATGGATATTCTAACTTATATTTTTTTCTTAATTTTTCACAAGATGAATCCTGCAAATCTGGCTCAGATGAGGTGGACGGACAGACTGTTTTTTCTCTCAAATAGTCAATGTTTACTTAAGAAGGAGTATGAATGGGGCAATTTGCATCAGATTAGAAATTAATTTTATGTATATATAAATATATAACATAATATATGACGCGGGGTGGGGGGGGTAAAAACATGTCACCTAGACATGCAGACAGACTGACAGGACATTTGTTCAATGATAAACACGGTGCTCCCTGGATAAATCTTTGATTTAATGATCTATTTTATTATTTTCTTTTCTATATTTTTAATTTTTTTCTCTACTTATCTGTCCTTGTGCTGCTGTAACACCCAAATTTCCCCTCTGGAAATCAATAAAGGATTATCTGAGTACCTCCAGTTTATATGTTATTCACTGAAACAAACATTTGCATTGATAAGGTTATAAAAAATGCAGCTTCTAGGGACCATTAGTGGAGTTTTAGGTTTGTTCAAGTATCATTTCAAATATTTAAGGGAGCATTTTCCAAAATAAGGTGTTCCAAAGTGAAACCCTTGATGTGTTTTCCTTTTTGTTGGATGTCTCGTCCTCTTACGACCTGATCTGAACCTGAACATACCTCCTCCTAGTACCTGACAGGAAACACAAACCTTTAATATTGCTGAGGTGACCCCAGTGTCACCAGCTGCACAGACCTGTATTAGCATGTGAAAGTCTGGTTTTCGGCACAGGAAACGCTTCCTGCATCTGCCTGTCTGTCTGATGTCTGGGTAAAAAGGCCTTTGACTGACTGGAGCCCTCAGAGACCCCAATGGGCTTTGTGTCGCCCAGCCAGGAGGTGTCTGCTTTCATAAATGGAAACAGGACCAGGAGAGGGGGGGGGCAGGATGGAGGGAGGCTTTAAGAGGAAACATTAAAAAAGTGAAAGTGATTTCTGTTTTTTATGTGCGATTAGACTCTTAATCTCACATACACCCACTCCTACACCTCCTTGTGTTTTTACAGAGGTGAAAACTGAAGCATCTTTCTGAAGCATACAGGCCTTTTGCCCCATCACACACACACACACACACAAACACACTGTACTGGAAACCTGGCGCCTGCTTTGTGCCCTGCAGACTGCTCATTAAAGCTCCCATGAAATGACTGATTGTTTTCTGTAGATTTATGTGTTTCTGCATGAAATTACATGTTGTGGCAGGACCTGAAGAATAAGTCTGTTATTCTTTCTCAATACTTTCTGACTGCCCGTAGCCCGATTACTTCCAATTAAATATGGAAATCTTTAACAAGAGTAGATGTTCACAGTGACAATGCTAACATGTTGATGTTTCGTAGGTATATTTACCATGTTCACCTCAGTTTTGATATCATTTCATCATAAACAAAACTATTGGAATTTTTAAGTTTTTGACCTCATGACGGTGCTAGATGAAAAGTTAAGAAATCACTGAAGTTATTACAATTCATCTAAAGGGGGACATGAATGTTTGTGGTGCTGTTGAATTGTATTGCACTATACTGACAGGTTGTACCTAATGAACTAGTAACTGAGAGTAAGGCTCTTCTCGACATGTGTGAGCAAGCCAAATCAATTCTGTCTGGAGGAAAGTGGCAGCACAAAGCAGGAAAGCAACACGCTGAAAAAGGTTTCAATTTACATCTTTAACTAGCTTCTAACATCCATCCCAGCCTTATGAAACACGACAGACTGTAACCGATACAAACTGTACAAGTTGATCAACAACAAAACAGAATCAGGTGCAAAATAAAACATTCATTGTTTGGAATTTCTAAGATATCGGACGCCGTTCTCGTGAACTCCTCTGCTCGCCCACAAACAACTAAAACATTAAAAAAGGCAACAAAGAAATTGAACATTCAAAGATCACTGAGCCAAAACTTCCACCTGTTCATGGTCTTATGAATTTATAATTGTGTGTTTGTGTACACAGAGGAGTGAGAAATAAAGTACATGAACCGTCTGCTAATCTGTGCGGAAGCTGAGAGTTCTCATTTCACTCCAGTTACCTTCAGATAAGGACTTCCGTTTCTTGTTGCCTTGTTAAATTAAACATTTTTCTTCCCCCAGTCGTAAGATAGAAGAAAGATCGCAGCTAATTCAGGTGACCGACAGCTGCTGCAGGTTTCAGAGCTTTATGAAGGTAAAATCTGAATCCTTGATCAATTAAGATTTGATCTTCCGTTTGGCTTCGCTCTCAGTCTGAGCTGCTCTCAGAACCGAAACAGCAGTGGGACAAAGCTTCGAAAAATGGTAGTGACCATAACTGTGCAAATTACATTTGTTGACATGAAAAGTTAGTGTATTTAGCCTTTAAATTAGTCTGTTCAACTGTTATCTTTGATTAAGACATAAATAGTCAAGTGTGGAATCAATCGCCACAAGTCATGATGACGTGATTTATACGCCCTACGGGGGTAATTAAGTCGTGACCTCAAGATAACTGGGATAAAACAAATAAATACCAGTCATGTCCCCTCTCAGCTTCTGTAAATCTGTGTTCGTTTCAAATCAAAAGCCAAGTTCTTACACAGACTAAAGACATCTTGACAAAAAGGTTAAAACTTCTCACTATCTACACATCAGGGAATTAAAAATGCATAATATATACACAGAGTTTGGTTCATGAATGATAAATCCACCCTTTGAAAGATTTGACACATTTGAAAGAAGATATCCAAGTTGAAAACATTAGAATATGTACAGAATGTAAAGAGTGTCGCCATGTTGTTCATCTGTTTCTTTTTAGAGCATCAGGCAACAAACAGGGGACACTACGAGTCAGACAGATATTTGTATTTCCAAATAGAAGCTCATCATTAAATGTAAATCAAATCCGTACAAACAAACTGAGCTTCTGAGCTGGATTTGAATCAAAATGATCTCCCATCTTTGTTCCTTTCCTTTGAGGAACTTCCACTGCTTTTACTTTTATGTTTTTAGACTTAAGATGATGAAATACCTCTTAAGTGAAACAGCAGATTAACAGAGGGTTAACACTCCTCCACTGTGTTCAGTGTGTGTGTGTGTGTGTGTGTGTGTGTGTGTTGTGGGTGTGTGAACTCGGTGATCTTTGGATTGAGAGTCCTGCACACTTCTTGGCATGCTGCGTTATCTGGGCCGTTGGTTGGCAAGCAGGAAGTCCTTGTCTTTGCAGGTGAGGCAGAGTTTGAGGTTCCTGAGCGAACCGCCAGCGGAGTAAAAGGCCCAGATCCCCATCACGAACAAGATGACGTAGGTGGGAACCAGGCTGGCGACGTACTCGGGGTTCTGGAAGGTCTGCATGAGAAGACGAGAAACAGATAAACACAAAACATGAAAATACATAAAAAATAATCACCTTTAGTTCATGCTCTTTCCCTGCTTTCCTTCTTTTGTTGATGTAGTGGTATTTTCTGCATTTACATGGACATAACCATTCCACCCACCCAGCCCGCTTCGCCCTGTACCTCAACCCTCAGCAAAACTCACCAGACACGAAACGATGAGGTGGCTGATGACGACAGCAGCCACCGCCCACCAGCGCTGCTTCTCGCAGGCGTCAAAGAAGACGACGCCCCAGAACATGTGAAGCAGGATGATGGCCATGGTCATGAAGGCTGGAAGAGGAAACATGCAGGATTCTGTAAACTCCAACGAAGCTATTCCTCATCAAATTCACATGAGTGTTGTATCCACTTAAAGACGTAGTCTACGATGGCAAAGCACACACTGGAGCCGACAGCTGTTTAGTTTGGTTTTGTCCAAAAACTGGACATTTCTGTGGGCTTTGGTACCTGAGGACAGGAAGTAGTGCTGCGAGTCTCCGTGGATCCCCACAGTCCCCGGCCCCACAGAGTCCGCCAGGATGTTCACCACCGAGAACGCTCCGCTCATGAAGCCGAAGCCAAGGCCGGACACTGAGACAAAACAACAACAGAGGAGTGTTTTAATCCACCACTACATTTTACACCAGAATCTGACGGATACATCGACATCGCCAGTATTAGCAGCCAATTTGAATCTATCACAGATATATCGGTACTGGGGTGTTGGCCGATTAGCAATAAGAAACTGCAGTACAGAAATTTAGTTTACGGTAATTCTTAATAAAAAGATATTTTGTCAACCAGAGAAGCTTATTTTTTAACTTTAAAATGTCTCGCTCAGTACATATGTTGGTCACAATTCTTTAATAACCAAATTTAAGGGATTAAAAGGGAGTAAAAAAGCAACAGAGAGTGATGTGAAGTGCAGACTGACTGTACCGTAGGCCAGCTGCCGTATGGAGATCGGCATGGTTTCCTCCTGACTGAGAGTGAGGAGGCCTTCATTCGCTTTCCTGCAGGAACACACACACAATCACACACACATCAGCGTTTGAGTCCCTGGTTTCACTGTGAGCTGTAAACAAGAACATCAATAGGAAATATGTATGTCAGTTAGTGGAAGATGATACGAGCTGCAACAATGAACCTTTAACAGAAAAACACTAAAAAGGTGGGAAACTGGAACAAACTGGGACACCAGAGCAGACAAACACGCTGGGAAACTAGTCAGGGCGCGATAACGAGAGAGTGCAGAGGTTCGGGTTGTTTTTTTTTAAGTTTCAAAGTGACTTGATATTGTGTCTTTGTGTCTGTCAGGTTTCTGAGCTTTGACACAAAACTGTGCTGTGCGGTTCAGTTAAAAAAATACAGAATATCTGTGAGGTATAAAAAAAAAAAGAGGACAGTCTGTTCTTGGGTGTTTCTGTCTTTTTCATTTTTAGTTATTTTCATGCAGATTTGACTTTTTCTGACAAATACTCCACCACACAATCATTACCCCAGCTCGACACCGAAGATCAGCCGCTTGGTCTTCACAGAAACACAACAGTAATTTTACTTTTTCATCCTTTTCACTATGAATCACGCATTGAATACTTTCTTCTAAGGTTGACCATTTTAGAAAGAATTTTGTAGTATTTTAGATTTTCAAATGTTTTTCAAATTTGTTGCAGCCTTTAAAGCAAAAATTCACTGGTTCCAGACTCTCAAATATCAACATCTGTTGGTTTTCTTTGTCTTTGATGATAATAAACTAAATAACCTCTCGGTGTTGAACTGTCGGTTGGACAAAACAGGACATTTGATGACATCACCTTGGGAAACTGTGATGACATTTGACATTTTTCAAACATTTTTGACAAACAATTAATTGTTATCAGACCAAACAATTAATTGATTCATTGAGAAAATAATCAGATTAATCGACAACAGTAGCCGGCAGTTGCGACCTTAGACCCAAAATAACATCATACTTACAAAGTTATACAGTCAGTAATGAAAAGACTGCATGCATTACCTCATAACAATGACATAATATTTACTGTCAAAGCGTACTGAAGGGAAAACAATTCAGAAACAACTGACTGCTTTCAAAAATGTTTAAATTTGTATACTGAATCAGTCTGATGTTGTCTTTGTCGCTCATAATGACATTATACCGCTCAAAATTAGGAACATAAAGCAAAAGTACCATTACAGTGTGATAACTACTGGATACTTGGTAGTTTAATGTGGTAAAAGGCAGCACAGCACATTCATGTCACTGCAGGATAACTGGCAGGCTATAAAACTTCAGTGGCCTCTCGTGGCTGCTGATGTTCAATAATATTAGCTGTGTCCCAGTTCCAGACTACATCCTAATTCTAAGCAGGTTCTGAGTATGTAGTGTGTGACAAAATTAAGTACACTCAAGTCAGTGTGTATACTAAAATACACTTGATTTTTAGTTTAATTAGCAGTGGAGTTCTAAAGCACATACTGCATTATTTCCTGTTAGTATAAAATTTTAAGTACGTTGATTTGTTGTATACCAACTACAAAACAGTAAAAAAAGATATACAGAATATACTGTGTACATTTGATCTTAGTTGATCTAGTAGTTTCTTCCATCAGGACCGTTTATATTTTCTTCCCCTCCTTCAGTCATTCAAACTTCTCACAGTAATTATAAAAGAAAGTGGCGAATGTCTGTTTTTCAGTCAGATTTCTCCCTGTCAAGACTTCACAGGCATCTTAACACAAGCAGTAAAAATTCACTGCTGTCAGAAGATACTAAAAATCAAAGGAATAAAGTAAATTAAAGTAAATTTATGCCAAAAGAAATACAACTCTACAGCGAAGGATGTGATGGAAATGTGAAGACAATCATTATGATGGTAAAAGACTCAGGACCAGATGAAAAGATTCACACTGAATATGATCAGAATGATTCTGTCAGTGTTATAATGGAGACTGTGTTGAAGGCCTGTGGTGAACACTGTGGCAGCGACTCACTTCAGCAGCTTGTAGTAAGCGAAGCGGAAGGTTTCCTGCAGCAGGACGGACAGCACCACGCCGAAGATGAGGAGACCTTTCTGCTGCGCCGCGCTGTCCTTATTACTGATCTGAACCGAGATGAACCACACCAGAGAGGACAGCAGCAGAGACACCAGCCAGAAAAACGCTCTGAGAGGGAAGAAACACATGCACAATTAGTTATATGAGAAAAAAGCTCAGGAACAGGCAGGTATGACATTAATATATTTAAGGTACCTGAGGGGATTCCTGAACGTATTCTTCTGTTTGATTTCAGTCTGATAACTCTGTCCATTCTATGTATATTTCCAGATGTTGCCTAATGTGTATATTGACCTGTTTATATTTTAGTAAGCAGTCTTTAAGGTCTCAGGAGTCACAAATGGCTGTGAATGTGGACGCAGACATGCTGCCTTACAGTCTAAATAAATGCTCTAAAGTAGGTAATTCCCACCGAGTATTCACTTTTCAACAGGCTGTCCATTTTTGGCACAACACCGGCCTGATACAAAACCAGGCTGAAAAGCTCTTTCATTTTAAAAACAGATATATGGTACATATTTCATCAAAACATAAATAATCAAAACGTGCCTGTTTGGAACGGGTCGATTGCGTGGCCTCCGGTATTGCTGCTTGCAGCTTTCTCGAGAACCGCTCATCCAAACAACTTCACACTCGACTAGGGCTGCAACTAACAATCATTTTCTCAATTAATCGATCAGTTGTTTGGGCCAGAAAATGGTGAAAAATGTTGATCACTGTTTTCCAAAGCCCAAGATGACGTCCTCAAATGTCTTGTTTTGTCCACAACCCAAAGATATTCAGTTTACTGTCACAGAGGACGAAAGAAGCCAGAAAATATTCACATGTGAGAAGCAGAAAACAGAGCATTTGGACACTTTTTCTTAAAAAAAATGACTCAGAACAATTAATTGATTATCAAAATAGTTGGTGATTAATTAAATAGTTGACAACTAATTGATTAATCGACTAATTGTTGCAGCTCTTCACTCGACACTTCCTTGGGTGCTCAGCAGTACACCCCGAGTGTGAAATCAATCGGATGAACGTTTGTCGAGCCAATCGAAGGACAGACAGATTCCTTCCATTTAGGGTTAGATTGCCACTACATAGTACACAGTAGATCCTCCTGATCACATTCAAAGCCCTCCATGGCATGACACCCTCTTACATGTCTGAACTTATAACCCAATACTCTGCACCAGGATTACTCAGATCTCCCACGGTCCAGGCTCAAAACAAAGGGGGAACGTTCTTTTACCGTTTTAGCTCCAACACTATGGAGTTGCCTCCCCCTCACTGTCAGGTCAGCTGAGTCCGTACCACATTTTAAAAAACTTTTAAAAACCCACCTGTATAGGCTGGCATCTTCATGAGTTCGCTGCTTGCAGTTTCTATTGGTTTTATTTGTCTTTTAATTTTGTTTTGTTTGTTATACTGCTCTTATTGTTGAGTATCTGCTCCCGGTTTAAATTGTATTTTTACCTGCTGTTTCATGCTGTGTACTATTATGCATTTCTTTGCATTGCTTTGCTTGTTATATTTGTTTTACTGCCGTTTTACAAATTGAATTTTAATTGCTGTTTTCTTGCTGTGCACTATTATGCGTTTTATTAACTGTGAAGCACTTTGGAACTGCTGTTTTGAAAAGTGCAATATAAACAAAACTTACTTACTTACTCACATATCATAAACGCCTGGTCAATAATATTAACCTCAAGCTCGTTGTTCTTTTTAAAAGCAGAATAAAAACATATCTTTTACCTTTTAGTCAGGTTTAAAGTGTGTGGTCAACAGGTGAAACTTTTATTCAGAAGCAGTATTATTATCTTTTTTTCCCTTCTCATCTTATATGTTCATCTCTTATATGTTTTTGTCATGTGTGGTCTTTGCCTGTTTTTTGGCTTTTTACTTTGAAGCACATTGAGTCTACACCTGTTGTATGAAATGAGCTATAATATAAATAAACTTGGCTTTTGACCTGTTTCTGATAAAGCAATGAGCTAATGTAAGCTACTGATTCAGTACAGTTCGCTAAAGCCAAAGCTAAGGTAAGAAATATGATTTATTTTGTCTTACAGCTGTCAGAGCAGCTCTGAAACTACTTTAGTTAACTTTAGTTCAGTGTATGCAGCCTGTTTGAGGAGATGGACGACCATCAACACATCAAGCGCAAAACGGAGAAACGACACGAACTCTCGTCCACCGCTAACTTTAACGGTGTCTTTGGTTGAAAAGCTAACATCAGATGTTTGGACTCTGCGGCTGTACATCTGAATTACTGCCTCTGGTGTGTCTTTGTGTTTATGTGTGAGGACTGACGGCCTGAATGAGTCATAAGAGAGAAACTAGCTTGTTGTAGCAGGATGTCCGAAAATGGAAGCTAACGATAGCAGCTAGCTAGCTAATGAATCGGTCCGTTAGCTAGCATGCTAGCTGTGGTAAATACTGGTTTTATCTAATTAAACACGGCGGTAGAGTAATTATCACCATCCTATACTGAAGATAAGTTTACCATCACTCCTCTTTGATGAATATATAAATGAGCTCTCACCCCGCTATGAGGAAAATGACCCTCAGCGGCTCCCGGGCGATGGTAAACAGGAACAGGGCGATAGCCGGGCCGAAGGCGATGAAGGTGCAGCCGAAGAACACCGCCGCCGTCATTTTGGCTCTTTGAGGAGAAATCAGCGGCCAGCAGCGCGACTCAAAGCGCCTTGTCTTGTCCCCTTAGCAGGCTGGTTTGCAGATATTTGTCTTTAAACTGTTGAAGTGATCGGGTCCTGCTGCCGTCGCTGCCGGGACACTTCCCTCTACCTCCACCAGGGTCCTCTCGTGACGTCACATGTCCTCACGTGACCGAGGGGGGGGAAAACTTTATTGTAAAAGGAAACGATGACAAAAGATCTGTGAAACAGCATGTGACAGAACCATGAACATATACACTCCCCTCCCAAAGTACTGGAACAGTGAGGCCAATTCCTGTATTTTTGCTGTAGACTGAAAACATTTGGGTTTGACATCAAAAGATGAATATGAGACAAGAGATCAACATTTCAGCTTTTATTTCCAGGTATTTACATCTGGATCTGATACACAACTTAGAAGATAGCATTATTTGTAACGGAACACCAAATTTTTAGGTGAGCAAAAGTATTGGAACAGATAGACTTAAAATAGATTAAAGTGAATAAGACTTAATATTTAGTTGCA
>NTHP01000551.1:95122-107059 GCA_003416845.1 Oplegnathus fasciatus | reverse complement strand
CAGAGTTTTACTTTAAATTATCTTGGTTAAAGGATAAGACAATATCCTATATTTTTCTTATTGTCATTTTTCTTATTGTCATTTTTCTTATGGTCTCATAAAAGACCAAAACCAGCAGTGAATATATCTACTAACAAGTATTGTGTGTGTGTATCAAAGCCTGATATATCTTCTTCCTCTGGGCCACACAGCTCCATTGTTGTCCACAAACTATTAAAAATACATCAATGAGCCACACTGTTGCACTTGGTGACATGTTCCTTCATCACCATGAACACACACACTGTAGTTTATTTTGACTCAATCCCACAAACACCGCCCTTCTGCCCCAAATACTCACTAAAGCGCCAAATGTGGATTCATCCGCCACTGAACATAATAAATAGTTCCCAACAAATGCACCATTTCTTCCTGTTTAAGTAACGTTTGCTAAAAACTACAGTGACCAGCTGTTTTAGGAAATTACTGAGCCTTTTAAAAATATGAAACTATATATTTTGCCCTCAGTAGGAACCAATGGGCTCAGGGCTGAGGGCCACCGAGAGGGGAGGGAAGTCAGAAAGTATTAAGAAATAAATAATAATTACTATCATACTGTGTTCTGATATTACTGTAAGTGAAAGATATATGTGGCTTCAACAATGTGATGCAGTCTGCAATAATTCAGCTGGCAGACTGACGGTAATTCATCATTTTGCTACCAGGAGACAAAGTCTGATATTTATAAGGAGCTGTCTGAGATATTTGGAGAGAAAATGAAACCAGCCGACACATGATCCTCTATAAAGACAATAAAAGCTCAGTTGTGGAGGGATTTTTCTGCTGTCTTTGGTTTCCTCTGAGTCAGCTCAGCTGTAGTCTGTAACAGCTGACTGCTCCTTTCATCTGTCTGTGGGTTTGTTTCATTCCTGCTATTTCACAGACAGTAATGGGAACTCAGCAGAGATTCAGTCATAGCTGGGTAAAAATAAAGATTTCTCGCTGGATAGTGACTCACGTAAAAATGAGCCATCACAATACTCGAGTTAGAAGTATTTGATGTCAATTGTTATCAAGTTTCAAAAGCAAAAGTAAGTTGTGTTTAATGTAAAGACAGATGGCAAAGTAATTAGAGTTTAAATATAAAATTTAAAGAAGCCAGCTTCAGCTGAGTATCATATGATAACTAAGAACTGTTTGGAGGTATACACCAATTAAAATGAAAATAAAAAAAACTCCCACTGGCAATAAAAACTATTGTTAACAAACTGACTTTTTTTTGGTTGCAAGTCACAATATGCTGTAACATCTGCCACCGCCAGCAACATGATGGAGGTGAATGAAATATTGTTTATGGCGCTCAAGGCATCAAAACACGTCATTTTAAAGGTCAGGATCTGCAGAGACCTGAACGGTTTTTAAAGGAAAGTCAAAACTGTTCACAGACAGGAGGACATGTTTTCTCTGATATAATCTTCTCTGACTTAAATAGATTATCATTCTGATAAAAAAATTAAAAAAAATCAAAATACAGATGTAGCTAAGTAAGAGAAGTGTGTGAACCATTTTTATCAAAAATACCACAAAAACCTTCTAAATAAAAGTTGTAACAAACTCTGAGAGCAGGACGGATGTGTTGCTGGCAGTGAACCAGAAAAAGTCTCCCAGCAGCTGTCAGCTGTAAACTGGGAGGATTTATTGCACTTACTGGTTCCCATTATATTTAGCTGCTCAAACACCCTGGGTGGGAAGGGGAGATATGCACACATACATGAATACTCTCCCAGTATAGTTTTCTCTTAAAGCATCAAGTTTTTCTCAGCGTTTACAACAAATCACATTCCCCACAAAATTAAAGACAACTAATTTTAAAATAGACAAAATAAAAGCTAAACCAAAACTAAATAAACAAGACTTTTTTGATACGGCAATGTTTTAAATTGTGAATACTGAAGGGTCTGCTAAATCCTACTGTGTTATTTGTCTTTCTTCTTGGCTTGTAAATCACTCACAAACTCACTCACTCATGTTTATCAGGTTGCAGATTCACCACACGGTGGAGCTGTTCAGTCACTGTCAGACCAGTACTACACCTGCCAATCAGCGCCACCTACAGGGAAGGAAAATAACATCAGCAGCAGTTTGTAGACGTGCTAATGTCGCCTCCTACAGGCAAAGAAAGTTATAGCGGCTGTAATTTTAACACGTCACCTGTTATAAAGCTTTATTATCAGGTTAATTTATCTATATTAATCTTATTTTCAGCTACCTTATATTTTCATCTAACATGTACATATGATTTCATATTTTTTTATAATCATCAGTCTAAAAACATCACAGTAATAGATTTTTTGGATTACTTAAAGTTATAATCTCGAAGACTTTCATTTCATTCTCTTTCACAGCACTTATGGCCATAATCGGTAATTGCAGGTGTGTTTTTGGACCTCACTTCAGTTTCAGTTTCCTCGTCTGTTGTCATCAACCTTTCCTATGTTTACCGTTTACTCATAACGCTAGCAGAGACCGCAAAACACAGTACGACAAGAGCGAGTCTGTTGCGTTAAAAGCCTTGTTAAAAGCCTAACTGTGCACAGCTTGTGATTTTTCAAGGAAAGTTGCTCCTGACACCCGGGTCGTAATACTGCGAATGCTGCAGGCTTTCATCAGTGGGCCATTGGCTCAATCACCATTGTGTTGCATCATTCGGCGATAGATAGTGACTTAACAGACATTTATTTAAATGAAAATCTTCGAGATTATATCTTTAAGTAAAAGTACATAAGTATTAGTATCAAAATAAGTACCAAAAAGAAAAGCATATATTACGTTATTGGATTATAATTATATAATCATTAATGTGTAGGCACCACTGATATTACAGCTGGTAAAGTTTCCGCTTTATTTACTGCTGGGTATCTTAGTCTATGCATCATAATTTATTAGTCGCTTTATATTCTGTATTAACAATCTCAATCTGCAAAGTGACAGGTAACTAAAGTTATCAAATAGATGTAGTGCAGTAGAAGTGTAAAGTAGCATAAAAAAAATATCCAAGTAAAGAACAAGTACCTCAAAATTGTGCAGTATTTGAGTAAATGTACATTCACTGCTGACAATAAGCACAATAGGCCTGGTCTATGTGATGTGGAGTCAGATTCATAAATATCATTTTTAAATGTCTTAAATTACAACCCATCAGTGTGAACATGTAAAAACAATAGCTACATACATAGAGCCGATGTATTTCATATTAAAAGACACTGACTGCTCTGAAAAGCTTTCACGTTTTTATAAAATGACCGGAAGTGGTATATTTAGTCGGTTAAAAAGACTTTTATTGTGAACTCGCTGACCGGAAGTGATGCAGTGTCATTAGAACCAGCTTGACAGTGGTGTGAAGATGGCGGCGTACAGTCGCACTCAGCAGCTGCTGCTGCTGTTCTCGTCCGTGTGCCTCTGCGGCTTCGGTTCCGTCCTCGGCTTGAAGGCTGCCAGCGGCCCGGCCGAGCCGCCCAACCCGCCCGGCCTCAGAGCCGTTGATCCCCCGGCCAAGGATGCACCTGCCGCCGCTGCTGCCGCCGCCGCCGCCGCTGGGGCCTCACAGCCTCGAAGGGCGACCGGTTGGAAGCTGTCGGAGGAGGAGGCCTGCCGGGAGGACCTGACCCGCCTCTGTCCCAAACACACCTGGACCAACAACCTGGCCGTGCTGGAGTGCCTGCAGGACCGCAGAGAGGTAAGCGGCCGTCGGCAGAGCTGGTGGGGTTCACACCGGTCCCATGAGGTGATGGGCATCTGCTGGGTGTGTCGCCCCGGTGGTTCAGATCCACACCGGCTGTCAGCATGACACTGATGCAGAGGTGAACAGCTGATGGAGAGGGGCACATCTCCACCTGCATCAGGGTCCAACACCGAGCAGCCACACACACACACACACACACACACACACACACACACACACACACATCCATGTGTCCCTCCTGATTTCATACCTGTCTAACACAGGTATATAAATGTTTTTAACCACAAAAAACACGAGAGAAATGTTTAAATGATGTGATATTACAGAGGAGTATAACTGTAAGTGCCACAGACACACTTTCACAGATGTAGTAATATACAGTTTTGAGGGTTTTTTTGAAGCCACTGTACTTTTACTCCACCTCATGGTTTTACATGCAGAACAGCTACAAATATATGATGCACTATTGGAGTTATTAGAAGTCAAATAATCATTTTTACTGAACAGTTTGACATATAAACAGCTGGTATAGTCCAGAGTTTGCAAAAGTGAAAAAAAAGGAACATAAACAGTAAAAAAAAAGACTTTAATATCTCAGCTGTAGTCAAGATTTAAGAAAAACTGGCAGTCAAAGTCTCCCAGTGCCTCCTGAAAAGTTTTGATGATTATTTTTCATATTTTATTTCGATTCTCTGTAAATTTGAGTTCCTAACATGAAGAATTAAATGCTGCTTCAAAGTCCCCTCCACACTGCCAGGGTAAAAACAAACAATTTCATCAATTAGTCGATGGACAGAAGAGTGATTGACAACGATTTTGATAATCTATTAATCGTTTAAGTCATTTATTAAGCAAAAAAGCCAAACAGCTTCTCAAATGTGAGGATTG
This sequence comes from Oplegnathus fasciatus, assembly GCA_003416845.1. Lineage (NCBI taxonomy): Eukaryota > Metazoa > Chordata > Actinopteri > Centrarchiformes > Oplegnathidae > Oplegnathus > Oplegnathus fasciatus. Next base: position 102,450 of record NTHP01000551.1, on the reverse strand, counting down.
GCTGCTTTTCTCTGTTTTATATCATTATAAACTGAATATCTTTGGGCTTTGGACTGTTGGTCAAACAAAACAAGCTATTTGAAGATGTCACATTGGACCGTGGGAACTTGTTTCTGTCATTTTATACACTAAATAATTAATTGGCTAGTTGGAAAAGAAAATAGACGAATCTATAATGAAAACCATCGCAAGTTGCAGGACTAGAATAATTTATTTAAGTGTTTGACAATTTATTTATTTGTATTCTTTGTGTTGACCTAAAAGCAGTCAGATTCAGATGCAACTTGTTATAGCAAACTCTTTCTGCCTAAGGGAAACGTTTGATGTGGTTCGAGGTGGTTTGATGTGGTTCGAGGTGGTTTGAGGTGGTTTGAGGTTTTCTCTCACGTGGCGCAGTTCGGCTGCTTTCTGCGACCTCAGTGAGGTAATGATCAACCTGCGTGAGGTGTGTGTGCGTGTGCAGTCATCCAGCAGTCATGTGACTCGCAGGATGAAGTTAAAATCACTGACTCTTCCTGCTTTTGTTGTGTTTCTTTGTGTCTTTGTGATGAAAAATCCCAACTTAATATTTTTCACACTTCATCACAGTCTGTTTACAGATTTGCCGCCTACATGCTCAGATTCTTTTTGGACGTTAATGTGAGGAGTGGTTGTTTGTGTTTTTGTGCTAAATTTGACTTCTCATAAGTCAGTTTGTGTGTGTTTTCTTGTATTAAACTGCTGCTCATCAGACAGGCAGACAGGAGAGGGTGTAACGATTAGTAGACCAATCGATTAATCGATCGACAGCATTGTGCGGTTCTGGAGTCCAGCCAGAGAACCCCTCACAGTGCAGACTATCAGACGGATAGCTTGGTTTATGACCCACGCGATAAACGTTGCAGGTGCATGTTCTTCATATATGTATATATTTATATTTACTATCTCGGTCTGTTCTGGACACACAACATCTATTTCCTGTCTGCTACTTTGATCATCGATTAATTGTAATAAATGCCAGCCTTTCCAGTGTCTCAAATGTGAGGATTTGCTGCTCTTCTTTGTCTTATGTGATCGTAAGTTGAACATCTTTTTCACTATTTTCTGACATGTTAAAGACCAAACAATGAGCTGATTAATTGAGAAAATATTTGGCAGATTAATTTATAATGAAAATAATCGTTAGCTGCCGCCCTAAATTCAACAAATAATCAAATAGGGATATTTTGTTGGGTGTTGCAGTTGTTTCTCCTCCCTTCAGAGTTGTGGACTCTGATCTATTAGAGGAAGACATCAGATGTGGTGATGACAAGCCTGGTGACCCAGTTTAATCTGTCCAGTTTACTCTGTCTCACACACACTCAAACACACGCAAACACACACAAACAGTTCATTAACAGAGTTGGATTAATCATCAATCTGCCCCAAAAAGAGAAACGAAACCAACTCCGCTGAAAAATTCCATCTGTTTTGTTTTATTTGTTTTGTGAAGCAAACAAGATGTTTTGTCTACGCTGCTAAACATCTGGGGAAGCAAATAATGGCTGTAATAAAAAAGTCCGGTAGGTAATTTAAAGTGGTGCAGTTTTAAAAACTTAATTTTGTGTGTGTGTGTTCACAAATATAGAAAGAAAATTCAGTGTCCAATATTAAAGAAACTGTATTCGAGTTGCTTAAATTCAGTCAAATTCGCATCTAAAGATTAAAGTCAAGTCAAAAAATCAGGATGCTCAAATGGGATTGATTAAATTCAGTCACCAAAATTCAACGTTCAGTGAATATATGTTTGTTAGTCATGTGATCCAAACATCTAAAATACAAGAGGAAGAAGTTTCCTCGCTCAAGTTTGAATTTTGAATCTTTAATTTTGTTTGACTTGAATTTTTAGATCAAAACAAGAAAGCTTTTGAAATTGCACCACTTTAAATGACCTTATTTAAGAAGGAGAAAACCACACGAGTGGATCAGATACATGGTTTTCAAAATAAAACATGTCAGTGCTATAGATTCAGGGGCTTTTAGATCTCAACAATAAGTATACAGTGGTCACATTTCTGAATAAGGTATTCAGTTGCGTCTATAAACACTTAATAAATGGTTTATAACACACGATAATGTAGTTGTAAGCAGATATGAATATTTGTTAATGTATTCATCAACAGCTATACCTGTTCCTGTGAAGCACCAATAAGTGGAGGCTGCTGTATAAACAGATAATGATTGATGAGAAGTTATAATTGCTGTGCATTAATAAATTCTTAAAAATATCCTTATAGCTGCATACAACTACATTACAGTGTGTTATAAACCTTTTTATACGTATTGATGTACTGCTTATAAATGCTAAACTGGGGATTTAAAGTAAAGTCTTTGCCAATGTGCGTGTAAACATATTGAAGGGATGAAAACGTCTGTGAAAAACCTGAGAGTTTTACCTGGTGTTTGGTCGAGTGATGGTCTGGTGGGGTTTTTTTTTCAACATGGTGCTGGTACCCCAGCACCATGTTGACGTCACCCTTCCCCACCATGCTGACGTCAAACACACACACACACACACACATACACACACACATACACACACACACACACACACTGCTCCTCCACCAGCCCTGAGCGATGTCCTCTTTACTGAGATAATTACATCGCTTCAACTCTATAACAGCTGCGGCCTCCTGAAGAGGTAAATGACTCTTATAAATCTGCCTCTTCTTCAGAGAAAGACACCCCCTCGACACACACACACACACACAAACACACATGAACACAGACAGACACACACACACACAGCCTAGCAGCAGCACTGGCAGTAAAGCAGCGTGTGGTTACAGTTCAGCGTTTCAGTATTTATTTGTGGTGGTCTAAGCCCTGAAATCCGACACTTGAGAGACGTCTGAGAAACGGCGCCGCGGCTACAAACTAACTGCTGGACAGGAAGTCACTTTGCCGCAGCACAAACAAGCCTGTGGACATTTCCAGCTGTGGTGATTGAGTCAGTCTGTCTCTTACTGACTGTGGATTGACAGCGTGTGAGGATGCTGTGTGGATTATTCAGCAGCTTCAGTCCGCCTCACAGAGAGTGGGCTGCTGTCTGTCACTGCAGCTTTTTACTCGTTTTATTTTGATTGACTCTGATTCTTTCACTGCGTACAGATTCTGGCTGTCACTTTGTTCAGCTTTCAATCACAATCTACTGTACGTGAGTGGCTCCCGACCTGCATGGGGGTCGGGACCCTCACGAGGGCTCGCAAGATGAACCTAAGAGGTCGTGAGATGATTATCAGGGGTAGGAAACTGTGGTCAGTTCGTCGAGAAAAACTATGTCGAAAAATATTTGTTGATTCATGATGAGAACGGGACTAAAACTAAAAAAGTAAGAGGAGAAAGATAAAAGTGAGAACTATGACGAATCAACAAATCAACACATAAAAACCAAACAATAATCTTTTAGTGCTAAATCTTATTCAACGCCCAGCGTGCATTTGTTAAATCACTGTATCCTCCGAACTAGTAAAATAGTATCCTGCTTCTGTTTTACTTATTCTAAAATCCTGTTAATTTCTCTAATCTTTGCCTTTTCCTTTTGAAATATTGTATAATTTTAACTCTGCGGGCCTCCAGATGTTTTTGAAACGAAACAGTTGGATGGAAGAATTACTCTTGACGTTTGATATATATGTACTTTAAATCTGATGCAGACCAGCAGACAGACAACAGATGATACCTCGGATTGTTGCGTTTGGATGTAAAAACTCAAGCAACAAAAAACAAATTGCGATGTTAACTTTACTAACTGTTACTGTTACTTGTTTCGGACTCAAAACACAAAGTTTAGGACTTGAACTTGACTTGGGATTGACTTGGCCTTTGCTGTTGCAGGGTTATATTTTGTAGTTTTATCATTTCTTCTGATGTTAGCTGGCCTGGTCTTTATTTCCACCATAATACACTGAGAAAACCCTGCCAGGCCTTCATGAAATACTACATTTATTTGTGATCATTTTGCTGGAGATGCAAAATCAGGAAGATAAACATTGTTGTCGATGATGACGTGACTTTAAACTGCATTAGTGATATTTTTTTTGGCCACAAGGAGGCAGAAAACAGTCGCCTAATTACGAATCTAGCAGACATGGAGCATCATCATCGCTTGAAGTCGTGTTTGTTGGTCAGATATTCACTCTGCTCTGTTTTGGTCTCCACCTGCTCCGGAGAAATAATATCTTGATTCTTTAGCTGCTAAATGCTCCACTACGTTCACCGGCTAGTCGTTAACTTTGTGTGTCTGCTGTTTGGTGCTGGGCTGGTGCTTTTTCGCTGGAAATGAGGTTGATAAAAGTGCTACCGTAAAACAAGAACAACAAAAAGAGCTGAAAGAGGCTAAAAACTGTTTTATTCACAGATGAAAGAAAATTTGTGCGGTCTCGTGCCGCAGATGACCAAGAAATTTTGTACAACCAGCGACTGCGTTACAGTAAACCTACACTAAACCTCTTGTTAGCTTTAATGTACAGAGTTTGGTTTCACACTGCAGCTTCTGAGTCCCTGACATTTGGTCTCGAGTGTATCATATCAGCCCTGAGGTTTTCTGTGATATAAACAGTTTTGTCACATTACCCCCTCCCCTTACCAAGACACAATTAGCCTCTGTTGTCACTTCAGTTTGATCAGTCTAGTTGATTAATCTGGTCTTCTTTCAAAAGCCTTTGATGTGAATGGAAGAGCTCTTCATTAATTAATAACTCATAGTCTTACTAATTGGTAATTTTTTATCTAGGAGGCCACTGAGGGTCTGTTTCCTCATTACGCTTGTTCCTCTGTCTCTGAAACATTTAGTAGAAATGACAGTTTAAAGTCAGTTTTTGTGTCTGTTCCCGTGGGCAGAGCAGAGTTAACATGAAGTGCTTTCATGTCTTTTTACTGCAAAGTGATGTGAAGCTGTAAGAACAGCCTCTCCCGCTGTGTTTCCTCTGATAGTCAAGGATGTTGTGGGAGAGTCTGCTGCTTTGTTCATATTAAACTGCTGCCGTTTGGAGAAACACTTTACTTTGCTCGTCGCTTTGGTGTGATATTGGTACTGTTTTCCTTATGAACTCTGGTTGGTCTCGTCTCGTCTTTTTGATGCAAACTGAAGACACAGTCCAGGAAATGCACTTACTGTGTTTGGCACCTTACACAGTGACATGAAAACGATGATATCCATTTAATCTCAGTGCTGAGGCGTACAGTTTTGGCTTAAATATTGGGAGGACCAGTAGGTACATTTGTGTGTCTTTTTTTCAATGTCATATGCACGTACACACACGCGAAGAGCTTAATTCTGCAAAAACAGTTGCTTTATGCAGTTTGTATTTGCTTATGCAGTCATTTGCTCAAAACAGGACTTGTATCATGTGGATTTTTTTCCCAGATTTTTAAGTTAATGTAACTCTGACTAAAATTAATATTTCAAATTTACATATGATTTCCCTCTGTTTGAACTGTCTGCGCTTGTTAAAAAAAATGACCTGATGTCCTTCATCTCTCTCTTTTTGAGGGTCTTTTTTCCCTAACGTTATAATAGTAAAGTTTGTTTATGTTAAAATTACATTTTGAGCGATGATCTTAAATGAGCTAACAACCTTACACCTAAAATTTAAATATAAAATCAATTGACTTATGCTAGTTGAATTCAGTAAAGATAATATTCTTAATTCTGTAACTATAAATGCTGACCACTCCAAGTTTTTGTCTTTCATTCATCTCACAGACCTGCTGCAGCCTTTAGTTCAGCCTGGGGGGTGCCAGATCAACAGCTCATGAATTTACAGGCCACGTTTTACTGGAAACACACAGACCTGGCAACTCATAGCATGGATCTTATTCTGGTTAACCGTATGTGCAGTAAAATGACCGGTGTGCACTGTCCAAACTATGTCAGCATAATAGGCTGCTTGTTAAGAAGATGTCATGTAAACAAGACAGATTTAGAGTTTTTTTTAAAGGGTTTTCAGTTAGGCTGAAACTAACCTTGCCTTTGCCCAGCTTCCCCCGGCTGTGGGTCTGTCCAAAGTTCAAATACACGCCTACAGGCGCCCGAACGACTCACTAATTAACCCATTATATCTTGTTTGTTTAATCCGTGCACAAACACAAATGTAAAGATTTATGGTTTAAGGGCAAGTTACGTGTTGGAGCTGTTGGGACGTGTTGGAACAGGTTTTGGTGTCTGTACAGGCACGATGGTACCAACCCTGGTAACCTCACAGGACTTCTGCAAGCTGCACACAGTCACTGCACCCTCAAATCGATGTTTTTACGTCTCTGTTTGAGTTTGTTTTAAACAAACTAAATGCAATATGTTAACTGAGGAGCTTTAAAGGTGTTTGTAGGTGTTTTTTTCCCCCTTTGGACAGAGTCAGGTTAGCTGCCACCTCCTGGCTCCAGCTCTGTGTTTAATGCACAGCCGGAGCACATCTCAAACATTTCCATCTCCCGATGAGGAATCTAATCAAACTTCCTCATTCAGTCAAGATTGTTTTTTTTTTTTAGCTGTGTTTATAAATGTTTGAATTCACCTGAAGAAAACGGCCTTTAACTTCTCTCTCTTTCTGTCTTTCTGCAGGAAAGTGAGATTGCTCCTGACTGTAACCACGTAAGTATTTCCTCCAAAACACACACACACACACACACACACACACACACACACACACACACACACACATGCACGCTGAACATTTCCTCTTTATTAGACAATTCAAAGTTCAAAGGAGAGAGAGGGACAGGGAATGGGAGAGTTTTCAGTGTTGGTGCATGCCATCATATCAGAGTCTGTTGAACATGTAAACGTGGCCCGGGTCTAGCTGGTTTGAAGGTTGACGGTTAGACCGGGTTAGAGTTTGACGTTTGTGGTTTTGAGTGAAATGTCTCCACTGCTGTTGACTGGATTGTCATGAATCTGTTACACACATTCATGTCCCCCTCAGGATGACTTGTAAAAACTTTGGTGATCCATTTTTCATCATCAGGTCAAAATCTTAATTGTTCAGTACTTCGGTTTGCGACTAAATACCTGCAAAACTAATCAGATTCTAATCAGCTGTACTTTGTATTTAGTGCTAACACGCTAAGCTGAGACGGTGAACATGAAGACATTATATCAGCTAAACATTAGCATGTTAGCATTGTCACTGTGAGCACGTTAGCATTTAGCTCAAGCACAGCCTCACGGAGCTGCTAGCACGGCTGTAGGCTCTTAGTGTTGCATCACATTTAGTGTTGGTGTTGGAGGTCAATGATTAACAGAAGATGAACCTTTTTATATTTAACACACACACACACACACACACACACACACACACACACACACACAC
>NTHP01000551.1:75323-86138 GCA_003416845.1 Oplegnathus fasciatus | reverse complement strand
GTCTCCTTAATAAAAATAATTTTCACAATCATCACCAAGACAAACAGTTTGTATTTCCAGAGAGAAGTTTTGGTTTTTCTAATTCAGTTAAATACAGTCTGTCCTGTGCTGTCCCTTTGACCTGTCACATGTTCGATACCTTCAGATAAAAGAGTGTAACGAGGAGGAGCGAGGGAGGGGCTACTTGGTGTCCTGCCTGGTGGATCACCGCAGCAACATTAGCGAGTACCAGTGCAACCAGTACATCACCAAGATGACCAGTATCATCTTCAGCGACTACAGACTGATCTGCGGCTTCATGGACAAATGTAAAGAAGACATCAACAACCTGCACTGCGGCAGCATCAGCGTAGGACACAAGGTGAGTGTGTGTGTGTGTGTGTGTGTGTGTGTGTGTGTGTGTGTGGGGTCTGACTTATCTTACTGACTCATTTCAGACTCAAGACCAGTTAATTGGGGACGGATTGTCCAATTGGGGAAGCCAATGTCCCCCAATTCGGAAAAGGCAGATTTTTGGGTCAGTGGTTACGGTTAGGGTTAGGGTTAGGGAAGTAGTGGTTATGGTTAAGTCTATGTAATTTCCCCAAAAGTGACTTAAGTAAACATGTGTGTGTATGTGTGTGTTGGACACACACTCTCTGTTACACTAGAAGAAAATGGCGATGATACGATCAAAGGCTCTGTGGAGTTTGGTCGTCTTGGAAACAGTACTTTGACAAAACTGACAAGGTCCACTTACCAGCTTTTCTTGTAGCTTTCAACCACATCTCACTGTCCTCTTCAAGAGTTTGCTCAGTTGTCATCACGTGATCTCAGTATGAAATTTCAGTCTGTACTACTGTACTGAAGTACAATTGTGAGGTACTTGTACTTTACTTGAGTATTTACATTTTATACTACTTTACACTTTTACTCCACTACTTGAAGGAGGCAAATATTGCACTTTTTACTCCACTACATTTATTTGACAGCTTTAGTTACTTTGCAGATTCAGATTATTAATACAAAATATAAATCTGCTAATAAATGATGATATATTATTATAGGTTAAACTATTCTGAAGTATGTAAAGTACAGTAATTAAAATGAGCTCTTTACCAGCTGCAACATTAAAGCGATGAACATTAATGCGTCAATAATTATAATACAATCATATGATATATAATATTCTGAAATGGGCCATTCTGCATAATGAGTACTTTTACTTCTGGTACTTAAAGTATATTTTGATGCTAATACTTTTGTACTTTTACTTAAGTAAGATTTTGAATGCAGGACTTTTACTTGAGTATCTTTACATTGTAGTATTGATACTTTTACTTGGTAAAAGATCTGAATACTTCTTCCACCACTGGTCTCTGAATGTCATACTTTATCTTTGTCCGGTTGTCCCCTGACTGGTTGATGACCTTTGACCTCTCCCAGTTGATGCTATGACCACTTTTGGTGTGGTGTTCACAGACAGCTGATGTTGTCTGTTCCCGGTGTTCATTCAGTCAGCCGTTGAGGGTTCTTGTTGTTTTGTGGATGTAAGCTGTCACATGCGATGTCTCTTTCTCTCCTCCCTCCTCTTCCTCGTCTGCTCCTTTCATCTGCCCATTCCTCGGCAGGACGTCCACTCTCAGGGTGAAGTGATCGCCTGTCTGGAGAAGGCGTTGGTGAGGGAGGCGGAGCAGCAGGATCATGTTCGTCCAATCAAAGAGGAGTGTCAGAGGGCGATCCTGCGGGTGGCGGAGCTGTCGTCAGACGACTTTCACCTCGACCGACACCTTTACTTCTCCTGCCGAGACGACCGCGAGAGATTCTGTCAGAACGTAAGGAGACTTCTACAGGATTTTACCTTCAAAAAATAAAACAAACTGTTTCTACATTCAAATCATATTGAAATGATACATTACTGGAGTTCAAAGTCAGTATCACTCATTGGCATCTAGTTTGTTTTGATGTCCTGGAATGGAAACTTTATTACAAACCAAGTTTTCACACTAACTTCTGGCTGTTACAAAAGACATAAATTGGAAAATACTGAGAGACTGCGTTTTGTACAATTGTCTGAATTTGTTATTTTAATAATAGAAAATGTTTAGAATCAAAAATACACACAGTAACAGTAAGTGCAGTAGTTCACAAGAAAATGGTTGTTTCAGTGTTAAGAATCTTTTCAAAAATCCCTGGATCCTTGGTCAATAGGCTAACTTTCCACCAAATTCTGTGAAAATATGTTTACAGGTTTGTTCTGATAAGTAACAATCAAACAAACAATGGGACCAAAGACAAAAACCCTCAGGTGGAGGTAATTATCTCTTTTGTTCCTCCTCTCCACAGACTCAGGCAGGTGAAGGGAAAGTCTACAAGTGTCTGTTCAATCACAAGTTTGAAGAGGCCATGTCAGAAAAGGTAAGACTCAATATCTCACTCCCTGGGCCGGGCTAGGAGGGGATAAATTCAACAGCTCAGTTGTGTCTTGGGATCACGGTTAAATTGTTTGGGTGTCTAACACTCCCCTCTTCCTCCTCTCCTTCCCCTCCACAGTGCCGTGACGCTCTGACCACCCGTCAGAAGCTGATCTCTCAGGACTACAGAGTCAGTTACTCTCTGGCTAAAGCCTGTAAGCTGGACCTGAGGAAGCAGCGCTGCAGCCTGGACACCAACCTGCCGCGAGCCCGCGAGGCCCGGCTGTCGTACCTGCTGCTGTGCCTGGAGGCTGCTGTGCACCGCGGTCGGAAAATTAACTATTTTATCCACTGTTAATTTTTATATTAACAACGAATCCACAGAGAATTATCACCCGACTCTGCAGTTCCCCTCGGCTCTACGGAGCTTTTTAGTGTCTTTTAGCTCTTTGTTTTGGTTTTACAGCCCAGAAATTTACCGTTTTGTCACTTTCACCGCTCATCAACCTCAGTTACAAATGTTTGAGTTAAAAGGAGAGTAAATATTGGGCTTAACATTCATCAAGTGGACACAAACACAACTCCACATGAATGCTAATGTTGCTCCATGTCTGCTAGATATGTAAAAAGGCAACTGTTTTAACAGCCATATCAACTTTATAGTGATAATATGTCAGTGTTGTGTTTACATGGTGCCCCGCAGCCCCAAGTGTCCAAAAAAGTTCATTAATTCAGCTTTAATTAAGAAGTTGTTTATTTTTATAATGTTGATAAAATGTAAATACATGCCATAACGGTTTTCCCAATTATGTACCTTCCCTTGTGCCATCAGGGCTTAATTGTGTCAGTAATAATCTGATCTTGTGCTGTGCAGGTCGCCCGGTCAGCGGAGAGTGTCAGGGGGAGATGCTGGACTACCGTCGAATGCTGATGGAGGATTTCTCTCTGAGTCCGGAGATCGTGCTGCACTGCCGGACGGAGATCGAGGCTCACTGCTCCGGCCTGCACCGCAAAGGCCGCACGCTGCACTGCCTGATGAGAATCGGACGCGGCGACCGCAGCACCACCGTCGACAGCGTCTGCCAGAGCGCCGTAAGACCACAGCCGTTACTGTCGCCGTGATACTTCAGTGTTAGAGAGATGCAAACAGCTGAGAGGCAGGACTGCGGCTGGAGTCACAAACTAATAACTGGGGTTATTATTGTGCTTTGCTGTGTTTTAGGAGATAAGAATTAGCGTCGACAATCCAGCACAAACATTTTGCTTTGCTTTTTGTGTCTGACAAAGCTTTGTGGGGTATTTTCTTCTAAAATGTTCTTCTAAATAATTCACGTAAAATTGTTTTCTGAATAAATCTAAAACCACTCCACATAAATCATTCAGTGGTCCAGGTTTCAGTTGTTTGGCTCAACATTTTCTACACTAACATCTTGTGGTGAAAACTGTCTGTTCAGTTTTTATAACAGCCGTGTGAAGTCCTCCAGAAGCTGAATTTAAAGCTTCAACAGCTGTTTGAGAATGAAAATAAAATGTTTTTGTCGTACAAATTTACAGTATATAATGTAAACTAAAATTTTATGAATTATCATATAAATCAGGCAGTATTGTTCATCGTGCATCATGAACAGGCTGTCACGGACTGTATGTCAGCAGGGTTTGATAGGTTGTTTATCAATAAATAAAATATAAAGAATATAAATAAAATCCAGCTGCTGACATTTAATGTTTCTCTAAACTTTGCTTCCGCTGCAGCTGCAGACTTTGATCCAGTCTGCCGACCCCGGAGCCGACTACCGGATCGACCGAGCGCTCAACGAGGCCTGCGAGTCCGTCATCCAGACCGCCTGCAAACACATCCGCAACGGAGACCCAATGTGAGCTGGTTACACACACACACACACACACACACACACGTGCACTGTGTGTGTTTAGCTATCACAACCTTGTGTTGAATAATCTTTAAATGATCAGGTGATCATTTTGTTCTTTAAAACTGATTAACATGAGTGTGAATGACAAATTATTCATTAATAGTGTTTCTCCCTAGTAGACACTGGTTCATCATCTGTGTGTGTGTGTGTGTAGGATCCTGTCGTGCCTGATGGAGCACCTGTACACAGAGAAGATGGTGGAGGACTGTGAACACCGGCTGTTGGAGCTGCAGTATTTCATATCCAGAGACTGGAAGTGAGTCTGAATCCATCAGCAGTTGACCTTCTTCTTCTCCTCTTCACCTTTTAGCTGGTTTGAGTCACTTCAGTTAGTTGGTTTTAATTTGACTCAAACAGATCTAAACATTATTGACATGACAGTTAATACTCCATTGATACAACAACAATACAAACATATTATGACTTTGAACCTTGAAGTCCATTCTTTGAAAATTGTAGTTTGACAAAATAATCTTAACTCAAGGTCCACTTACTTGCTTTTTCATCAATTCAATCAGTCAACACATGGAAATGCTCTCAGCTCAGTTGTCATCACATGACCCAAGTATGGTCTTGGTATGTAAACACAGCATTTTGTGTTTAAACGTAAGAAATGATCAAATCAGTGTCTCTCTTGCTTTACGAGTTTTGCTCATTGAAACTCTTTTGTGATAACTGAGTCAAAACAATTGTACGATACTGAATCGGCGATTAGAAGAGCAAACTTCCCAAACATTAGAGTTCATTTCGCACAGACAGACAGAGTATTAGTCATGTGAAAATGAGTTTAATCTCCAGATGATGTGAAGAAAATAAAAGAAAGAACGAAACGACTTTAATCTCCGAATTGTGACTTTTTTCCCTCCAAAATAAGAATTGGAAACTCAGAATACTGGCATGAATCCCAAAATTGTGACTTGAATCTTCATATAACTTGTTTTCACGTGGCTCTAATGTTTTTCTTTACAAACTGTAAAACAGAGGAAACAAGTGGTTTCATGGCGGTGGTGTAACACAAATGAAGTCCCTCTCTTTGTCTCCCAGACTGGACCCCATCCTGTATAAGAAGTGTCAGGGCGACGCTGCTCGGCTGTGCCACACACACAGCTGGAACGAGACCAGCGAGCTGATGCCGCCGGGCGCCGTCTTCTCCTGCCTCTACCGCCACGCCTACCGCACGGAGGAGCAGGGACGCCGGGTACGATTGGAAACACACACACAGATTTCTAATGCTGGATCACTCTCCTTTACATGTGATGCCAGGGGGGGTTATTTTATCCGTGTACAGATTGTTTTTTGTCTGTTTGGTTTTTGGTGATGTCTGAGTCTCCCTGAGTATCGTCTGATTAACTGATGTGTGTAGGACGCTCTCTACATCAGCAGGTGTAACTCTGATATTTTTAAATTTAACAGGTAAACCCAGGCGAGCAGGTAAGTGGTCGGTGGTTCACCTAAATCAATCAGTATTGATCCCGGTGAAGGGTTAAATTGATGATGATGATGATGATGGCAGTGATTTAACCTATGTCTGTCAGACGCTGATAAGCCGGGGTGCTTTGGTGCGATTGGGTTTTTGTTTGTGTGACTTCCTGCTCCACAGCAAGGCCAAGCGGCGCCGGTTTGTCTGCTTAAATATACATTAGCACACCAAGAACGGCAACTAAAATCACTCTTTTAATTATGGTGGAAATTTAATAGACCATAAAGGTCATTTTTCATGTTAAAGGCTATTAAGTATAAGCAGGCTTCATTATTTTGCTTTTGATTTCAAACAACTCTCATCCAGTTCCAGACTCTGGTGGAGGTCCACAGGGCAGTGAAGGGAACTCCTTCTTACCTCCAATCCATGCCCAAACTCTACACAACCCCCTACGACAGTAATGCTCTTCTGCCTCTTGACAACTGACCCACCTTCTCAGACTACACCCCATGCTAGCACTTACCGGAATCTCATTTCTAAAAAAAAAGTCTTAAGTGCTTTACTGGATCATTTTAGTTGTTTGTTTCGGAGGGATGTGCTTTGAACAAAAGCGTCTGCCAAATTAATGTAATGATGAAGCCTGACTTGCTCTGCTCAGCCCTGATATCCATGTAATCAGTGTCTCTCCATGAAAAACAATGAGCAGGAACGTCCACTTGGCCCTGATTTTAGTAATTACACTCGTCAGTGAGAAGACCCTTGACAGCTTGATTTGATATGATTATATGGCCTCGGTAATCGTTGTGTGGGTGTGTTTTAGACCTTCAGAGTGAAAGTGAGGACATTTTAGTTGGTTCACACTTCTTCAAAGAGCCCTTTCAGGTTTAAGTTCACATCAAACAGGATGGATGGTAGTCTTATTTATATGTGTATGTTTCTGTAAAGACAGTGGATTGTCTTTACAGTTTTTACAGACGGCAGTTGTTAAACTGTGAAAACACGACCGGACAACAAATTCAGTTGTAGTGATTACAAATCAGAAAAATATGAGATGCCACAAACAAGAGTGGTTGTAAAGATGAATACAGCTACAAGAAAAGACTGGATTCACAAAAGTTTAAACAAGTTGTCAAATTCAGTCAGTGAAAGATCAACATTAAGTCCTCATAGGAAGTACAACACAGTAAACATACAGATAGAATACACCAGAGTAAAAGTAAAAACAGAAAAATATAGTTAGCCCAACTGTAAACAGTTACATAGACTGAAATCACTTCACTCACTCACTGCTGCCTATATAATGTAATAAACACTGAATAGTTTACCCAACAGTGAGCAGCAAATTGAATTTCAGACACTAATTAATCATTTTGCATCATCAGTACAAGTGTAGAGCATGGATGTATTAAGGAGAACAGTCTATGAAATGTGACATATTTTTGTGGCCAATATATAGTGGACACACTCAAAATTCAGACACTCCCATAAAATGGCGGACGGTAAATGTAGTGCACTATATAATAAATATGGAGTGACTTTGGACACAGCCTTAAAAATGTTGTGTTAGCAACACATTAGCCTCAGACGGAAAACTAAATGAACAAATCACAGTTCAACAGTCACAGAACAGCTGTAATAAAAGAGAACCTACAGGTAATGTGATCTGACAAAATGGTGGACGTAAAAATGTCAGTTAAACTGCTGTGGAACTGACAGTAGTGGTTGCTATAGCAACAGGCTGTTCAACTGAAACCACCTTCCGGTGTCAGAACAGGTCACCATGGTTACGAGTTGCATGAGTTTGCGTTGTCAGCTCGACATGTTTGTTTACTTTTTCAGGCACTTCTGTGTTATTATGTGCCAAGTCAGATATACAGAGCTGTCAGAAAAAAGTTTCCCTGTCATAACTACAGTAAGACTTGTTGACATGTTGATATTAATGCTAATTACAAGTCTGAAACTGGTAATTACAGTAACTCTGAATGCAACATTAGGGGTTCTGGGATGCATTGTGTCAGTAAGGGTCCTCACAAGAACAGATGTACAAACTACAGTCAATATTATCAGCTAATATCAGCAGTAATGGCACACGTGTCGACTGATAAGTAACAACAAAATGGAGTACAGAAATGCCAAAGTATGTTTGATGTCATTTAGAAACAGTGTCACCGTTACAGAGCGTCTCCGCCACAAAGCACGACAAGTTTAAGAGATCCTCATCAAAAATGGTCGTTTATTTTAAACGAATGTCTGCCGAAATATTGTTCAAATTTTCAAACTCTAAAACATAGCTTCTCAAAGTGCGGCCCTCAGAGCCATTTTGTGCAGCCCCCGAATGTGAAATGAAATGCAAGCATCATATTTTAATCATCTGTGGTCCATTTCAATACTTTCACTTTCAAGAGCTCCCCCCCAAACAAGCATCTGCCACGTTAGGAATGACAACTTGTAGAAAGCTACTGGTCGCATGGCAACTACTGGCACCTTGCGAGTGTCGCAGGAATTACGTTCTGTCATCGATGTGTAGAGCTTTTAGCTAAAGTTAGCGATTTCAGTGCACAACTCAGCAGCTTAATGTGAAAGTGAGATGGAAGAGCCACCCCCCAAAAAAAAAAACACTGTATTGTTGAGGAGAAAAGGAGGTTTCAGGAAAAATGGATCAACTTTTACTTCGTCAGACCTCGGGGGGACAGATAAAATTATCTGCACACAGGTGAATTCAGGGACTTTAATGTTAAACGCCATTATGAGACCAAGTTCATGGGTGAAGAGTGCAAACATAAGGTTGAGGCTTACCTGTGTGCATTTTTTGTCTGCGGCCCTCAGTCATATGCTGCCCCCCTAAATTGGCACTCAGTCATCAAAACTTTGAGAACCCCTGCTCTAAATTATCAATATTGGCATCAACCTCAACAATTCAGTGTCGTCAGGCTCTAGTACAAGCTTATTTATGTGTGTGTGTGTGTGTGTGTGTGTTTGCAGTTATCTCGGGACTGTAAGGTGGAGGTTCAGAGGATTCTCCATCAGAGGGCGCTGGATGTGAAGTTGGACCCCGAGCTGCAGAAGCGCTGCATGACCGACCTCGGCAAGTGGTGCAGCGAGAAGACGGACACTGGACAGGTGAGACAGACATACAGTTACTACAGCTGATACCTGCTACTACGGTCTTTACTTTAACCCGGTGATTGAAGTTTGAGCGCCCTCTGCTGGTTGTGTGGTTCATCACAACAGCTCCTCTTACCCCTAATCCTGTTTGTTTACAATGAAAAGTCCTCAGGAAACTTTAAGTAATCAAACCCTGAAACAACTTAATGAGCCTTACAGGTTTTACATGTTGTAGCCATTTAAATACTGATTTTGCATACTTTACTGACCATTGCCCACATCTGTGTGTGTGTGTGTGTGTGTGTTCAGGAGCTGGAGTGTCTGCAGGATCATCTGGAGGACCTGGTGTCTGCCTGCAGGGACGTCGTGGGCAACCTGACCGAGCTGGAGTCAGAGGTCAGAGGTCATTAATATTAACTGGAAACCAGAATGCTTACCTGAGTATTTAATGTGTTGATATCAGTGTTTCTTTGTGTCACCTGCACATTTTGAACTTGCCTGTCTCTGTCTCTGCAGGACATCCAGATTGACGCTCTGCTCATCAGAGCCTGTGAGCCCGTCACCCAGGCCTACTGCCATGTGAGTGCATGCACTTTTCTATGTGTACACGCAAACATATGCAGAGGGTGCACAAAATAAAACACAACACCTGAGGGGTGCACTACGAAGCAAGTTCGACACAGCCGGGCTTTCTTTGCGTTAGCTGGCTCGACAAAGCCTAAAACCCCAATCAGAGATAACGAGTATCACGACAGTGGTTATCAACTTTCTCTGTTAACCAGGCTTTCTTCTTCAGGCTCTGTGCGCGTTCCCATGAAACGGGGCGTTTGGTGTCATTTGATTCTTCTTCCACACAAAATGGGCCGATCGCGTGCCGCCTGTTCAGTAAAGAGGAACAGGTTGTTAATAATAATGGAGAGCTGTGAAGAATATAAAAAAAATATCACGGCAAAAAGCAACGGTGTTGCTGCAAATAAGGCAAGTTAACGTTAGTTAATATATTTATTTTACCTCTCACTGCACTCCTCCCGTTTATTTCTAACATGACAGCTGCACATTGTTGAGCTCTTAAACTTTAAACTTGATACAGCAGATTTAAACATTATACTGAAGAACTGCATTTAGGTCTGACACTGTCCCATAATGAAGGAGACGTGGAAATCACCTTAGTTTTTTGGCGAAATCAAAGTGAAATGAATTTTGTTGATTGAATAGGCTATTATCTGTGATACGTAAATGTCAATAGACTAATCAATTTTCAATCATAAAAACATAATCCAAAGTGTGTAGCTGCTGAGCCTTCATCTTTCTGTTAGTGTGGATGATCTGCTGTGTAAAATGTAAAGTGTTCATATTACCTGAAGCGACAGGGGAAAAAAGAGAGGAGGTGCTTTTTACAGCCTACGGAGCCCATAAAGTCCCGTAAGAAAGTTATCTTGTGCGGACAAGACAGCCTAATAATTTAGGGGCTCCTTACAATCCCGTGTCTGTGTGCAAGAACACCAAGAATTTCATTGTCTGACATTTCGAGGTGTAAATAAAACTTGATCAGCTGAGTTCTCTCCATTATCTGGTGGCTGTGTGCTTCTGAAGTCGTGAGAGACTTTACAGTAAATCATCTTGTGCGCACAAGATAGAAAATGTCACCTTTCGGGACTTTAGTGGCTCCGTAAGAGCTGATTCAAATCCAAAACTCTGAACTTAACCTCCTCCGGACCAGGTTATGTGTTCAGCACAAGTTACCATGGTGATCTAGCCAGGTTAAAAGAGAGCCACCTTCGTGACATTGCAAACTCTGGCTTTAGGCTCAACAGACCTCGCTAACCCATTAATCTCGCTTCGTAGTACACCCCTCTGGTGATGTATTGCAAGAAAAATATATTAGCCGTGCAATGAAAGTTTGTGAATCAGAATCAGGTTTATTGCCAAGTAGGTATACTTGGCAACAATAATACATAATAGTACC
>NTHP01000551.1:35550-57435 GCA_003416845.1 Oplegnathus fasciatus | reverse complement strand
CACACACACACACACACACACACACACACACACACACACTAAAAGTAGTAAAATAATACCAGCTTCCCCAACCATAACTCATATCTTCCTGATAGACAGTTTTGTAGGGGGTACTCATGACAGTGAGCCAGCATGAACAATACCAGGACCCTGGAACTGAAGCAGCTAAATGGAATTCAGCCATCATTAATTATATTATTCACACCTGTGCTTTTACTGCTGTGACATGTCAAAATGTCTTCCAGGTGCTCTGGTAGCCTAGAGGTGTAGACACTGACCACGGACCACGAGGCCCCCACTGTCAACTATCTTATAAAGTCATAAAATGCCCCAAAAGATCTTTTTAAAATGTCTGCTGTGAATAATGTCTGTTGTGTCAGGTTGTACTGGATTGTACAGGTGTACCTAATAAACTGGTAACAACTCTGAGCTACAGGAAGTGATTTCACTCAGCATCTGATTCACTGTGTCTGGAAGAGTTCACCTCCGGACAACAAACAACTGTTTTTTGTTGTTTTTTTTAACCACCAGATGGCACTACTGTCACCACCTGCTAACACACCTGAGCACAAACACACACACACACACACCTGAGCACAAACACACACACACCTGAGCATAAACACTCACACATCATGAGCACAAGCACACAACGCTCCAACAGCTGATGAAGGTCACAGGAAACAATGATGTTGATTTCTTTGTGTTCTTTGTGTCTCTGGGTTGTTAATTTTTGATTTTGTCATCATTTAAACAGACGCCGTCTTTAAACTCCTGCAGTCTGATTTAGCTCCTGTAATTTTCCTACTGATGATGATTCATTTTGTAGTATTAATATATAAAGTTGGTTTTTTTTTATACTCCAACTCCTTCTTTTGGTTCAGCACACTCACACAACAAACCCTAAAAGACTTTTTTTTTCCAAGGCAAAACTTAGAGATTATATCAAGAGAATAGTTTGTTATAACTGAGCGCTGTGAGTGGGGGCTGAACAAACAAAACCTCTGAAAAAAGTCTCTGAATGTTTGTTCTTGTTTTGTGGAAACGGAAAACTAAAGATTTTTACATTCCAGTGCAATGAAACAAGTGATGAAATACATAACCAGGTAGCATTACCTCAGCACCCAACCACCTCAGTAAGAAAACAGCAGGAGTGATATTAGAAGCACAGTGAGGGAAAAGAAGCGATACTGAACTTGCATATAACAGTGCCTAACTCATCAGCGTGGCCAGATCATTTTGTCTGGGCTTAAGCCCCGAATGTTATGAGTGTAGCCCCGAATATAATTTTAAATGTCAGCCAACAGTATGTGAAGCTGCCAAAAACATAATGTGTGAATGTGCAATAATCTTCCTCTCTAACGGGCTGTGTGTGTGTGTGTGTGTGTTTGTGTATATGGGGGGTGAAAAGGGTCAGGGAGGACAAGACGCAAGTACAGACACTTGTGTGTTTATTTACTATTTAATTCAATTCAAGTTCAATTGAATTGAACCTGTATACTGCAAACGCTCTGATGAAGGCTTTGTGCCGAAAGCATTTTTCTATTGTGATGTGAGCCAAATGAAAAAGTGAAATGTGAGTACTTTGTCCTCCTTGACCTGGAAATTTGAGATGTGCCACCTTTCATACATTTTTTTTGGCATATTGGGTTTTGGGTCTAGCACTCCACCGAGAATCCCATTGTTGAAGCGCAACCTCTTCCTCCAATAAAAGTTTACTGATATTCTCTGTTTTTTCCTCCACTGGATCTGCGATCCTGCACCTGGCCTGACCGCTGGGACTGAGACGCTGTTCTTCAACCTTCATTCAGTGAAATTAGAAGACTACACTTCTGATAGGCTGCATCTGTGCCCTGTATACAAACATCTATCAAATCATGGAGTTATGAAATGCAATAAAATTCAGTCCTTTGGTTGATTTTGAAATACAATTTAATACAGTATGTATTACACAAATGAAACTTCATGAAACATAAAAATCACAATCAAAATAAAGTGTGTGTACCAAGCATATATCAGATGATAACTGTCACTCAATGATATTTCTCCTTTCTGAGCAGCTGACCCAGACAATTGTTTAATATTTCCAGTCTGCCATTTAAAAACAATTTTAAAGTGTATTAATAAAAATATAAACTTGCAGAGGTCAAAGCATTACAGATGCAGATAAACTATATTTGTGGATGTTGGAACTAATCTGATCTTGAATACAATATAAGAGTTATGTTGCTTATAGTTATTACATTATCAGAAATCACAATCAAATCAGTAAAAACTGGGAATCAAGTTTTATCGTTCATTTTTAACCTCCATTATAGAGACAACTGAGTAGTGGTGTAACGGACCATAGTTGATCTTTACGAACCGTGAGTTTTGTGATCTGTTGCACCCCTGCAATTGAGCACTGACTGATAGTGTTATATAATTGTTACTGTCGGTCTATACTGACAACACTGGAAGATACAACTATTATATATGCATAAAAGGCTATTTAAATTCCTTCACATATAAGTGAAAAAAAATTTTTTTAAATAAATCATCAATACAATAAAACAAGATTTAAAAAAGCAAAATGATAAAAACACCTTAGATGAAAGCAATGTTAAAAGGTTCATTTCTGAAATGCTTAAAAACAATTACATAACAGACCGGCCCCGTCTTATGGGTCAGGGTGCGGCCCAAAGCAGTGATCCCTATAATCGCATGTATCCACCACAAAGACAAGAAATAAAGAAAGAAAGAAACAAATTAAATATACAAACATCTTAAACAGATGTTGAGGGGACATCTGCGCCGCAGCTCCACAGTCAGCATCAAAGGCTGATTTCAAACCTTCAAAACTTTCTCAGTATTCCTATTTTCTATTATTGTTATAATTGTCCACATTATCAATATTACATTATTTTTTTTCCTTCTTTATTGCCACTACCTCTTTGTATTTAGGCTATTTCCCATCTTTTATGTCACCTCTTGTACTTATTACATCATTTCACTTTGCAAAAATAACATCACACACACTGAGTTCATGTAGTTTTTTGTTCTGATGAGAAGAAAGAACCTTAATCTCTTACTCTCTGTCTTCAAGTTCAAATGTTTTCAAACTATATAACTGACTGTATTGAAGATAGTGATGGTGATAAACCTAATGATGAGTAATGTTTGCATATTAAGTCTCTGCCTCTCTCCTGGTCCTCTGGATCACAGCGACTACAACAGCGCAGAGGACCACCAGCAGCCCGCTGAGCAGCGAGGACCTCACTGTGTAGAAGGTGGAGTGAATCCCAAAGGGCTCTCTGAACTTTAGAAGAGTTTTGGTTGTTGATGCACACTGCTGATCTGAACGCAGAATAACTGCACACCAGTACTCCCCTGTGTGTTCCAGCGAGGCATTAGAGATAACCAAGCTTGCATTGGGGTGCATGCTCACTCTGCTCAGGTTCAGATTAGATATTCCAGGAAACGCACTAAAGATTCTGCCCCCTGTTTGGTTCGACTTGATGAACCAAAAGTGCCACATACCCTCTCTGAAATCTCTGCATCTGAGAGTGACCTCATCTCCCTCTGAGAAGAGCTCTACAACAGGTGGGCCAAACGTGGGGCACACCACCAGCCAATAACTTTGCACGTTGATAGAGGCTTTACAGGAGTACCAACCTGAGTGATTCAGTGTTAGCGATGGAAACGACAGCGAGTAGTTTTGGCCCATCTCAGTGTAGGACTTTGTTTCTGAATTAAACTTCTCCCAAAGTGGGGGCTGGTCATCACTGACATCAGTGACAGTGCACTGCAACACAGCCGCCTCTTCCACTGAGTGGTAGATTATCTCTGGTCCAAGGAATAACTGTACAGGATGACTGCTGACACACTGCTGTTGGTCCATCACCAGACAGATGTACAACGTACGGACTGTTGTGTTGAAGTTGGATACACGAAGCGCTGATGTGTTTTTCACATTTTCCATCACTGATGTTGTACTGTCCCAAAAAACTCCTTTTAATATGTCTTTCTTATATCTAAACTCAAGCTTGAGCCACTGGATGTCCAGATTGTCAGCCGCTCCTTCACATGGCAGGTCCGCTCCTCTTCCAAGTGTCACTGCAGTAGATTTTATCTCATTTATTGTATTACAAATAGTAATACTGATGTTTTTCTCATATGTCACTTTGCCTTCGGTCCAACACTCCTCTTGGTACTGGCCAGAGTCTGAGTGGGTCAGGTTGTGGATCATGTAAGAAGAAATATTGGCCCCGCTGATAACTGAAAGTCGTTGTTTCAAGTCTTCGGGGACTGTGGAGTTCTTGGACCAGAGGTCAGAGGTATTCCACAAGACAAGCTTCTCCTCACCAACAAATCTGGAGATCAGGCAGTAGTCGGCCTCCTCGGTGAGGTTGAAGGTGTGAGAGTCCCTTTCCCTTTCAATCACAAATTCTTCTGCATGAATGTTGTTGATGAGAGCGAACAGCAGGACGGAGAGCTCGACTGCAGCCATTCTGTTCTGAGGTCTCCTTGTGAGTGTCGTGAAAACACCGATCCCGCTCGCCTCATGAACTCTGTGTCAACCCTCATCAGCAGCTTTTCATGTGTGGAGGAACGTGACTTCTTTATCTCATCATCATCATAGGAAACGTTGAAGCATTAGGCTCTATATCAAGTAATCTATGTTCTTTGGTTAGACAGATATTTTGAGGTAGCTTTTAGACATGTCCGAGGTCTGAGTTTGCAGGGAGGGATTTATCTAAATGGATAGAGCTGAGGTTGAATTTGCTGGCAGGTATGCATTACACACATGTGACCAGACACGTCTGACATGCTTGTTTGCTGTGCTTGATTAATGCATCAATAAAAGAATAGCAACAGTAGAGCTTTAAGTTTTTGTCATACACAGTGAGTAAGTGTTAACTAAGAAAAAGTTGAGATATTTCAGTCAGAACCAAAGTGGTGGACCGACTGACCGACATTGCCATCAGAGCAGCAGTCTACTTTTTTGGCACACAGCTAGACTGGCTGCAAGCAGACTGCAAGCCTCAGAAGAGAGCGAATTTAATTTCATAGCCGTTTGATAAGTGTAAGAATTTGAACCAAATCAACTCAGAGCAGAAAACTGAAGGACATTTGAAATAGACAGATTGAAGCTGGTGCCGGTTTGATGGACAGCTGTGGAGGAAATGTGGGAGGAAATGGAGCCGAAACCACTGAGGCTCAAACACAGATAATTAGGAGATGTGGGGAAACCACATTTTGATGTTTTGATACATGTGTGTTCCTGGAAAGGAGATAACTGAGTCTTTCCTCAACTTGCTTCACGTTGACCTGACTTGACCACAGTTCTTGTAGTCCCCATGTGTTATGCCCCTTTACTTAATATATACAGTATATACGTGTGTTTGCTTTTATGATCTGTATATAGTTCTGCGAATGTAAGTATTTTTGTTTTGGTTAATGGGCCTCTGTTCAATTCCAGTGTAAGTGACGGGGGACTAAATCCACTTGTCTTTGTTCTGTGCAAAAATATGTTTCAGTTCAGTTGAACCATAGTTAACTTTAACCATATCAACTTTTATTTATAGTTACAGGTATAATCTTATGAAATTTCCACGGACAGTGTTTCCTTGCTAAGCTGTGGCAGAGAGATGATAACACAGAGTGGGTTATTTGGTACTAAAAAGACTGGAAGATACTCACTTGATTTGTCTAACTCACACTGCTAAAGCCTCACATTAGCTTCAGATTAACTTTTGGATTCAGTTTTGCATGAAACTGACGGTCAGCTGAGTGACTCAGGTTACAGCAGGATGAGTAGAGGAGAAATGGCAGAGCTACAGGTCCACGTGGAAAAAAAACTTTTCAATAAAGGTGAAATTTCCTGTTGATTATGTGAAGCACTTTTCTCTTCATCCTGATTGTGGGTGCTGTAGTTTAGCTCGCGGCCCGTACTCGTCTGATCCCACACATTTACATAAACGGTTTCCTAATTATTTTACAAACCTCATGTTGCATAACATTACGTTACGGTGTGGCTCCAAAATGAACTAAAACGGTGGAGAGATACAGACAGAGAGCAACAGATAATGGAGAGAGAGAAGAGAGAGCAGCAGATGATGGAGAGAGAGAGAGAGAGACAGCAGACGATGGTGGAGAGGTGAACAGTAGTCTGTTTCTACTCAACATTACTAACAACTACTAATATTTTAACATAATTTATAATTAATCTGGAAAGTAAAAAAGTTTTTGAGGTACACATTTCAGTTTTTCAATGATTGAGACGTGTACTTTGAATGGAAACAAGGTGCATAAAAAGCATCACAATAGAGCAGGGACGCTGGAAGTTAGGGTGCTGAGGGGGCTGCAGCACCCCCTACTGGTGGGGGCTGTAACTGCAAGGTGAAAAAGTTTACTAAACAAATCAATAAAATCATGAAATAGTTTTATGACTTGAGAGGTTTGTCGTGAATGTTAATTTCATAGCCTGCTACATGAGGCCTCTCTCGTCCTCTCTGGAGGAGACCAGAGAGCAGAGCTGTGGTGGAATGTAACTGAGTACATTTACTCAAGTACTGTACTTAAGTACAAATTTGAGGTACTTGTACTTTATTTGAGTCTTTTCTTGGTGCCACTTACTACTTTCACTCCACCACATCTCAGAGGGAAATACTGTCCTTTTTACTTCACTACATTTATCTGACAGCTTTAGTTACTTTACAAATTAAGACTTTTACACACAAAACAAATGAAGAGCTGATGAAATCTGATGTTTTGTTATAAATTAAATTGCCCGACAGTTTATACAAGTAGAGCTGAAACGATTAGTCGATTAATCCATTAATTGATTGGCAGAAAATTAATTGGCAACTATTTTGATAATCGTTTAAGTCATTTTGAGTGTAAAAACATTTCATGGTTCCAGCTTCTCCAATGTGAAGATTTGCTGCTTTTCCTTTTGATAATTCAAATAACTTTAATTCATATTTAATAATGTCGAGGTTTGGACTGTTGGTTAGACACAACAAGCATTGTGAAGGTGTCACTTTGGGCTCTGGGTCATTGTGACGGCATCAGAATTTTTACAAACTAATAAATAATAATAATCTAATGATAATCTAATGATAATATAATAATAATAATAATAATAATAATATAATGATAGTGATGATGAAATATATGATAGTACAACAGTCACAGGGGACATTTTACTGCATTGACTACTTTTACTTTTAATACTTTAAGTACATTTTCCTGATTATAATTACATACTTTTACATAAATAACATTTTCAATGCAGGATTTTACTTGTCACAGAATATTTAGTATTAGTACTTTTACTTAAGTAAAGGACATGAATACTTCCTCCACCACTGGAGCAGAGCGAGAGCAGGGGTCTGGTGGTCGACCTCATTCAGGAGACAGTAGGCAGAGTAAAAATGATGCAGTTGAACCAGGAACAAGGGACAGATTCAAAATAAAGGGATGAAAGATGCAGGCGGTGTTTAGATTTGGAAGAATGGAAAAAACAAAGCAAAATATAATATCTGGTAAATATCTGGTAAATCTGAACTACACTGGTCCCTCTATGAGGCCATTTGGGAAATTTTGAGGGAATGGAAAAATCTGCCATTCAAAAAATTATTTTGGAGATTAAAAATGAAGGTTTGCATTAACTGAGTAACATTTCAAGGGAGTCAGACTCATGACCAGTGAGCCATATAAGTTCATAATGGTTCTGAATAGCCAACTGCAAGTAAAATCTGTGATATGTCAACCCTTTCTCCTAAAAGTTGGGTTAATATACTAATTTGTTTTTATGCCTCCGCGCTAGCGATATCTCAGGAAGGTGTTCATGGAATTTCTGCAGGAGTCTGTTGCACACACTGAAGAATCTGAGTCTCCTCAGGAAGAACAGTCTGCTCTGTCCCTTCCTGAAGAGGGCTTCAGTGTTGTGTGTCCAGTCCAGGCCTCCTGTTCCTCTGGTAGTCCACCACAAGCTCATTGGTTTTGCTGACATTGAGTATATAGATATTGATATAGTGACTTTCTTGCACCATGTGACGAAGCTCTCTATCAGTCTGTAAAAACAGTCTCTAAGTGAAGACAGCATGTTTCTCACTGGAAATTATTCACTGGAATCATAAAGGTCAATATAGTGATAACTTCCATTTCGCCAAAAAAATACACTTAATACCTTTTATTAAATTCCTTCGAAGTCTTCACTACGTTTATTAAAAGAATCTGGACAGACATGGATGACTGGTTGGCGGAGGCATCCAACTGCAGTGCAGTAATTCTAGTTTTATCAAAGAACCAGACATTTTCTGACACAGTTGTTAATCTTTTGTACTGACGATATAACCGTGAGAGTTTCATGATGATCGAAGCGACTTTGTCTGTGGGAAAAATTTAATTGGATTTTTACTTCCAGAACCTGAAAAGGGTCCTCCCACTTTCCAACTCTATAATGTACTTACTTGACAAGTATTTAGGATATTATATTAATTACTACTGTATGAAAGCAATATGAGGACAAAAGAAAGTCTGTAAAACTTGCAACTGCAGAAAGCTCTTTATTTTTGCTTCCCTCTTTATGCACTGAACATGTTACAGTTTTGTAGAGAAAAAGAAAGAATGGAAGGAGCAGCACAGTAGCGTTAATTTCTCTAATATCTCTCTTATTGTTTGGACATCTACATGGGTTAGCTGCAGCGATGCTCAGATCAGCAGGACAGACGAGGCTCCCTCACAAAACCACAAACTTAAACATGAAAACCCAAAACCGGACAAAATATAATCACTTATTTTAGATGTTTGAGGAGCGTGTGCGTCATGATCCCAGCACAGCAAAACAAACGAGCAACAAACCACCTTCCACAGGTTAAAGGACCCAAAGCTAACAGTCAACTTTACTCTCCCCGCCTTAATCAGTCTAAAATGAAGAACGATTGCTAAATTAAAGGAGGAAAATAAATTAGAACGTAAATAAGTTGACTGTAAAAATGCTATTCTTAGAAAAAATTAAAGAAACAGGTAGCAACAGTTTACACCGTTCATAATCAAAATCAGTTGGCTAAATATAAACATACAGCTATCACATAAAAAAAAATCACTAAAAGGAAAGAAAGTGAATTCAGTGTCACACTTAAAAATCTACAGAATAACCGAAGCATACCGTTGTCAAGCTAAATGAGGAGGGGGAGGGGCGTGAAAGGTTTACAGCCAATCAAGTGCTGCCTGCACGATCAAAGTTAAAACATTTTAAAGTTCAGGTAACAGAAGATCTACTGGTTTCTACTGGGATCAGACTGGAGGTCATCAGCAGGTCGACAACCAGCAGACGGCTGTAATTCCTCGGTCAGACAGCAGGGCGGCGCTGTCACATTTCTGGCCTCATCGACTAAGGCACTGACAGTCTTTCATTGGGTTTTTGCATCTCCTTGATTCAAACAGCAACCACCACAGCTGGATCCAAGAAAACTCAAAGACTGAAATCTACTGAAAAAGTCCCAAATTCTCTATTAAAATTCAAAATTGATGTTTTTTTTCCCAACAAGAAGTTAATTTAACTTCTTTTAATGAGTTGATGTATTTAATGATGAGAATACTAAGAGCTTAAAAAACAGACATTATGGGACATACGCTTATTCGCTTTCTTGTGAAGAGTTAGATGTGAAGATCGACAAAACTACAGCCAGCAGCCCTTTAACTTAGCTTAGCATAAAGACTGGAAACAGAGGGAAACAGCTAGCCTGGTTCTGACTAAAGGTAACAAAATCCAGCACTGTAATCTTTAGCTTCCACCCACCGTTAGCGGTCAGAGTTTAAGCTTGTGACTGGATGTTTCATACTGAAATGCACTTTGGGAGTCGAAGTTTTTATGTACACAAGCTTGTAACTTCGACTTCTTTTATCAAAGAATCAGATATTTTCTAAAGCAGTTGCTAATCTTTTGTACTGATGATTCAAACGAGAGAGTTTCGATTCGCTTCCCAACTCTATAATGTACTTACTTGACATGTATGCAGGATATTTTTTTTAATCACTACTGTATAAAGGTCTTTCTGCTAAGCTAAGCTAACCGGCTGCTGGCTCTAGTCTTAGATGAGAAGATCGATAACGCTCTCATAATTCATACAACATAAGCGTATTTCCTAAAACGTCAAACTATGTCTTTAAAAAGAAGCATGTTTTGAAATGTGTTTGTGATTGGCTGAAAACATCTGTCAATCACTCAGTCAGCCGTGATGGTTGGTCATTGCTGCTCATCCCACCTCGGCTCCACCCAGGCTTTGTCTTCTTTGATTA
Organism: Oplegnathus fasciatus; assembly: GCA_003416845.1. Taxonomy (NCBI): domain Eukaryota; kingdom Metazoa; phylum Chordata; class Actinopteri; order Centrarchiformes; family Oplegnathidae; genus Oplegnathus; species Oplegnathus fasciatus. The sequence continues at coordinate 47,145 of NTHP01000551.1, read as the reverse complement.
AATGTGGATTTTCTTACTCTAGTAGCTGAAAATAATGGCAGCGAGCAGAAAACCAAAATCCAGAGTTTGATAAAAACGTCCCGTCAGAAATTCACGGCGTCCATTTTTTTCTACAGTTTACTGTCTGTTCATGTTGGCAGGCCTCCGGAGACTTCTCTTTGACTGTAAAGCTCCTTTCAAACAACGTCGCTGACCTCAGGCTGAGTAAACAGCCTTTCACAACAAGTGGACTTTTCCACCGGCTGATGACGAAGAAAACGAAGCTCAGACAACAGAAAAAAAACAAACTCAGTGACGAGTTTTACAGTCAGTAACAAAAAACTGTCTGGTTTCACTGTCTACATGTCAGCACTAATAGCTTGTGGTTGGTCCTGGCATCTCAAGTATAGTTGTACCATTTGCTGGGTAACCAGAAGGGCGGGCCATCAGGAAGCAACGACCTGGACGTAGTTGGCGGGGTAGAGGCCGACCTGCCCGCTGCTCAGCTGTCCTTTACACCAGCCCTGCTCGTCCTCCTCTCCCAGCTTCAGCAGCTCCTCGCCTGGAAGGAACAAGTCAGTTCACGGTCAGAAATGTCAAATTAATTAAGCATTTCATTTACATATTGTACATTAAAAGTGGGAGGAAGCATCCGTTCATGATGCAGATAATCAAAACTGGAGGAGAAGGGGCCACCTGGCCCAGTTTATCAGTCATCTGGTCCTGGTTGAGGCTAAGCAGAGCTGAGCTTGGCTAAGCTTTTCCAAACTAAGGTCTCTCCCTCGGTGGTCCCATCAGGTCCCATTAACTCAGCATCCCTCTAACCCCCCCATGAGGCACGACCGCCTGCAGAGAACGGACTAAAGCTCCACGGAGCGGCCTGGTTACCCACTGCCAATCAGGTCAACGTTACCTCCTGCTGAAAGTGAGTCACCATCCGGCGCACACAGATCTGAGAGAATTAACACCAACTCTGCAGCTCCACAGAGCTTTTTAGCCTCTTTTAGCTCAATGTTTGGTTTTACAGCACATTATGGTTCAGGCACATTTCTTTCTTCCCACATTAATCAACATTTCAGTAAATGTTCCCGTGTTAGCCAGCCACCTAACTTCCAACTGCAGTCTCAGCACTCACTCAGTACAGTAGGACTTTATACTCCCACCAGGGCAGGAAATTTGTTTTTGTCTCACCGAATAAAACAATAAACAGCCAAAAAAACACTCCATGTTATTCGTAGCCCCATGATACCTTGCGAGATTCCTTTCACTGAACCAGCCTCTGCCAGAGTTAGTGACATGCTACAGGTGTCCTCCCACTTCTTAGAGCTTTTTTGGGAAATAAATGATGTGGAAACGCAGCCTGCCACGCCTTGAACGGATTAATGTGATCATAACTCTGCTTTCTAGTACCAAGGGATGGGAGAAAGACTTGAAGAAGTGGCCTTGGATTGTGTACATAACACACAAAACAACACAATACAAATATTAAGCACAACTCGCACACAGCAGGTAGCTGTTTTAAGTGATAAAGCCCAGATAAACCCACTGTACACTACGCTACAGCTAACGAGCCAGAGATTCCCTCAGGAGTTGGTGGAGACCAAAATGGAGGTAAACGGGAGGCTTACATTCACCAAGTGGACACAAACATGACTTCAAAATGAATGAGCATTCATTTGCCAACATGTTCACCATAACTACTTCATAAGGCTCTGAGTTGCTGGTTGTGTAAATAGGAGACTGTTTGCGATCATGTAACATCTTTGTAAGGTGATTGTGGAGTTCTGCCTCCAAGTGGCCAAAAAATTGAAGCTTTAACAATAAACATAATCAGTTTGTTGCTTCAGTTAAAACAATATGATAGTTTGGAATCAAATGATTTTCATGAATGGATTTATTCTTTATTTCAACCACCACCACCACCCTTAATATTCCACCCAATTTAGTGGCTATGGCTTGAGGAGTATGTAGATAGACTTCCATGTGCTTCCCTTTGCTACACAACCACTTAATTTCATCTGACAGTGGAAAACGTTCCTGCACCATCATGTGAGGATTTCAGGATCAGCATGAGAGCCATCAGAGTCAATATGAGCTTTGTCACGCCGTGAATAGTTGCTTTCCTTTAGTACCAGGCTTTCAAAAAGGGGACAGTTCTGACAACAGGGCCGAACTTCGCTTTCAGTGTGTCGCCGCTGTGTTGACTACCCGACTGTGGTGGCAGCAGCCAAGTATAAATCTATCTGTTAAGGTCATGTTAACTGACAAGGTTACGGTACTGAGGCTCAGTTGAACATTTCAAGTTACAGCCACCAAAAGCAGTTTCAGTACAATCATGAGGCCAAATGGAAAACTGTTCGGGTCTACAAGAATCACGCAGTTTTCATTAAAAACAGCAAATTTTGGCCCGAAAGGCAACAAGTTTGCTGCTATGAGTGCGGAGTTACTCTTTAGATATTGGACAATATAAGAATAAGAATCTTCTAACTATCAGAACACACGGTACACACAGAGAAGCTGTTGGTGATACTCCTGTCATAAAGATCATTTGATTAAAGAGCTCATTTGTACTGAAAAGAAAAACAAACCTGCGTATTAGACTGAAAATACTACATACATATACAGCGAATACTGTACATCTAATGACAGTGATTCATCAAATAACAAATTACACTGATAAACTGAAGTCTCTTATCTTATTCTGTGTTTTCTTTTCTGTCCATTACTTTTTCTTCACTTCAGATCAACTCTGTTGTGTATAAAGTCCTTTTTTACTTGACTTACCTGACAGACGAGTGAATTATGTAAGTGTGGGGTTATTGCTGATTATGATATGATAATCTCTCAAGTTAGGATGAAACACACGATTAGCATTCTTGGTATTCAGATAGATGTGAAAACATCCAGTGGATCGGGAAGATAAAACCAGTCAGAAAAGGTTTTATTTCCAACAAGAATACCTGAGTTGTTCTTGGGCGAGACGGGTTAAATATTTAATAAAGTTGAGTTGTTCAGTTTAAACTAAAAGAGGAAACTAGAACAGCTAGTTATTCCATCAAAATAAAAGCATCAATCCTCTTGACTATCTGTTCTGATATCACATTTATTTGGAGCTGGACTCAGAATGCAGAACTCATCAGCAGCCAGAGATAATGTCAAGCTGCTCACACTTCACATCTGTCACAGCTGCACACGTCATGCGGGGAAGAAACACACAGGTCTCATGTTATCAGCGATTTTAAACTTTAAACTTTTGCAACGATGATTCAAGTCACAGAAATAAGCCAGTTTTATATCTTTACCTAAATTTGAGAAATGTTCCAGTTGTTTGTTTTATTAAGTTTTATTAATCTACTGAAGCTGCAAAGTTTCTCAACTGTATTCATTGGTTTTCTATACAAAAGCAGCTTTTTATTCCTGTGACTCAGAATCTTTCATGCAAAGTCCATGAACTTACAGCAAACAGCTCAACGAGTCACAGCAGTGACCGACATGCAGACTGAGGTAAGATGTAATAGGTGTTTTATGGGTGTGTCCCCACTATATTACAGTCTTACTGCATTTGATCATAGTACTCATGTCTGAAACAATGTGTTTGACATGAGTGTGTGTGTAAATGTGTTAACACGAGGCATCACAGGTGAACAAAGACACAAAAACAACACTTCAGAAAGATATTTTCAGTTCTTTCTACTAGGACTTACGATATTTTTATACTCATGTGAGCTGTGATTTCATAAAAGTGTGAAAATTGATTGGGAAGTTGACAGAAAAGATTACGGCAGATTACATTTTTTAAATTCATTTTCTCAAATATCTGACTTGGGGGTTTAACATAATCTATAAAATACAATACAATGTAATGTAAGTGGAGAAACAGAATCATTTTAGTGGCTTATAATGTTTTCAAATGTTGTTAACACTGTCAAAGATGTTAATTAAACTGGTAATTTGTTGCTAATATCAAGCATGGATAGATTTCATCTATACTGAATACACAGATAACTGTAGATAGGAGTACAATCCAATACAATCTATAGGAGCTGAGAGTGAATGTTGCTGTTTATATTTTTAATAAATGTCAATAAATTGATTAGTCAATCGATAGAAAATGAATCCACAGCTATTTTGACTACTATTGATTCATTGTTGAAGTAATTTCTTGAGAAAAAATGTTAAACATTCACTGGTTTCAGCTTCTCAAATATGAATAATTGTTGAATTTATTTGTCTTCTATGACATTAAACTGAATAACTTTGGATTTTGCTGGTTGGAACAAGCAATGTGAAGACGTCAGCTTGGGCTCTATATATGCAGTTTTTATCATTCTGTGACATTTTATATAAAAAATGGATTAATCAATTAACTGAGAAAATAATCAGCAGATTAATCGATAATGAAAGTAATTTTTTGTTGCATCTTACTACATTTTTTGTAAAACATTTTTTTGCTACTCATAAATTATGATACTGAAATAAGTCTTTATTTAATTATCTTGCCATTTCAAACTGTTACCTACTGAGATTGTGCTTTTATCACTAATTTTATGTGCACTTTTTCTTTTGAATTTTCTGTCAATGCTGAGAGGAATGAGTTCATGAAACCAGATTGACTGTTATTTATAGAAATCCATTAAAAGTTGATATTTTGGTCATGAAAATGCAAAAACGATTTTATATTCTGGGATAATAAACATAATTAAGTTGTGATCTTGAGATAATAGGCCTAAAAAAGTACCACTAATAATGATCTCTGCTTCGGTACAAAAACCGAACACCAACTAGAGTCGTACAAATTAGCACTGACTCCTTCAGGATATGTTGCAGGGCTGTTTTACATGTGTGTGTTTTGCATACAGGTAAGATGTCATTTAAAAAAAAAACTTCCATACTTCCTTTAAGACTTGTTTTTTTTTTTAAAGATAGTTTTCATTGTCTGTTTTGCACATTTTATGGAGCGACAACAGTCGTAAAACTAAAATCGATCAATCAAACCAAAAATCAACCCTCTCCCCTGTGATGCCTCCCCTCTATAAGCATTAGTAAGTGTTAATACCTGCTTTAAAGCTGAGCTCATCGGCCTCCTGGCCCGTGTAATCATAGAGCGCTCGGACTCGCACCCCCTCTACCTGATCCTCCTCGTCCTCCGCCTCCCCCACGCCGTTCACCGCCAGCACCTTCTTAGGACTTTCGTCGTCTGACCAGTCTGACGAATAATCTTTCACCCTGAGAGAGGAGACAGGAGGCGGGTGACAGAGAGACGGAGAGTCAGACAGACACAAATATAGAGTCAACCACCAAATGCTGGTTATGTTTCTTTGACAGAAAAATCATGTTCCTGCACTGTTTCACCTGCACCTGAATGCATCACGAGTTATAGAAACATCTTCATCAGTAAAGGTGTTGATACTATTTACTGTATGATCTGTTTAAGCACAAAAGTTAAATAAGGTTGAATAAAAACTTAAATAAAGTTGCAGCTACAATCTCATATTCCCTTAACTATATTTGGCTTTTTAGTTTTTATTCCCCCCCCTACCTCCCCGGGTTACTGAACAGCACATGTACCCCTTTAAACTTAATGTGCCCCAACTGAGGTGTTAATAAATAAACTAACAGAGGCTCTGCAGCTACGTCACACATCTCCTGGAAACCACAGCTGTCGTCATCATGGATGTCCAGTGGAGAACAGACTGTGTGAAAATGTCTGAGAGGAGTCGGACACCACAGAGAGTTTATGGAACAACAGTGGGCTCACAGAGGGAGATGAGCCTTAGTTTGGAAACCAGCTGATGCAGACAGAATAACAGACGAGCATGAAGCACAGAAAGTCACTTTAGCCGTCTGAAATCACTCACATTTTCCACCTTACTTTATTTATTTCCCCCCATTTAATTTTACTTTGACGCATGTGTAAATTTAATTTATGCCACACTACAACTTCCAACGATATTACAAAGTGATGATGATTCATTCGTATCCAAAATCTCAATTTACTGCTCACAAAAGAGAAAACTATTGAATGTTTATTCTACAGTGAAGAGTACATGAGCATAAGCTAATCAATATATCAATATGCATTAAGCTCAGTGTGTCTGTAAAGTCTGACTGTAAATTTACTGACTCTAGGACAGCATGACAAAACACAGCCACACCAGCTGCAGGAGACACAACATTTATGTACGACTCAAGGGGAATATTAGCACATTTGCTAGCCCTCTTCAGTCCCCCCCCCACCAAGAGGACAACCTGGTTATTTGAGACCCCTGATTTAATTCCTTGAATCCTTAAAAATACAACATTTTGAAGAGCGAGTGAGTCACGGCCAAATGAAACTTACTGCTAGTGGGGTGTGAACAGTTGCTAAACCTGGTAACAAAGACACACACACACACACACACACACACACACACCTTTCTAGCTACTAATTACAGTGTGTTATTTACAGGATGTGAACTCCTCAGGGTGACTACAAGGCAACAAACTAAACTACATGCTGTCTCTACATCCGTCTGACATACACACACACACACACACACACACACACACACAGATGCACACATATATATGTTTGTTTGTGTGTGTGTGTGTGTGTATGCAGAGGAAACTGGAAATATTCTGGAGATGTTCTGTTCTCACTTTCAGGTTTATACTTCACGCTTCCTCCGACAAACTCAAGAAAACAGAGCAACCTCTGATAATGATAATGTGATAATGACATGATGGATCCAGTCCTATAATGAAACATGGGAATAATGATTGTTGTAGTCCACAGCAGACGTGCAGGTGTCCTCCTACCTGCCGGTGTCCAGGGTGATGGGACTTGGCGGGACGTCATCTCCGCCTGAGGAGACGATGTTGGTGAGGGTGACCACGTTCTCCTCAGAGTGTCCGCCTCGCTCCTTCCTGCTGATGGAGCGACTCGCCTCCGGAGACCACTCCTGCTCACACGCACGGTTTTGAGTATGATTTGATCACATTAAAGCAAGACAACATAACTTTTTAAAGAAGAAATAACACATTCTCCTTCTTTCAGATGAAAACTTTCACTCATATGTATTGAAAAGCAACAATGCCCAATTCAATACTCTCATATTTGCTGCTACAGCTTTACTTGGTCTGGTATGACCACTTACATATGGTGGCTTTTTAATTTATATTTATGATACTTAGCATTAACCAATTACATTTCTGGCACTGTGTTTGGTGTTACACCTTACTTAAAACCTCTACTCTTATATTTTGTTTATATTTGCACTCTCAGCAACTGCTGCACAACAATTTCCCTCAGGATAAATAAAGTCTGTCTTACCTTGTCTTAATATACGTTTAATAGATATTCATGTGAACTGACATTACTGAGCGTTTGCTGACTCGACTGCACTTGTACACTGTTTGCTGTGTTTATGGGAGTGTGTTTGTGTGGCAACTCAGCATCTGACTGAACTAAGAGCTCAGCAGGAACTCCTTTTCATTTTGTTCTTTTCCTCTAGTCTTCCTCCTTTTCCATTTTGTCTCTGGACGTTTATGAAACGCTAGATTCATAAAGACCCGAGCGCAAATTTTCACGCTTTCTGATTCATGAGCATCTTGGGAAATTAAAAGGAAATGCAATGTGCCATTATCCTGTAATTGACACTTATGGCCACAATGGCTGCTGTTTTCAGGAAAAGCTACATTAGGTTTGTTTTAAAATTCTGAAAATTCGGATTTACAAGATTCAAAGTCAAATTGCGTTGGCACAGCCCAACTTCATTTCTTACTGTGTGTTCAGACAGAACGCGAGGTGAATTTTAGATGTGGCGTGACTGCATATAAAGTCAATGGAAAGACACAAATTCACCCGGGGCAGCGCAAATAGACGCGACTGCAAAAGCTGAAAGTATTTAAATTTGAGCGGAAAATTTGCGACTGTGGCTTCATGAATCTAGTGGTACTTCATAAACATACAAAGACATTTATCAAGAAGAGAGACTAGATTGAAATAAAAATAAAAAGGAGTTCCTGCTGAGCTCTGAGTTCAGTCAGAGGCCGATATCTCATCAAATACCTCATAAAAACCTTGTAACTCCAACAATATCAAGTGGAACTAAGAGAGACTTGACATTTAACTGACCTAAATGCATCCTCATACTGTACATTTTACAACAAGTTCTGATGTGGAGTCTCAAAATATGTTGCTAAGACAACAAAGTAAATTTGCTTTTTTGCCTTAGTGGCCAGTTAATGAACAGTCTCGCCCTGGGGTAGATAATCAATGGAGTCGATCGGATCACACCCAGACAAAAACAAACACACACAGACACAGTTTGGCCATAATAACAGGGTGCTGACAGAAGTAGGTGGCTGAGGATACAGTCACTGGTATTTACAGTCTCAGTGGAGCACAGAACAACCTCCAAACCATCAGCACTATAGGAGGTGTGTGTGTGTGTGTGTGTGTGTGTGTGTGTGTGTGTGTGAGAGAACCAAATGTCCTAACCACACATGCAGAGTCCCTCAAAAATGAGGACTACAGATTTCCTCCAAAGTGAGGACATTTCTCTCATTTCACATTTTGAAGGTATAAGCATGTAGCTGAGGAGTTGAGGTTGGAGTTATGAATGAGAAAGTCCTCACAAGTATAAAAATACAAGTGTGTGTGTGTGTGTGTGTGTGTGTGTTGGGACAAAGGCTCTCTGTTTGCGTGTCAGCAGCGTTGTGGGAACGCCAGGAGATTCCTCAGAGGACAGAAGAGATTCATTTCTTTCTGCCAACATCTCTCTCTCCCTTTATTTTTCAACCCTGGAAAAACTGGTGAAGCTAAATCAAGTTCACTTCATCATTACAGGAAGGATTCTCACTGTTTACTACACTAAAAGATTTATCAAGACATTTCCACGTGCCAAATCTCCTTAAATGTTAAGAAAATCTCATGTATTTGTTCTGGTTTCAAATTTTCAAGAAACTGTCTTAAGTCTTAACATACTTAATTCCTGATCCCTACACTGTACATGAGTCTGAAACCAAATAATCACCTGACTGTCACCAGACTTCATGACAAAAACAGCTGAATTATCCTTTAAGCTGTCTGTGCAACACTGAACTTCTATAAGTACAATTTTCATACAGCTGCCAGTCTTTATTGTTACACTGAAACCAAAATGGTAACTTTACTTTATGCTTTTTAACTTTACTTTACAATACAGTATAATGTAGTTGCAACAAGATATATATGTTTATTAATGTATTTGTCGACAAATATAACTCCTATAAGTGGAGGCGCGTGTATAAACAGATAATGACTGACAATATAGTAAAACATTTGTAAAAATATTAAATATGTCTTCATAGGAGAAGTTATAATTGTTCACAAACACTTTACTGCACCTTAATTTGCGGACTGACGACTCAAAGGTGTGGCTAAAGCTTAACAGTAGCGATGTGGCAACATATCCATCTAACATGACCAAGCATTTCCTGCAGCAGGTATAAGAACGTCCCTGATGTAGTCAAAACACCCCTGAATGTTAGCATGTCCAACTCAAGTAAAAACAAGATTCAATTTGATTCAATTTTGGAGGCTGTTTGTATGTATGTATTGGCTCATACAGAGAACGTTTCTAATATTTTGTCTACCCTCACTGATATAAATGAGATGCAGTCCTCTTCTCTGGTGTTTAGACCAGTTAATTACAGATAAAGAAACTGCTGAATATGTGAATCAATCCAGACTTAATTTTGAGGAAGTGCTGGTTCTTTGTGCCCATGAAACCTTGTGTTTTTGGGATCTTTTACTGCCGTTGGTTAACCTTAAATGAACTACACTGCAACTCTGAACTGACGCGCTACCACTTGACAGGCTGTGTTTGAACATGGCCCAAAGATTCTTTACTAAAGGAGTAAACACTCTTCAGTTTGAATGAACTGCTCAGGACATGCTGTGTGTGAACGCATCTTTAGTGTCGGAAGTGTGATTTTCATATGTCAAATACAGAAAACAGACAAATGGATTTGAAATCTTCAAACAGACTTCATGTGGTCCATTTGCTGCATTTCTATGTATTATATATCGACTCTTTTGTATGATTTGAAATTCGAGGATCTGGAACAGTACACACACAGTCAGTGTGTAGCTGCCAAGAATAAAAGTGGAGGGTGGGAGGCAGGAATCCAGATGATGGTATCTCTATTATGACTTGACAATTGGGTCTGCAGATCTTTTCACAGACAGAAAATGGGACAATACAATGATTCCTTCATTGTGAATCATCAGGAACAGAGAGTGAAGAGGGTGTTGAAATACCTGCGTGTAACTGATCACAATCAGTTATATCATCCTCAGGCTTGATTCACAAAACCTCTTAGGAAATGAATGACGCCTGGTTCTGTTCAGATGTAATAAAAACTGTTTTTTTACAGATTAAACAAAAGATATAATGTGTTAATTAGTGATTGTTGATTAGTGTTGATTTTGCTGATTTTGTTACCTTTGGACAGAGCCAGGCCAGCTGTTTCCAGTCTTTATACTAACCTAAGCCAACTGGCTCTAGCTTCATATTTACTGTACAGACATGAGAGTGGTATCAATCCTCTCATCTAACAAATAAGTGTAAATCTCAAATTGTAGAACTTTTCCTTTAAACTCAAGAAGAAACAATCATTTGGACTTCTGCTGTTTTTTCATATCTGTAAATATTTGTTTGTCCTCAGTGGCCCGGACTGCAGAGCTGAGGTGAAATCTGTGGATTTCCTCCAACAACTAAATAAACCTGTATCTGTGTGTGTGTGTGTGTGTGTGTGTGTGTGTGTGTGTGTTTNTGTGTGTGTGTGTGTGTGTGTGTGTGTGTAGACATTCCTGACCCCACTCAGAGCTTTCAGTCACAAAACAAGGCTTTCACTGGAAGACTGTTTAATATTCAGTCTGTCTCTCTGAAAACACACACACACACACACACACATACACACACACACACACAAAAACTACTGCAGTTTTGCATAGTACTCTTGTTTTCATCAAGATGTTCAAAGAAAAACATGAATGAATGAAGTTATATAAATAATGTGTGTAGTGTGTGATCTGAAATAGAGTGAACAGTGTGTGTGTGTGTGTGTGTGTGTGTGTGTGTTTGTGTGTTTGTGTGTCCGTCCACACCTCAAACTGTGGCCAGTTCATGCTCATGCCCGGTCCGTGGGTGTTCCTCCACCATCTGAGATCTTCAGCGTCATTGGCTGCTTGGATGGTCTGACCCAGGTCTCTGTACAGGCTTTTGAACCTATTGGACAAAGAGACTGTCAATCGTCACATCTACACCCTCCTTTAAATTCTGTCATTAGAAATTTTAATTCGACAGGCGTCTTTCATGATTTATAATATTTAACAGTAGTCTGCACTTTATAAGTTCTTTTGTCTGACTTTGCGTCCTATAACGTGTATCATGATGACGTTAACATGCAGCTCCTCTGATGAACTACCAGACTTAAAGCAGCTATATAGATCTTTTATAATAATAACATATCAAATGACAATGTGAAAACAAGGCGAAAGGGGTCGCTCGTAGTGATGAACCTACAGAGAATTGAATCTGGAGCTCCAAACGGAGCTTCAGCTCATTGTTTAGCTATTCATCCCGCAAC
>NTHP01000551.1:4341-33650 GCA_003416845.1 Oplegnathus fasciatus | reverse complement strand
GTACACTACCTGCTCAGCAGCAAACAGCAGACAGACACAGTTAGAGACTAGCTGGTGAACATAGTGGAGCATTTAGCAGCTAAAGAGACAGATATTTTCCTCAGGCGTTGGTAGAGACCTAAAACAGAGCTAAAAGAGAGTGAATATTGGACTTAAATTCATCAGGTGGACACAAACACGAGTCCAAATTAATGATAATGTTGCTCCGTAATGCTGGATGTGTAAATAAGCAACTGTTTTCTAACACGTTCACCAAATCATCTTAAAAGGACGACATGTCAGTGTTGTGTTCACAACTTTCCACTGCCTAAAGGAGGCAAAAAAACTGGGTTCAAAGCAACACAGATGGTGGTGTATCTAAAAATAACTGGTAGTGGTAGAATATCTGGCTCTTTAGCTGCTAGATGCTAAATGCTCCACTATGTTCACCAGCTAGTTGCTAACTGTGTTTGTCTGCTGTTTGGTGCTGAGCAGGTAGTGCATAGAGGGTTTATTTTTGCTGGAAACAGCTGCCTGATGCTGCTGGAAACAAGTTTGATGAGACCACTGAGAGTGGATCAAAACTGTTAAGTTGCCGTAAAACCAAACAATGACCTAAAAGACTCTGAAATTGCAGAGTTGGGGGATAATTCTCTGTGGGTTTTTCACTGCGATTGAGCACTTTCAGGTCACACATAGTCAATTGATTCTTTGTTAACACAAAAATATTGATTAGTGGAGATTTAAAGACAGCTAGAAGGCAAGATGTGACACCTTTAATCAAGATTTAAAAAACATTTATGTTGTATTTGTCATTTCCTGCTCTGAACGTGGCAGAATTACAGTGCTCGTATACTGTTATATTTACTGCAGCAGGTTCCTGATTACACTGTGTATTCTGGGGGCTGGGCCTCCATTTAAAAAGGTAGAATTTCAGATAAGACTATTGTATGTGCATATTTTCTAGTCGGCAATATCAGCTCCGTGCTGGTTTGTTTACACTCAGAGATGATATGGCGGAAAAACCTGCATCAATTCATCTACATCCAACCTTCCCAGGAGCTGCAGGTAAATGCCAGAGGTCCTGTTTGAACAATGTACTTCCTCTTAAATCCTGTTGACTGTATTCAACAGACCGGAGAGGACTACTCCTAAAATACATTTTAAAAGCAGGTGTTTTCCAAAGCCAGTGATATGAACAAAGTTTGTCCAAGTACAAGCACATGTCTAAGAGTAAACTTTTCAGTTCACTGAAATATTCCACCAATTTTGACAAAACAAAACAAAAAAAAAATCCTAACTCAAGGTCCGCTCGCTAGTTTTTTCGGAAGCTTTCAGTTGCATCATGGTCTTCTTAAGTGGATGGAGTTTGTTCATCTGTGATGGAGACAGCTATACACGGCCTAAGTACAGAACTTTGGTTAAGTGACAAAAATTGTCCATGACAACAGAACAAGCTCTATCCGCTGAGGAAGACCATGAGATTCTTCTGAAAGCTTCAGAAAAAGCCAGTAGTTTTTTTTGGGTCAAGACTGAACTTTCAAACCCAATATACAACCTGTACATCTACTTATTTACAAAACTATAAAATATTTATATTATTTTATTTTATTGTTGTCTTGTGCAATTATGGCACATAATCCGACCTGCTTCGGTCGGCCCTTTAATATGCTTGTTCAAATTTTAAACCATTTAATAAAATTTAAAACAAAAACCTTAAACAAATTCTTCAATGTTTGTCTTTTCTTGTGACATACTGGATGGTTTTAACTCTCGGGGCCTCTAATAATTATTGGGGGAGAAAATCAACAGTCTTTGTTCGGTGTAAAAATACAGCTGAAGCTAATATGAGGCTTCAGCAGAGTTAGCAATAAGAAAAAGAATTTGGTTCTTAAAAGAACAGAACTTTGATAGATACTGATTTGATTTGGCTGCCATGCCTCATATTATCCTCAGCTGAAATTTAGAACATATTTTAGAGACTGTGGATTTTGTTCCCCATCACTTACACTGGAGTTACACTAAAAAGGGATCTCTTTACAGCCAGTATGGACAGGAGGACTGATTACAGTGACAAAAAAACGGTTTAAATGTTTAAATGTGGGCATGTGGGAATTGTTTTAAGACTTGAAAAAACGTGAACCTGCATTTCAAGGGGTCACAAGCCAGACACGTTGGGAAGCCCATGAATGCCCTCATGCATGGTAATTCATGTCAGGTAATGAGAGACTCCATAAACTAAAGTTAGTGAGAGCTCAGTCTGTGAGTCAGGACTTTGGGTTTGGACCAAGGTCACTGTAGGAGGGCAGGTGGTCTTTCATTAGTCGGGCCGGGCCAGGAACCTGAACAGTCTCTCTACACTTTTATCAACTTGAACTGTTGACTTTGATTTTAGAGACTAAACCATTTTCCTCTAAAATAGACCTTTAAGAGACAAATAGGCAAACACAAGTGCATTCCCATCAAATCTCACTGCATGACGTAAAGTTCCCTCTTCACAGAGCTCATTAAAGATGAATTTTTGTTCAATATTTGGACAAAGACCGTGTTGGGCTTTACTAATCATGGTTACCGTGGTAACAGCGGCTTGTTTAAATAGTATGAGAGGTCAATAGTTAATGGACAACACCATGAGTTTTCTATTAACTCCTGTGTACATACACACATGTTCACACACATCTAAACCTGGAAAGTTCTGCATGCCTTCGTTCTGAGTCACAGATCATGATTCAGCTAGTCACCCTCTTTTCTCTGAGGATGTATGTGCGTATGTGTGTGTATGTACGTGGATGTATATGAGTGTGTGTGTGTGTGTGTCCTACCCGTCTTTAGCGGACAGGTCGAGGTGTGTGTGGATGTCCAGCAGTACGTCTTTAAAGAAGCGCAGCCTCTTACGCTCGGCCTCCTGGGTGAGGTCGAACACCTGCTCCATGTCCTCCATGTAGCGAGGGTTACAGCGGTTCAGCTCCTCCAGGGCCTTTGTGTAGCGCTCCTTCACCTGCCACACACACAGAACACATAATAAGCTACTGTACAACCCTTCATCATTCAGAGAGATGAAGAGAAGCAAATGTGCCTCCATGTCAGCATTTCTGAAGGAGTCTAAGTTTTCAAACATTAAATCTAAAGATTGATGGCTGCTCTGTTAGTGGGCAGTGTAAACACTGTGAGCGACTTAATTCAACTGTCACTCTATTACAGCTGCTGGTGAGAGACTGTGACTGTTTCTACTGTATGTAATGATTTGCAGCTGAGAGGTGTTGAATAGTGTTGAGACCCAGAAATTAATGCCTCAGTATTATGTCTCTGATTTTTGTGCGAAATCCACTGCTCCATGTTAATCATTTACGAGGCAAAAGGCCATAATAGTATTTTTCAGGATTGGGACTCTCGTATCATGCCATGCTGCGATCAAACGCGATTGGATTTTGTTTTGCGCACACAGCATGTGTGGTTTTCCATTCAACAGGATGGGATGCTGAGCGTTGTTTACCTTGATGACGTGTTGGAGGTGTGGTGGTTTACACCAACTTCAGTAAGAGCCTCTCGTCTGCAGCTTTTTCTATAACCTGCTCAGTGCTTCTTTTTGTACTATTCCTCGTTACAATATCTAAAACTAATCCGATGAAAAAAACACAGAAAAGTCGTATCGGTTACATGAAGTTATAGCCAACAACAGTCTGTGCTGACCAAGTGACAAATAAATAAAATAAACAAATCACTTATCAACTGCACTGCTTTGTGATCAACTCACAAAGAAGGACAGGTCAATAGCGATCGACACGTTGGTGATCGCTGCTGTAATGTTTGTGGCTGGAATACAGACTGGTTGTGTGTGTCCAGACAAATGAGTGAAGTCTAAGTGCTTTTTCAGGTATTTTTTTCCCAAACTGTACAAATGAGTCATGATACTGGATTTCATTTCCTTGTCAACATTCCTTGTTATAAGAGCCCTTGGTTGCCTGACACAGCTCTGTGTACCGACTGATCCTGAGTTTGTCTCAGGACTTCCCTGTTTGTGGTTGATCATTTCCCTCTTCAGGACATGGAGCTTTCTCTCTGCCGTTGGGTTTGTGCAGAGCAGAGAACAGAGAAGACAAGCCCGGTCATGTTTTAAAACTCAAAAACACACACAGGTATGTTTTTCTGGACTCGCTGACACACCCAGACTAGTACAAGTGGAGCTACGCATGGGACTGTGTGTGTGTGTGTGTGTGTGTGTGTGTGTGTAAGCTTTGTACTTTCTCGGCCTCCTGGTTGCAGCGCTCCGCCCGGGTCGTGAATTTGCGGACTTCCTCCTGTGACTTGGTCGGGTCGGCCTTGGCATGCGTTTCCCTGGTAACCGCCGTCCACTCCTCCTTCCTGGCCTGATGGTAGCTCTTCTTACTGGACTCCACCTTGACACACACACACACAATGACACACTATGATTTGCTGTTGTAATCAATACAGCTCCTATTACATTCGTCACACCTCATTATTTTTCTTTACACTCAGCCTTGTTTCCTCATTGACACATTTGATGGAATAGTCTAATATTAGAAACATGATTCACTCAAATACTCATCACAGTATTTTGTCAAATATAAGTAACTTTGGAGTTTGTTGAGAGTGAAGACAACATTAAGGAAGTTAAAGAAATACTCTGTGCAGTCTTCTCCTTTTAAGTAACAAACATCTGACAAAGTGATTACCCTGCAGCGATTACAAGGTGGTATTCCCCTATTCAGTAACAAGATACAGCAAAATAATGTTGTAAGTTACCTGGATTTAGTTCTATAAATGTATGTTTGTAGCTCACCGACGCTCTGTATCACAAAGTCAATGAAAGAATGTAAACACAGTTACTATGGGGAATATAAAGCACAATGCGGCCTGATCGTATACAACACATGCTTCTATCATTGCAGAGGTGATATCAATAGGTAAAATCAGATGCTCAACTATAAATCAAAGCCCACACTGTAGGTAGCTACAGCCGGGCTCACGTTAACCCCTTGCGTTGACTATAAATCCAGCTTCACTGACTGACATCAGAGACCACTCAGGCAGCCCTCACCTCTTTCAGTTTGCGGACCCAGGGTTTCTGTGCTTTGCGGAAGCCGTCATCTGCATCCTTGGTCTCCCTGAAGCCTCCCATCATCTGCCTGTGGAAGGCATCCTTCTGCCAGTTACGCGTCTTCTCGCTGTCCTCGCCTGCAAGCCGCTCCCGCAGCTCCAGGTGCAGCTCGCTGAGCCGATCGGCTGCCTGCATAAAGGCATGCCACGCTTTCTCCAGCGTACCATACTGCGGACCTGAGGAACAAGTGTGGGAAGAGGAGACACTCTTACCATCACATTTAGCTTGTGATTTATAGATCGAAGTTCATAAGTTTTGTTAAAGTAGAGTGTTTTGCCATATTTCAGGTTAATATCAAGTGCTAAAAAGTTTGTTCCACATACTTTTCTGTAGGGTGTTGGCTAATTACAGGACAAATCAATGTAGTTAGATTAAATGACTTGTTTGCAGCCCCTGACAGTGCAGAGATCAAACATCCCCAGACCACAACAAAAATAAAATATGACACAGTTTTTGGTGTATTTTGTCTGCTGCAGCTTGCAGCCCATATGATCAGTGTTTTCAACTCACCTTTCTCCACGACGCCCCTCCACCTCTTGGCCCAGTCGCTCAGCTGCAGGGCGTAGCTCTTTTCTATCTTTGCCCTCTCTTGGAAGCAGCTGACCAGCTCATTACACAGCCGGTGACCATCGTCTATCCGCTTCACCGTCCGTTTGTAGTTCCCTGGCTGCAGAGGAAACACAACATACACAGATACAGTAAACACACACACTTACTGACGAAACAGGAATAAGACTGAACTGGTGCAGGGCACTGAAATCCTTTCCTACTGTTATATCAGTTGGTCTGCCAGTTCAGTGCATGTTACCAACATGCTAATATTAGTGTGGCAAAACGTTTGCATGCTAACATGACAGGATGTTAAGTGGTGATGATGTACAGAAGACTGAAATAGATCAAATGAAAAGAGTGAAAGAGGACAGACAGAACAGAGAGTGAGAGGAGTTGAAGGTATGCAGTTTTTCCAGATGGAGGGCCGTGAAGCCGGCAGTCAGTCAGCAGGGACTCATTATGTGTCTGTGTCTCTATCTAAACACCACAGGCCGACACGCTGCCTTATCTGCAGCTGAGCTCCTCTCAGCTTCAAGCCTCATCGAGTACGCCGGACGAGGATTCTCTATAGTTTCCAGACAATTAACATATTTATTTAGGGTTTTATTGTCTGCTGTTTGTTGTTTGTTGAGTAACTGATTTTATAAAGCTAGCCAGGCGTCTGTGGCTCAGTGAGTAGAGCGGGTGAATGGGTAAATGAGAGGCAAATTGTAAAGCGCTTTGAATAAAACTGCTATGTAAAATGCAGCCCTTAATGTATGTCTTAATGTAAAGTGTTGCCATACATATGTACATGACTGCAGTTTACTGCTTTTTGCACTTCTGGTTAGATGCAAAACTAACTAAACATTTCATTGTTTCAGTACTTGAGCTCTGTGCAATGACAATGAAGTGGAATCTAATCTAATCTAAAACCAGTCCAGTGGATAATTTAATGATTTAATAATCCATCTTTCCTTGTACATTTTCTCTTAATATCAGAAATGTGTGTGTGTGTGTGTGTGTGTGTGTGTTCCTACTGTACCTCCCAGAAGCTGTCAGAGCTGCCTAGGTCGCTAAGGTCCCCATTGGAAGACATTTTGGGGTCGGCCTTACAGCACGGAATGATGGCGGCTGGAGAAAAGACTGCAGAGAGAGAGAATTTCATTTATTACATACAGCTGGTTTCAGGTGAAAACCTTCAACACATCAGCTTTTCACAAGCTAGGAAATCAGCCCAGTTACACACTGACAATCATATGATTTCATATTAATCCAGTCACAGACTTATCTCACAAAAATCAAGAAAACTGACATTTATCAATCCCATTTTTTTCACAGCACCTTTTACACAGTTAAGTGCAGTCCAAAGGACTCTAATGCAAGCTGATGAAAAAAAGACAAAATAAGAACATAAATAAGAACATTGAAACAATAGAATCTAATACACACAAAGCGTCAAAGAAAACTCATTAAGTTCCCCAACATGACTTGTGAGAGACCGATTTAAGAAGAAATGGTAAAAATAAAAGCAGCACAGGCCGAGATATCCTGACTTTTAATCCCTAGTGTGGGTCAAGCTCCAAACATGCAATCTTCTCATTTGACCCTCCTGGTAAACGCTCATGTCTTTCGCCCAGTTTGTAACACAGAATCAGGGTGAAACTTAAAGGTGTAGTCTACGATTCTGGAGAAAGCTTGTTGATATTTGAACACAACAGCCAAACAAATATACCCAACACCAATACAATACAACAGATGTCCTTTAAGTGCTAAAAAAAAACCTGGACATTTGAACGTCTACAATTCCATGACAAATGGCGTAAACTCCATCTGCTGATGAAGATCATGCAATATGATGGAAAGCTCCAGAACAGCTAATAAATTAACCTTGAGGTGAAACAGTTCTGTCAAGACGATCAGGGTTATTCTCTCAGATTTGAGGACATACGACTGTTT
Source organism: Oplegnathus fasciatus (assembly GCA_003416845.1). Taxonomy (NCBI): domain Eukaryota; kingdom Metazoa; phylum Chordata; class Actinopteri; order Centrarchiformes; family Oplegnathidae; genus Oplegnathus; species Oplegnathus fasciatus. The sequence continues at coordinate 26,062 of NTHP01000551.1, read as the reverse complement.
TCAAGTACTACTAGCTAAAAGAACTAAATCTAAATATATTGAATGTGAAATGCGAACATATAATTAAATATAAATACATGCATTGTATGTAGAGAGGTCAGGGGGCTTTTATGTTTTTCCTAAAAGACATTTGAAAAAGTATACATGTCAGCGGTTTCAGGCATCAAACCTGTGACCCTCCAGTCTCACAGCTCCACTGTACGCAGCTCTACAGTTTCAGCCTCTGGAAAACTGCAGCTCCACGTCAGTAAACACAAAAAGCTACAGAGTCTTCACCGCTCGCTGCCCACAGGGCTGTTTTCTCCACGTCACTGCCCAGTTTTCCTTCTGAAGACAACTGGACTGTGTGTGTCCGACAAACACTAATGCCCTGTCTCACACATCCGCTCCGTTACCGAGGCAGGAATCTGTGTCCTGTTCATCCACAATGGATGTCATTCATCAGAGAGAAGATCCACAAAAATTTGTAGAGAATCATCTCCAATAATAACTTTATTTTTAACTGTATAATGTCTCTGCCTCTTCATGCTCACCAAAACTAAGATTCAAACTGCCAAAACAGAAGGAGAGACGAGGTATACCCTGAAGACAACACCACCTGTACTGTACCTTAAAAGAATGCTAGAAAAGGGTTTGGAACTGTTTCACCATGAATGCATCATAACTTTCTACGACTTTCTGCTGCTTTCTGGTGCCCATGCTGCTGGAGCCCTTTTTATTTTTTTCGCCACTGCCCCCTGGACAACATGAGTCCATCACTGCATGTGCGTCCTCGTGCACAAGATAAACAAAAAGCGGACTCACTCATAGATAAATGGCTGCATAGCACAACTAGAGGTCAAAAACTCCACAGGGAACCTTTGAAGTCCAATTGAAATTGCAAAAATCATTCCTTTTTGCAGCAAGAAATCCCATCAAAGTGATTTTCAAATTTACTGTTAATATTATAGTATTAACTAAAGCAGGGGTTCCCAACCATGGAGTCTGGATCCCTCAGGGGGCCCCTAAAGTAAATCTGAGAGGTCACAAAACGATTAAAATGATAATAAATAAATAAAAATATTTCAAAATTATGTTTAGTTGTTCTGAAGATTATATAGCAGGACAGGTTATTCAGGGACCCAGCCACTAGGGGAGCTGCCGCAAACTCCCCAACATTAGTATTTGTAACTTTTCCCAGATTTTTGCTTTTTTCTTATGAAATGGATTCTTTCACTTAGTCTGGCCCAAAAACAAATACATTATAGTATGTTATAAACCATTTCTTCAGATATTTAAAGTAAAGTGTTACCGATTACCTATATGCAAAGAAATTCTACATAGACGATAACCAAACAGCATTCTGATGGTTGATGCGCAGAAAGAGGCAGCAGTCATTAAACCAGAACATTTATAAGTATAATATAAATTTCTCCCTTTTGGGTACCGATTTTTATCTCAAAAGAGAACATGAGGCATCATTTAGGAGATCTGTGTGATGCAGAAGAATAAACATGCAATTTAACTCAGTGGGACTCCAATACAACCTGAGTCGACTTCTTCAGCTCTGCAGCTCTGCAGTGAATCTGCTGATGAACCTCGACAACAGTTCACCGTGACCTGACTTCTCTATACATCGACTTCCTCCACGCTGTCCTCCCATTGGACAAAACCCTGTTTCAAGGCCAAACAACTTCCTGTGGCAGATACAACAACCTGGGAGGAAAACATGCCACTACGCCAGTCCTCCTCTGTCTGCGATAAACCAGAACCCTGCTGAAGTCTCGTCTCTGTTAAAGGCACTTTAAAAAAAGCCAGTTAAAGCTTTGTGCATTGCATTTTGGTCCATGTGCTGCTACTGTGGGTGTGGGACAACATGGCCTTCTCACAGATACTGAGAATTGTCAAATAAAAAGGTGGTACTTAAATAATCACTGGCAAAAAAGAACAAAAACAAAAACAGATTTTAGGTGCCTGTACTATACTATAAAGTTGTATAAAGCCTTTTGTGGCTCAAGTGATGTCACATGAGTCTGTGACAATGTTATAGGAGTGCAATGGTAAATCAGTGAAGTAGTCTTCTAAGTCTGCATGTACACTTTCAGTGCATGAATTCCACCAGCACAATCAAATAATGTCATACTATGTGGCTGTGAGTTTCTATTTTTAGCCACTGATCGGCTCTGTTGATAACTGATTGACTTTACCTCACTGTGCTTTCTTGATGGCAAGATAGCTGCTTATGAAACTAAAAACTTCCTGCCCCCTGAAACACTGGGAGGCTTTTAATGTGAAAAGTTCAAAAGTTCAAAATTAACACAGTAAGTGAGAGCAGATCAGAAAACAGGGAGTCTTCTCACTAAAATATGATAAAATATACTTATATATATATATATACTAAAAAAGGAAGGGATTTGACTTCTAATCCCATTAGGTCCATCTCTAATTAGAGCTTGTTTAAAATTAAGGCCCCACCCACTGTTTCATATTATATTGGCATATAGGCTATTAAAAAAAGAACTGCAGTACATAACTGTTTTGTGGGATAGATTCTTATATATTTGACACTTATTTATATTTTATCTTTGATGAGAGCCAAAACGAGACGAGACATTTACTGTCAATGCTGTAGATCACCTACAGTTAAACTCTACAGTAGAACAAAAGTTATTTGTTTACAAATCTAAACTATATACTTTGTGAATATACCTTTCAGTATTTAAGGTGGATTCTTCCAGAACAGTTTTTAGAAGAGTGTCAAACAGAGTAGACTAGACTATACCTATGTTATAACTGAGTTTTTACAGTTTTATCACTGTGTAAAGCACTTTGAATTGCGTCTGTGAGAGATTGTCCTTTACAACAAGGCTTGACTTGACAGGACTGTGAGAAGTTCCCGGTTATTTTTCCTCCTCCCTGTGTTTCACAATGTTCTCTCTCACTGTAAATAACTAGTTGACTCCCAAAATAACAGCAGTAGATCTGTGTGCTGGCGGTAAATTAGATGTATGTGCAACAGTAGCCTTGGTGAAATCTGCAGGGAACAATGTGGGAGTGAGTCTAAATAAACTCGACAGTTCTCCAGGACTATAAGACTGCAATGACGGCAGAAGAAGGAGCATGCACTTACTTGTGCTACATGCTAACACTAGGCTGAGCCTTGAATAACAGAGATCAGGTTTAATATGTATTTGTAGGTGTGCCTGTTGTGTCTGAGGAGACAAGTGACGTTCAAGATTAGCCAAACTCTGACGTTCAACAACACAACATCACACCTCTCAGACGCTGCAGCTAATCCCTTTCAGACAGCTGAGCTCTAATTTTCTCTCCACACTGTGTAAACCGAACAGCACAGGTGGAAACAGTAGAAGGATGGCTGAGTGTGTCTGTGTCACAGGTGAATGGCAAGTATGCTAGCAGCTGAGATATCTGCCACCAGCATGCTGGAACATGAGTGAGTATGAGAAAACTGACTTCTCTATGGATCGCTAATTACTACTCCTATATCCTACAGGACAGCATTGTGTTTGTGTGTGTGGTGTGAGTATCTGGGTGCGGCTCATTGAAAGCAAGTAGGTTTGGCTGCTTACACTTGTATTATCTCTATACCTGCTGGAGGTGTGCAGACGCTGACCAGAAAAGCCAACAGAAAGCTACTGTTCACCACAAAGTGCTTTATGTAACATGTTTCCTCATAGAAAACAGACTCTTGACCACAATTTCACAACAAACCACTGTCATGGTCGACCACGTTCAAACACAAACAGCACTGTATCACAAGCGCTGAGGCCTGATTCTCAAAACCTACAGTGTTTAAAGCTGGAGTGGAGGACTTTTACATATTTGAACGTCCGTTACATTCAAGCCCTTGCCAAACGAGTTCACACAATGCTGATTAAGCCTATCACCACCAGGTAAATCTCTGTATTTCGCAGTATACCAGAGTTTTTAAATCTGTTGTCTGTGGCGACATTCCCACGCTGGCCACTGGTAGTGATGCTTTTTACGTCAACCAGCAATGATTGGTTTGCCAGAGCTGAAGGGCGGAGCAACTAGGTGTATGGCGGAAAAACCTAAGAAGCGTCCAAGAAAGTTTTCTGATGCTCCAGATAAAAACAGAAACTCTGCGTTCAGAGGAAGGATTAACGTCAAAAAAAGAAAGCGACTGACGGCGAGGACAAACACGGATAACCATTGGTGCAGCTTTTCCTCGTTGGAGAGCGCTGAAGAGAATTGACTGAGGGCAGACACGGATGTCGCGTTACTGCTCTTGGACAGGTTGGTATCTGTAAAATATTTGGAGTAGGCTATGTAGCTATTACATTCACTCTACCTAAATAATGGATTATTGTCTTGGAACGGTGGAAATTTCTCTGTATCTTTGTAACAATTTCTGAACACGAGCCTGGGACTTTCCGGGGCTATGAGTGCAACATAGGCATACGTCATAAGCACGCCTCAGCAGTGTTTGTGTAATTACTCTCACTGCCAGAAGGAGGAGACAAAAGTTCCACACTGCAGGTTTACGGCAGTAGTCTTAGTGTAGTCCTAACAGACTTCTTGTCTCAAGTATTCTAATTCTTATTTAAATCCTAAAAAAACAAGACCAATAGTCTACAGCCAAGTTAAATGCTAACATCTGTATGCTAACATGCTCACAACGACAATGCCAACATGTTGATGATTAGCAGAAATAATAATGTTTACCATGTTCACCATCTTAATTTAGCAAGATAGCATGGTAACACAACGTACAGCTGAGGCTGATGGGAACGTCATTGGTCTTGCAGGAATTTGGTCCTAAACTAAAGTAATTATAGTTTTGACCTGATGATGGCGCTAGACGATAAATCAATAGATCAACAAAGTGATTACAATTCATCCTGAGGGGAATATGAATGTCTGCTAAAATTTCATGGCAACCCATTCAATAGTTGTTGAACAAATGGATAAATATTTTGCATTTGTTAAATTATGAAGCAAAAATGTCTCAAGGAGATCGCAAATTAGACTAATCAATTAAGAATACTTTAAAGCAGCTCTGAATGTTACTTATTTCAGACAGAAAAGGCCCTGAGGTATTTCTTTGGTGCATCCCAAGGTCCAGTCTTTGGCCCCCTCCTTTTTCTGTCTGTATATGTTGTCATTACAGTCTAACATCTGTTAACATTGTACTCATGTTCAATGTTATGCAGATGACAAACAACTCTATATTTCTGCTTCATTTGACCATCTGAGCCATACTGACTAGCTTATTAATTACATTTCAGATATCAGTAAATGATTCGCTCTAAATTATGATTATAAATTGGTTTTGAAAAAAGAGAGGATTTTATTACAGTATTGTTTTCTCATTAGAAGTCACTGAAGTATACTTATAAATATTTCAACCATCAAAGGTAAAAGAGAAAGACAAAGCGGCCTTATGTTAATACTTTTATGTTTGTTTACATAACAGTTGCTCGCTTGTGAGTATGAAACTGTGAAGTTCCAGTAAGTCTCCTCTCCTGTAAATGTCCGACTTTTCACTTTTGATCTGGTGCTTTATTTTCTAAATTTCATCTAGCAGATTCATAATACTTCCATTATTAGACCCACACTGACACACAGCACTCAGCCTATGTTTGTTAGGAAGGAAGATCACACTGAGAAGGTCTCAGGAGTTTGTGTGTGTGTTCAGCAGTCACACAGTAACTACAGCCTGCAGTAAAGGGATTAGACTGAGACAGACGGACCTCATTAGCTGGAAACAGCATCTGTAGCTGAATACTGTATTACTGCAGTATTCTTAAGCAATCGTTTTAGCATACAGCAGGATCTGCCTTAGCTAAAAACTCACTGTAAAGAAGACATGCAAGTGTACAAGCCGAGATAAACTATCCTGGTACTGACCCACCACTCTACCTGGTACAAAAATCTGGATCAGAAACTGGTAAAGTGTAAAGGGAGGTTTGGCCTTGTCTTAAAATGTAAAATGTCATCGTGTAAATTGAATTATAACAATGTGCATACAGAGCATATTTTCACACAATAGTAACACACTATAGATGATAGCTGGTTACATCAATTGTCTGGAGTCACGACAGTCCCATATACTGTGACGTGTACAGTTACAGTTTATGTATACCCGCCACAGTTTACTGGACTGGCATGACTCAGCTCGAGAGGGACAGAGTGACAAGAGGACTGCACACTGATCAGTGCCCTCGGTTTATATTTGTTAACAAGATATTATCTCTGGATATGAGAGGTGAAGCCACTAGAGTCAACCTAACAGTGTGCCTTTTTTAAAAATTCACACGTTGTGAAGTGATACTGAACAAACACAGCCGGTCAGTTAATATTTTTACAGTCAGAGTAAAGTAAGTCTGTAAACTTGAATACATCTTGTTGAAATACTGAATTAAAAATACTATTACATAATCCCAATTAAATATTTTGCTATCAATTCTTTTAATTCCTCCATGGTCCCTTAGTGGGGGCCACTGGCTTGAGGAGTTTCACCATGAACAGATGGTCAGTTGAAAGTGCTGCGTTTGGTTTATGTTTGAGAGTCCATGAGACACCCACCATCCCTCCCATGGATCTGTGTGTGAGTTTTTCTGTGTGTATGTGTGTGTGTGTGTTCTTTGAGGCTGTTTACATTCCTCGATCACTGATCATGAACTTAGGTTCAATCCCCTCAGTTTAACCACACACAACATATGCACCACCCAGGACCTCAGACCATCCTGGAAGTCAGGGACCTGCTGGAGTTGTATGTAGTATGGTCAGAGGGCAGAGAGGGTTTTTAAAAGGGGCACAGAAAGAGAGTATGTATGGGAAACAAGAGCCAATGTGACGAGCAAAAAGTCGTAAATTATCATGTGTCAAGTCATTTCTAAAAACTCGCATCAGCCTTGATGTTAAAAAAAAAAAGTCTTCTCTTGCATTCTTTCATCGTTAAAAACTATCCAAATAGGTGGACTTTGCCTGCTTGAGTTTTGCTGGTTTGTCAATACGGGGGTTTCAGATTCAAGCTAACATCTCTGCTCCCACCGGAGTCCAGTTTGACATAACTCAATACAACTTTTTCATAGTCCTTTTTACCTCTGAACAATATACTAAGCTATTAATAAGCCATTCATAGTTTATAATAGCAAAAAACACATTGTATAAATTGTTAGGCTAAATATTTAATACATTTGTGACTAAGTGACTAAGTATTGCAACACTGCTGCTCCCTTTTTTTGACCTGAAAACCGCTGTAACATCTTGATGCATTCAGAACAGAATTCACTAACTTGTTTGTGCAGATGTGGGACAGCCATTTCAAAGGTGGAATGCTGGAAAAGTTTGACATTTTGAGATATATGCTTTGCTTTCTTGCCAAGAGCTAGATGAGAGGATTGATATCACTCTCGTGTCTGTACGCTAGCTAAGCTAACCTGCTGCTGGCAGTGGCTTCATATGTACCATACAGACTTGAGAGTGGTATCCATCATCTCATCCAACCCCAAATACTTTTCCTTTAAGCATCTGAACTCCACGTTTTTCAGTTTTTGTCTGAGGAATGTTTCTGTCAATATGACCCCTGGTTTCATTTTCATTTAGTCCATCAACAATCTGAAGGCATCCAAAAGCTACAGGTTGGTCCTTGATCCAGAACTGGGCAGCAGACCGTCAGGCCTGACCGGCGGAGAACAGGAGGACTGTTGAAAGAGGGCAAAAGCGATGGAGGGAACGAGGCCATGTAAGACTGAAAGACGAGAGGAATGAGTGAGCAAAGCTTGTGACAGGTAGATCAGATCAGTTCAGGATGAGCTAAGTGCCGCTCGCCACCTCTGTGTGGAAAAGAAATGTGAAAGAGATGAACATTTATGAGCTGAAGAGACACAGCAAGGCAGTGAGGAAGAAGAGGAGGAGGTCTGATAGAGCAAGCATCTTCTGATGTGGTTTCTGTAACAGCAACTAAACACCGCTTAAAGGGCATGTGGAGCTGGTTTGTCAAGCTCATATAAATGAAGGAGAATCGCATGTGTGCACAAAATACAGATGCAGCCGCACACATAAATAAATCTGATATCAAATGACATTAACAACCGAATTCTACACCTCTACTTCTCTTTGTGCTCCAGTACTGAGGTGTGGCCCTCTCACCACAAAGACTTAAACACCAGTCATTTCATCTTGTAGGCCTGTATTTTAAAGAGATATTCAACCAAAAATCTGTCTTTTGAGCATCAAACTCTTAGCGTGGTTCCAGACCTCTGGTCGCTGTAGATCAGGTGGGTGTGCTCGCTCATGCCTGTTTCCCCCTGTTGGAAGAAAAACTGAACCAATCAGATCTTTGTAAACTCTTAAATCTGCCTTTATTTCTTTGATCGACAAGAAAAAGGTTAACTGATCCGAGCAACCGCTAGCGCAGAGTCTACAGCCGGAACACGCTGAACATACAGTTCAACATCAGAGAAGTGGAGTATGCTGCAGAAGTGGTTTGAAAAGTTTCTGTTTAGGTTGTGATGCTGTTGTTTTGCCATGACTCTGGGTCTCTATGTGAATCCATGTGTAACTGCTGTGAATTCAAGCCGACAAGCTACAAACCTTTCACACCCACCCACCTTTCAAGCCTGTGTTTGACGCCCAAAAGATAGATATTCAGTGCAGTTTCTCTTTTTTTAAACATCATGGTTGCATTTGTCAGGGTTCTGCTTGCAAAAAAAACTTCAACACATTTTGTGAAGTTAAGACATTTTTTTAAAAAGACCTTGATCTGTTCAATATTTCTGTTCCCAATACAATACCATTGGCTTTGACAATAAACATGTATAAAAAAAAACACAAGCTGATTCAGTCATTTCACATACCCGGTGCGATTTACTTCACTATTTATGTCTTAGTTTAATTATTTTAAACAACCAGATATCTCAGTTCACAAGCACAAAGAGGATCAGACATGAAATTCTGTCAATCATGTCATTCAACACGCGATACAGAGATATCTGCGTGTAAAACAGCCCTGCTAAAGAGGTGGATGATGGGAGAGAGAGAGAGAGAGAGAGAGAGAGAGAGATTCTGGTTGTTGGTTTACAGAGAAATGGGTCAGGCCAGTGAAGAGGAGGAGGAGGGGAGAGACCAGCTGAGGGAGGGATGAGGAGGAGGGAGTGACAGATAGAGGCAGGTCCAGACCTCATAAGCTCCACTGGAAAACTCACAGTCATTAATCTGATTAATGTACACCAACAGTTTCCCTGCAGCCAGACTCCGTCTATATGCTTCTACATGTCAAGCACGTGGAGGCCTCCAGCAGAATTAGTCTATAAGCTCCTCTGCTACAGTACGTCTGCATTCCAGCAGAGTATGTGAGCGTATGTGGGTACACAACAGGGCCTGGAGGCTGCAAACATCTATAAACAGAAGCGTTTTTAGATACTTTTCTTGTGCTCCAGCTTCTGTTACTCTGCCAACAGCTGGCTGTATATCAGAGCCTGAGAAACAGCTGTGCCCCAGAACGCTGCTGTGTCTCTTTCCAAAATGAGAGAGTCACTGTTTAAGGAAAGAAAATGATAACCATGCTCACAACGATGATTGCTGTAGGCAAAAATAAACCACACTATGAGTTATTTTGAAAGCCACTATCATGCTATCTGTCTGTCCCTTGAAATGGCAACTGAGGTAAGTCAGGAAGTAAAATCTATCAAAAAAAAAGTTTAATCTAAATGTTTGGACTGATTCACTTCTTGGATGAGCTCTCCCACAAGCTGTTTTATTAGCCTTGTTTCCATGTTACAACCCACCGCAGTGTGTGGCTGAGCTGCAGCTGAAGCTTCACTAAAATGCCAACAGGACTTCACTGCTCCTCCCGCCCCCGGTGTCGTCACGACTGCCAAGTTAGCTCACGCATGCTGAGTGAAGAGCGAAACTGGAAGAATGTAAGAAGGAAGAAGTCCCTCCCCATCGTCACAGCCAGCAGCTCTAAATCTTATGACAGCGACTCGCTCCACAATAAAAGGAAATTATTAAATGTTGTCAGACTGCTATTGAATACAGCAATGCAACAAAACAACAGTATACTCTCTAAGGTTGTAACGCCATATCGAGGAACAATATAAAGTGATACAAATATGCATAATGGAGCTGAAAAACGTATCACACTGTTAACTAAATCTGATCGGTAACGACATCCAAAAAGGTATCATTTTTGTTTGCACACATTAAAAGCAAGAGGATGAAATTAAAAGTTAAAGTTAAAAGTTAACATTTTGAACTTTCAGAGGTATCAACTGCTTGTAAATGTTGAGAAGCTCTCAGTCTAAATGTCCTGCAGAAACCTTGTTTATGTGAAGATGTTTAAAGGAATAGTTCAAGTTTTTCTGAAACACACTTATTCACTTTCTGCAGAGAGTTACGTGAGAAGATGAACTATTATTATTATTGAACTATTTCCTCCATTTCCAGTCTCTGTCCTAAGCTAAGTTTACTGGCCACTAGCGGTAGCTTAATATTTACTGTACAGACACGAGAGAGGTATCGATCTTCTCATCTAACTCTCGGCAAGAAAGTGGATACGTGTATTTCTCAAAATGTCAAACTATTCCTATAAATTGGAGTTTGTGCCCAGCTGAAGTGTCTGAAGAACGTTACTCCAACCGAGTTCAGACATTTGCTTTTTATCTTTAGGATATTCTCACACAGACATTTTGCATTCTTCAGTTTAGCTCCATACAGTATAAAGACTTACTTGTGAAAAAAGGTACAATACCTTTTTATTTTTATTTTTATTTACGAGTTCTAGATTGGCATTTTTACACTAAGCCTGTAAGAAATAACTTTGGTGAGAATGGCAAGTGGCACATTTTTGCACCTAAGGAAGCATAAATAACTAACAATAAAGTCAAATGTTGTTTTCATTCCAAATTATCATAACTGTATGTACTGTGAACCCCATGTTATGTATCATAATGTTAGCAAACGGTATCATTACATCCCTGATACTCACAGTTTTGTACATTTAATTTGCTTTGTTTTAATCACTGTGCAGCTGTTTATACTAAAGAACATACTGTGTCTAGTACACATTTTTATTACACATTTCTATTCTATTTTTTAGATTTTGTCTTGGTCTCCTACTTAATGCACCACAACAACAAGGCAGGTTCCTTGTATGTTTATCTACTTGGCAATAAACCTGTTTGTGATTCTGATTTCTGATTCTGGTTTCTGTTTGGTGAAGGGCAGAAAGATCAACTGGTGAGTCATGGTGGGTGTAAACAAGACTCACGTCTCCAAACAGAAATCACACATGTTCCTAAAACCTGTTCTTTTCACGGAAGTAAATCAGAAATGTGAAGTCTGAAAAACAAATGACACGAGATTCAGATTTTTAAGAGCGTACTGTTGAGCATTAGCTTCACAACTCCAGCAAACAACAGCTTCACTTTGCTCATTGTGATCTGGCAAGGCTTAAGAGACATCTGCTTGACACAGATGTCATTTGAAGCAAAAGTTGGGCAATAGATGACTGACTCTTCTTCACTCAGTCAACATGAACCCATCCTACATCTGACTGTACAAAAACCCCACTCATAAAAAGGTGTCACTGCTTTTCCTTCTGATTTACAAACTGGAAAAACTCTGCAGGAAACAACAAATTCTCCTAACCTACACACCAAAATCTAACTTTTATCTTCAACATTGAGTTTAAATAGTTTAAATCCACAATGTTCAGATGTTTTGATAGGTGGTGAGTCACGTAACTAATCCTCTTACTTCATGGATTGGTCGGATACGCATCTCGTCAGGCTCAATCACATTTCAAAGTCCGTCTTTAGATTTAAGAGATAGCATCTGGCTTTTGGCGAGGCCACAAAAAGATACCATCAACTAACTCAACAAAAAAGATACAGAGCGGATTATATGGAGCAGAAATAGCTGACAGGAAGTTGCTGTTAACCAAAATGTTGGCTGCAAAACACAGAAAGCAATTCTGTGAATCACAGATGCAGCATGTTAAATGTTACAGTACTGTTATTAGATGACAGGAGCACAATAAGCATTATTGTGAACAACAGAAATGGCACACAAACCACATGCTGCACAATGCAGGCGCTAGAGTAGAGCCCAGAGTCACAGCAGAACTTACCTTATCAGAGATGAAAACAGAGATGGACAGACGTCCAAACAGAAGACAGCCTCTGTCTCCGCGGGCCTGAGAGACAGAAAGGGACAGACGGAGAGAGGAAGATCCCTCAGGAGCAGATGCAACAGCAAAAGGAAGACACAGAGAGGTTTGTTAGACAGCGGAGCAGCATGCGGTTAGATCCCTCTGCAGACCGACAGCGTTCAGACTGGGCTGGACGAGCTGCCCGTTATATGGCTCTGTGATGGCTGGAAGGTGGCACATTCTGGGGGTCGTGGTGAAATGCCACACATGGAGCCTGTAGTGGAGGGCTAATGAAACAGTCAGAGACCAGCGGCCCCCATTAGAGGAGGTCAGAGCAGTTAGCTCACACCTCTAAAATTACCTGCCTGGGCAATGAGTTGGGACGGGAGTGTCAGGTTTTAAAAAGACCACAACAGTGATTTTGTATTTACTACAAATCACTTTAGATGACTTCTGATTATGTTCAAACATATCGCGTTTTTCCCACCTTATAGAGACTTAAAACATCTTTAAGATACATCATCATAGTAAACATCATGTCGGCTTTTATTGCCTAATAAATGCCTAAATAAAAGCATATCATACAAAGAAACAAGATGAAATACAAAACGTACTATCACATATGTATTTCCTTTTTTTTTAAGATAAAAAGCTAAAAATTTGTCCTTTTAACATGTATTTTTTTCATTTAATTATGACACAGTAAATGCATCAATAAAAGGAAATATTCTTATTTATGGCATTTAAATCTTCCATAGGATTAGGGGAAATGTTTTCAAATCAATCCCCACTTAAGACTACATTGCCACACAATGATAAGGTATCTTTAACACTTACTGTGAAGAATTAACCATTTCCCACAAGTTTCAAGTCTCTGCAAGTTCATTTTAACGATGTATTACACTGAGGGAAAACTAAAATCTGCTTGGAAGTTAGGGAAACAAAAATCAGTACCACTGTAGTTTAAGTCTTTCCTTTAAATTTGTCTTTTGAAATTAATTAGCATTAGCATTGACTCTGGCATGCAATAAGTAAATCAAACTTATTAATTAATTGCTTTCCTCTTTTGTCTCAAATTTCGGGCTTTTTAAATCTCGGTTGTTGTGATATTTACAACACAGTCATGATGGTGAAAAATATGAAACATCATGATGACTTTTTGCGAAGAAAACCGTTGGATGGAGGCGCACTCGTTTTGGTAGTGATCCAGACTTGGGATTCCCATCATTTAAAATCATATCTTATATGATACTTATATTTACCACTGATTTTTTCAGGTATTCAAGTTATGTTTGTAAGATCAAAAGATTCACTTAACCTAAGGCCCAAGTGGCTGAATGTCACAGCCATTGGGGGTAAACTTCTCTCCAGTTTTGGTGATTTGCAAGTTTTCTCATCAGCTGCTTCATCCTTATGGTAAACCCACTTTTCTGAGTGCCTCCCATTATGATGAGAGCCCCACCCTCTTTACTCAGAAACAATGAATGCAATTGGTTAGTAATGAACAGGACATCAAATAATGCGAAACCACATAAAACTGATTCATGACATGAGGTTAGATATTAGTGAACAGCGAGAGGGCAGATGAAGCGAAGTACAAAGACCGGCCTGTTCCAAGAAAACCAAAATATCCACTCACTTCATTTGTCATTCATTTCAATGCTTAATTCACTGCAGTGATGCACTGTTTGTAAATGATGGCTTTAAAAATAAACAATATGATAAATTAAACACTTGGATCAAACTTTTAGTTAACTCCTAAATAAAGAAAATACACAGATGATGAGAATGAAAACAGGATCATGTTTAATACTGTAAAGAGGAGAAAATTGGTCTCGACTTCTTGATTGCCAGCTACAAATGATATATGTGGTCAAATTTCAATATTAGTAGATGGTATCGTCAGAGATATTGTATATCATATATATATTATGATCAAGCTGGAATGTCATCTTTTCCTGATCTTTAACACATCAAAGACATAAAGTGATTTTTGAATTTATTAATAATGAATGGCTTTATCTCCTTGGTCATCGTATCCGTATGATAATTAGTGATCATTTCTCAAAGGTTTCTTGTCAAAATCCCATGAAAGCACATATAATTATCCCTCAAGTATCACATTATTGAAAACATTTTTCATTTTCATGAAACAATGTAGTGACATTTGATCTTGTCAGGACTTCCAAGTTGTGAATCAAAAATAATTGCAGGTCTTATAAGTAATTAAGTCGACATTTCACACTCCCTCTCATGTGGTGATCTCACTCCAGTAACGTCTGACAGCCCGAGGCTCTGCGTCTAACTGACAACAAACCATGTGACGGTTCTCTGGTCGAGGCGAGGCGAGGCCAGAAAACAAAACGAAAGCAGATCACAGAGAGGAGGAGTACAGCAGCCCAGAGACTGAAAGGAAAGGACAACTCAGCCTTGTTCCCACACACCCAGCTGCTCTCCCAGCTCATCTCTAACCACATCAGCGAGGCTATGTTGGGCCAGAACCGCCTCCATGCCAGCTTCCTTAGCTCTGCACCAAGCTCTGCAGTATGTAAGCAGGACACTGGCTGGAGCTGGCCTGGCACAATCTGTTGCACGTCGCAGGCAATACTGCCAGAGATTAACCCAGAACCTGCTTCGCCTGCTGTTCACATTTGACTCCAGTATGACCACATTAAGCCTCGCTGTCTAGAAAATGCAGCACAGAACAAGCACGACATTTATTCTCTGACAAAACCTCCTGACTGCAGGTTTCTTAAAAATAGAGCTGAATCGATTTGTCGATTAACTGATTAGTCGATCAGCAAATTATCGACAGCTATTTTGATTTGATTTTAAGTCACTTCTCAAGAGAAAATGCATTTGATGGTTACAGCTTCTCAAATGTGAGGATTTGTTCCTTTTCCTTTACATAATAGTGCGCTGAATATCTTTTGGACTGTTGCTTTTTTGCAAAGCTTTTTGAAGACGTCATCTTGGCTTCTAGGAAACTATGATGGATGTTTTTCACAATTTTCTGATGTTTTACTGACCGACCGATTAATAAAGACAATAATCAGCAGGTGAATGGATAATGAACATAATCGTTAGTTGCAGCCCTTCTTAAAAATGTGAAAAATAAACTAGAAGTGGCTGAAAATAAGTTAGACTACATCTTGGCATGGTTGAATCCCCTTATACCATTTCTCTGAATGTAAATTTTATAAAATGTCTTATTCTTTTCATTCTAGTTTCTTTATGCTTTGTTTTTATCTTTTCATCTTAAACTGTTTTTATTACATTTATTCATTCAGCTCTATTTCATGTTTTTATATAAATCAGTTTTGTAAAAGGTTTTTAGAGAGGTAGCACACAAATGTCTAATTGTTGCATCTTCCAGGTCATTTTAGGTGCTCTTTCAGGTTAATGTAACTGTAAAATGTCACAAAGTCCTTTCGCAATCTCACCCACCTAATTCATTAATAATAGTGTTGGCTAACAGATAATCATAAAGCAGAAAATGGGGATGGGGAACAAAACTGACATGGAGCTTGTTATGTTAGAAAGGCTTCTACTTCAATCAGCTGGGTTTTTAAACTGTTTGAAGATTAAAAAAACACAAAAAGTTGTGTTACAGATGAATCCCTCTGTCCCAGGATGACCTGCACTCG
The DNA here is from genome assembly GCA_003416845.1 of Oplegnathus fasciatus. Classification (NCBI taxonomy): domain Eukaryota; kingdom Metazoa; phylum Chordata; class Actinopteri; order Centrarchiformes; family Oplegnathidae; genus Oplegnathus; species Oplegnathus fasciatus. Next base: position 10,294 of record NTHP01000551.1, on the reverse strand, counting down.
TCACTTTTTGACTTCTGGTGTCACTTTCTTTAGTTTTGATTTAAAACAGCACGAGCAGCTACGTGAGCCAACCAGATGAGCTGACAAACTGGGCGGGAGTTAACGTTCAGCGTTGACATATTTCATGTTTCCATGAAATTCCACTTGCTTGGCAGGATTTGAAGCCTGAAGCTGTGTCTGTCTGTCTGCCTGCCTGCCTGCCTGCCTGCCTGCCTGCCTGCCTGCCCCACCCCTCCATGGATCCCGCTATAATACTGCTGCTTGTCAGGGACTCCCAGAATCCCACACACGGATTTCTATCAGCCAGCAAACCACTGGCTGGTAGGATTTCACCTCTTCTGATGAAACCTTCAGTGGTTAGAAATTGTGTCCACTCAACACTCATGCAAATCATAAAAAAGTGTGCTGGAATAATTATTCTCCTTTGCCATCATGAGGTGTCAGATTCACAAAGCATTTTTTAATTACTTTCTAAGGTTTGAGGTCCGTAATATGCTTTGCCAAAATAAAAGTCATGAGAAATGTCACTGCTTCAAAACATATAAATGTTTCCTTGAAATTAAATTATGTTACCATAATTATGCAAAACCAAAACACATTGTAAATAATAGTAAATTAGAACACATCAGTAATATTTTTGAGGGCACAATCAGTGACATTTCCCATTACTTTTAAGAGGAAAAGTGGCAAATGCATCCTTGTTCTATAGCAATGTACTTTTTGGTGGCTCAAAACTTAAACTTTCAAAAACTGCACAGCAACTTTTATATAAATTGAATTATGTGACACTGTGTGATAGAGAAACGTAACTCAGTGTCACATCAACAAAGAATTATCCCCCAACTCTGCAGCTATTTAAAAACCATACCACCCTCTGTCTTTAATTATTACTTGCTCCAGGAATTTGATGTGTATTTCTCAAAAGGGAGCCACATGATGAACCTCTTCGTTTCATGGATCTGTCATCACAACTGTTGTTACTGTATTATTCTTTTATTTTGTTTTAACCTGCCATCATTTTGCTCAGACTATTCAAATCATATTTTCTATTTTCATACAGTCGACTCGTCTTTGCGTTTATTTGCATCGATGCAAATGAACACACAAACAAGTCGAGTGCACGCTACATCCACAGCACCCTGCGGCAACAACCAAATTTATGTTTTGTATATTTTTCTCAGGAGATGGTCGAGACCAAAACAGAGATAAAATATTAAATAGATGGACAATGCTATTATTATCCTATTGTCGGCTCACATATTACTGGTCAGAAACTGCTTAATGCAGCCTTAAAATGTGAGCTTAAACTGTCTGGTAAAGAAGAATGACTCAGTAAAGTTTTGTATACTTTATGAGAGTATTGATAGGTCTATGTTTAGAGCATTTTGATAATAGTACAAAGTGTGCAGATTTCCAGACAGCAGGTTAAAGGCACTCTGGTGCAACAACACAAGCAGCAGCATCTTTAAAGCGAGCCAAGATTAAGTGCTCGTTCCAGTATTAGTAACACCTGTGCTTTTCCGACTATGGCACGTCAAAGAGCCTGTTTACACTTGGTTTTAAAATGCGTTTCAGTGATCCGGACACAAGTGGACAGCCGAGACACATCGCCGTTCACACCTGTGTCTATCATGCGTCCCTAAGGTGCCCAGCTGACCACTTGTGTTCAGATTTCGTCACTGCCCAAGTCAACTAGAAGGTCAAAGGGCCCCGCGCACAGTTATTACATCAGTTTGTCACCAGACAAGCGACAGATTTGTTTCCTACAGGCTCGCTAAGAAAACAAAAATGTTTCAAGAACTAATATACATGTACAGGCTATTCCAACTGTTGAGATTGGCAGGACAAAGTCATTTGCGACTTTGCAAAAGAGCGCAGGACAAGACGCGTTGATGACGCAATTTCCTGTTACGTCCTTGTCACGGACGCATCAGGACGTATTAGCGTTTACACTACAAAAGATATGTGGTCAAATGCATCCCAGACCACCTCGGCAAGTAGTTTGAGTCATAGACTGTATATAAAGATGGACGACATGACAGCTCCCCGAAAGTGAAGCCAAAACGCCTCGATCGCCCCCTGGTGGCTGGCTGCAGTATAGGTCATAAATCCCGCCCCCTCCATGTTAGCAGATGGGACACGGGCCAAACTACAAAATCAAAGTACACGTCAAATAAATTTTTCCCAAAGATGGTTTCTGTCATTTTAGGTAGTTCTTATTCAAGTGTTCATTTGTCTGATAAGTTTGGTTTTAATTAGTTATTTGATGCTATAAAAAACGTCATGATTGACAGCTGTCAATCACAGTGAAATAGTCGCGAAGGCACCTGCAGACGTCTTTTCGGGAATTGTACGTCGGTAGGAACGTCGACAGGAGATGTAACTTTAGCAGGTGAACGTTAGCTAGCAGTTAGTAGTTATTGATTACCGATCGAGTCGGGCGGGTGTATGGGCGGGACCTCGAGTGTATCTCAGGGCTGTTTACATTTTACGTTTTTCTGCCTCCTACTGGTCAAAAATCACTTAACGTAGCTTTAAAATGTGGGTTAAAACTGTTTGATGAAGAAACAACCCCTGTAAAGTTTTATATACTTTACAAGAGTAGTGACAGGTTCATCTCCACACACCAGGTTAATGGCACACTAAGCTAGCAGCAGCATCTTTAACGCTAACAGGCGTGGATTTAAATAAAGTTATCAATATATGTTATTGTAATGAGGGATAGTTTAGACCCAGTAACCTTATAATATTATATATATTTATATATAAAAGACTAGTAGTGTTGTCAACATGGCCACATCAAATAAATTACAAGACTCCAGAAAAGCAATAATAATAATTTCTAGCTAGGTGTAAGCTAGCTTAGCTGAGATGCTAGCTGTCAGTGTTTGGCAGTTTACTCGGCGCTAAAGACGCAGTTCGGCTGGAAACTGTTAAAAAGCACTGATGTTGAATATGCAGTAATATACACAACAACACGACTGAAACCCCGCAGAGGGTCAACATGTGCTGGCTGCACACAGGTGAGGTCTCTTACCTGTTTCGCTCCGACCTGGAGGAACAAACCAGAACCAGAACCCTCCTGGATCCGCAGCGGCTCTCCTCTCAGACTCGCAGACCGACACTCAGACTCGTTAAAAAGAAAAAAATAAGTCCTCTTTTAAGCCTCCACAAACTGCGACATCTTGCAAGTTTACTCCGCAGTCACCCGTCGGTCCCCCTCAGCCATTTACACGATGAGCAGATCCGACCTGAAGCCCTCCACTCTCGGATGAATTCACCGTGTTTGTCCGGCTCTCCTCGGTTAAAGTCGTATTTCCTCACTGAAGGAGTAAAAAGTCTTCTTCTTCTTCCTCGGAGGGGAATGAAAAGCAGGTTCGGCTGTTAGATAATAAGTGTCTTCCCCCTCCGATGCCTACTGGCGTCTCTGTGTAATCAGATGCTGCTCACCACAATATCCATTCATCCTATTACAGAGTTTAACCCCTCACTGTCCGGGGCTTTGTGCTGCCTTACAGGACTGTCGGAAAAAACAGCACTCCCCCCTCACACAAGCACGACTGTCAACAAGTCTGACGAGTCAACTCAATATATAAATAAAAAATACAGTGAGATGAAAAATAAAAATAAATTGTAATAAAAAACTTTACAATCTCCCTTTAGTGTATCTCTGTATATAGTATCGTTAAAATTACTCTTATATTATATAAGATATTTAAAAATACATATATTTTCATCTTATGTTTGTAATAAAAATTATCTAATTAAAAATTGGCTTGTAAATTGCANAAAAAAAAAATACTATAGTAAGCATGATTATTAATAGTTGATATTTAAAAATAAATTTATTTTATTTTATTTTAAACAAAACAAACAAAAAACTCTATATAATCTTCCCTTTCCCTTCCCTCCATACAATTGTTATTAATAATGGATATTTAAACATAAATTTATTATACAAACCCATTCATTTTATGCTTGTAAGATAAATTGGCTTGTAAGAAAAAAAGAAAAGAAAACAAACAAACAAAAATGTAAAGAAATAACTGTAAAAATTAAACTTTATAATGTTCCTTTACCTCCAAACCAAAAATACTATAGTTATAATAATAATAATAATAATAATAATAATAATAGTTGATATTTAAAAATAAAATTAATTTTGCAAGCCAATTTATCTTGTGCTTGTAAGATAAATGGGCTTGTAAGTAAGAAAAAAATAACTATATAGCTTCCTTTGCCCTTCCTTCATTGAAATTGTTATTAATAGTGAATATTTAAACGTACATTTATTCTACAAGCCAGTTCATATCATGATTGTAAGATATATTGACTTATAAATAAAATAACTGTATAATCCCTTTCATCATGTGCTTGTAAGAAGAATTGGCTTGTAAATTGAAAAAAAATCACTTTATAATCTTCCTTTATATCCAAACCAAACTTACTGCAGTATTATTAAAAATGATAAAGAAGATAAGATAATCCTTTATTGATCCCCACAGGGGAAATTCAGGCGTTACAGCAGCAAACAGACATAAATGAGTACAGATAGAGAAACTAATAATAATGATAAAGAATAATTGATATTTAAAAATCTTAAAGCCAATTAATCTTATGTCTTTACTCCTCAGTTTGTCTACATTTTTAATATAAAACACATTTATATTTATTTCACATTTTGCCATGCTTTCTTTTATCCTTTCATTTCCTCATTATATACTTTTGATTCATCAGACAGCTCAATGGCGACATTTGTCACTCCTGGAGATTGGCCAGTTATCTACAGCAAACAACAAAACATTAAGAAATGAAATTATCATCACCGGTATACTTTTGCCAAAACTGTGTATTTTATTAATGTAGATGAATGTGAAGGATCTGTCAGATTTCTAAATTTACCACCAGCACGCAAAAAAGTTTCAGTATTATTTGTGATTAAAGAAAATTTTGCATAAATGTCAATCAAAAGCTAAACATGGGTTACACACACACACACACACACACACACACACAGGTTAAGGAATAGGTGATGGTCTTATGAAAACATATGATATTTATTTTAAAAAAAATCATGAGTATGAAAATTAAATAAAAATATATTAAGTTAATTCCCATACATTCTTCACATTGCATGTGTTTCTTCTTAAATGAAGACTTCCCACAGTAATTATATTTTCCATTGATCAGTAAAAATCAGTTTGCTTTACAAACAGCGCCATCCTCAGGACGTCAGTGTAATCACAAAAACACTGAGCAGCTGGATACTGTTCTGTCACATGTCTGACAGTTCATGCATGAAAATGATCTGCAATTATTTAATCAATCAAAGCACGTTTTCATATAAAGAAACATGTTTGAAGATGCTGAGATTTATTTACAGTTTCTCAACAAAATACTTTCAATATTATTATTATTATTATTATTATTATTATTATTCTGAGGACATAATGTGAAAAATGCAGTACTTGGGTAAGTTTTGGCTCAGTTCTTAGGTTAATGTTAATGTTATGATTAGGTTTAATTATTATTATTAAATTACTACATGATGTCGACAGGAACTGGAACCATAAATGTTTTTACTTTCCGACTTGAATGAACTTTCTATTGCACTTTTCGTTTTTTCGAGTTCCGAGTATAATAGATTGCAACATCAGATGATCTTTTAGATAAATATTTATTTAATGAAGAGACCCTCCACAGCCGCGAGAGTGACTCCACACAAAGTTACACTCCGTCACGGAGTGGGAGGGCGCAGGGATCGGGTCGGAATTGGGCAAAAGTGTTCGGTCAATTCAGACTCCATTTTGAGTGGACAGAGCAGAGGGAGGAACACTGAAGGCTGAGGCAGGGTGAGTGTTAATCCAACATGTTTATTATTTCACTGTCAAAGTGTCTGAGTCAGTTTTCTCCCTGTTGGCTGTTGAGGAAAGAAATGTTAGAATGAACTCAA
>NTHP01000550.1:449103-501649 GCA_003416845.1 Oplegnathus fasciatus | reverse complement strand
GAGAGAGAGAGAGAGAGAGAGAGAGAGAGAGAGGTGGCCGGTGAGGATGGAGGGAGACTTCAAACAGATCCAGGGGAAGTGACGAGGAGCAGCTTTACAGAGACTCAGGCTGTGGGAAGTTCTCTTGCAGCTATTAATAACACTTTTCCCCGGGCATCCATCTGCACTTTCTCCAGCTATGTTGCCGGGTTGAAATTGAGGGAGACCCAAATGTTGGCTGGAGATAACACAATCATCACAGCCTCGGTCCTGGGCTGAGCATCAGTGTATTAAACTGGGATTAACCTCCCCTTTCTCCCCCGCTGCCTCGCACCACAAATTCACATTTTTAAGGGACATATTCAAAAAAGACAAGGGGGCTGGAAGCCAATGTGCAACACAGAGGAATGGTATCTATAGTAATATTGATCATCATTGATAATCGATCATTGAAGTCATTTATAAATGATTATTATTATTATTATTATTATTATTGTTGTTATTTATTCCAGTTTCTTTAACCTTGGTGACTGTGTGTCAGACTGAATGAGCAGTCTGACCCTGCACTTACAAATCATTCAAATGTGATGAATCTGTATTTAATATCACGTTGAACTGTTGTTTCAAACAGCTGGAAGTCATTTAAATGTAAAGGTGGAGGTCACATGACATTTTATATCGCAATAATGTGATGTGATGTGGTATTGATCTGTTCTACTAATTTAACACCTCATTCTGTATCCAAATAATATGAATAATATCCACTTCATTTAAGCATTCAGATATCAAGCAGACATGTGGTGGGTATCGGCAGGTTCTGGTGGTTCTGGTGGTTTCAGAGCTTCAGGGTTTAGTGAAGAAGGCTTCTGTGGAGTATTGTGTAAATATAAAAGCAGTGACATGGACTCCACACAGAGAGGTTCATATACAGAAACATGTTGTCATTGGAGCATGTGGAAGTAGTGAGCATGATGACCTGAGGCAGACCTGAGGCCGACCTGAGGCCGACCTGAGGCAGACCTGAGGCAGACCTGAGGCCGACCTGAGGCAGACCTGAGGCAGACCTGAGGCAGACCTGAGGCCGACCTGAGGCAGACCTGAGGCAGACCTGAGGCAGACCTGAGAACAGGACTGCTGGGTTTCAGACTTTTAGAGCAGAGGAGGAGGAAGTAAAGGAGGAAGCTGCTGGAGCAAAGTGAGCAGCTTAGAGGCTTTGATCCTCTGCTGCTTTTGCTTATCAGAAACATTTGCGGTGACACTGCCACAATGAGAGTTCATCATATTAGCTGGTGCCAGCACTGCTTTCAGGCTTGCCTGTCTATTAATTAAAGCCCATTTGCAGCATGAGACAGGACCTGTCTGGGCCTCTGTGCCCCCCCAGCACTGTTTCTGTTCAGAGGGACGTAAGAGCCCATCGTGTTTTTCACTCGGACGACACTCTAAACAGCTGATGTTGTTGTTGATGTTCTCATGTCGGACATGGATATCAAGGTGATATTGTTTCATCCATATTGTCACATACAGTATGATAGATGTGTTACAAACGCTGATTGTTGTGAATATGCCGTCACCTCTCCTCCTGTAAAATGAAGGGGTTAATGGTGGATCAGGGGCGGCATTAGAAGATCACCCTCTGATCCCTGTGGGGAAACTGGGTCACTGTGGCAGCACAGAGGAGCAGGATAAAGAAAGAGAAGAGGTAGAAACCCGACAATGTTTTATTAGAACGCTGTAATATCTGATCAGATGAATCTTAACATGGATTTTCAACCTCTTCAACATATGAAATGACGTTTCATATATTTCATGTGCACAAACATTTCACATGATCCTGATTTTTAGATATTTCACATGAAATGTAAAACAAATGATACAAACTGTACGTAAAATATAGGATAAAATATACGTATCATGATTTTCACTCAAGATATTTTCCAGTACTGAGATGCATCACGATTTGTTGAAGTCACATAAAACAATAAATCTGATGTTATACATGAGACCAAACTCTTCATATGAAGAAAAACTAAAATCTCAGTAACTAATTGTGTTTTTCAGTTTTCCCTGAATCATTAATCATATAAAAACAAATAAATACATGATATATAGGATATGTATATAAAGATGTTATTGAATTATCGCTCAGCTCTTCCAGCACATGTGATTTCCAGAAATAATAATAATAATAATAATAATAATAATAATAATAATAATAATAATAATAACACCAAACATTGGCTGTCAACAGCTCATTAATTATTTTTTAACATTTTGTAGATTGATCACTGAAGTAATTGATAAATTCCTGTAATGAAATCATCCTGACGCCTTGTTTTAAAGCTTTACATCATCACAGTTATAATTGTTGTTAATTAATATCCGGTGTTTAACACCCATTAGCAGTTCAGTCTGCGCTGACCTACTTGTTGATTTTCCTTTATTTCCTGTAGCACTTTGGACTTCTCAGTGATGTCTTTGAGAAAACAAATATATATAAAGGGGAGCTGCTGAACGGGGAGGGGGCTTTGAATAGGAGAATAGCAGCCCACTTCTTTGCCATGGAGTGTTCAGTAGCCATCCCTTAATCCTCCTTTCATTTCGCCGACAAATGCCAAGAATCTTGTCTGGCGACCCGATGGGAAGCTGATCAGCCAACAAAAGAGGAGCGCGGCACAAAGAGCAAACAGGCAAAACGGGGTTGAGGGCAGTCAGAGGCCTCGGGCATCATTAACAGCCCACTGGTGAAGGAGGAGGACGGTGGCAAACACACAAACCTCAACACACGGCGACAACAACACGGACGTCACGTCAACACTTCGGTGGGTGTTTAACTGAAGCGCAGAGCTGCAGCTCCACTGTGATGCTGAATGTGTTGTTCTACATATTATATTTACACACAGAACTTTATTTCAGTTATCTCAAAGTTTCCAAACACACCACACGTGTCAGCTAATGTTTATTTCATTATGAATATTTGAGGAAATGGAGCAGTCACAAAAACATTCTGGGCTTTAATATTTCACTTGTTTAAAAAAAGAATCCTTTTAATGAATGGTGAAGTGTTAGAGAGGTGAAGTTGGTTGTGTTTGCTGCCTCTGTGTGACGATCTGCTTTAATGCAACTGGTTTGTTGGTCCAGCAGCTGCTGACAGTCAGTCGGGTTTCTGCCTGCTCGCTGCAGATCAAACGCTGTCGGCTTTAAACACAATGTGTCTTTTAGGTTTCCTCTTTATGCTGCTGAATTTATTTTTACACAAGAAACAAAAAATCTGTCTCTTAAATGAAATACTGGATCAGATGCTCTGCACACTGTTAACATCTACAGTAGATTACACGTTGATTTGAATTATCTGGCTGTCAACAGACGACACAATAAAGATCTGATCCTCGGAAAAAAAAGAGAAGATGAAACTCAGAATAAAAAAAACGGTTCATGATTTGGAGAAAAATGTAAAAAAAAACAAACATCGGGGCTGGATTATACAAATACTGGGGTCAAGTCTCTTGTTAGAGAAATCATTATATAATATTCAATATGAAGAGTAAAAATTCGCCTGTAAACTTCTCAGTTTTTAACTGTGTCCTGAACATAGCAAACATTAAGCAGGATTATATCAGTGGGATAAATTATTATAATACTTTCATTTTGAAAAAGGATGCTGCGTATTGTATTTTTTTTTAATCCCATCATTAGCTGCTTTTTTTCTGTTTAATTTAAAAAGAAGAATCGGCCAAATGTGACCGTAGAGACGGTGTGAAAATAAAACTGAAGTGTGTAAAACTGATTATTAGATCCTGTGTTGGAGGAGCGGCTGAAGTGACTAAATGCATCTCTAAAATCCTGTTTGAAATTTCCATACAGAGGTCTGTGTGATCTATTAGATGGCTTATTCATGGTTTCCTCCATCAATCCGAGGAGGAAATCACATTCACAGAATGCAACCATCCAGTGTAATTGGCTAGAAAATGACCTTAAATATTCGGAGATTACTGGGGCATAAACGTTCACGCTGCTGAAAGGTATGAAAGTGGATTAATGGCCATTTCTCCGTCACTGCGTTAAATAATTTGAGCCACATATTTAACACAGTGTCAGGCCGTGATGGGAGCTGAGCATTGTTCACACTGCGTCCTCATGGAAACTGATCAGGGACCAGGCGCTGTGCTGTGGATACCTCGGATTAGTGAGCTCATCTCGTCACATCTGAGGACAGAAGGAGGAATTCTTTAATCACACAGTGGCGAATATTTTCAACAAATACCTGGATATCAGTGTACAGATGGGAGAGACATGATGGTGAAGTCCAACCTGCAGAGTTGTTCCACCACGAGCCTCCAGGACAGATCCAGTGTCATACAGTAGTGATTATAGATTATAGATTATAGATTCTCCAGGTGTGTGTGATGAACACAATTCTTCAACGTATCTATATATAGCAACATCTTCCCTCATCTGGTGTTTTGATGATGATGATGATGAACTCTGTGTTAACATGCGGCTCTAGAATGTAACCCAGGTGTTCGGGTGGGACCAGGTGACTGTTTATTGCCGTTCAGCAGACAGCTGTTTTTATATTTAGGTGGTTATACTGACTGAAGACAGATTCAATCATGTGACGTGTGGAAACGACTCGCACCACCTACTCCATCTACTATAGTACAGTGAAGTATACACCGTGTAATACAGCTGATAAATGTCATATATACAGCCTGTCAGCAGTTCACATGTAGAGACTAAAGAACGACCTTTTATAAAGTCTATTTTTATAACTTATTTAATTTCAGTAAATGTGTCTGCATGTGTGTATTTATTTATGTGTGAATTTCATACGTAACGTGTGATGCATGTTTTTCATTTTGTCCTTGTGAATCAATCATAATCTCTGCTTTTAATAAGTGCTGTAGAAATAAACATTATTATTATTATTATTATTATTATTATACAGGTCATATCTGATGCTTCCCGTTTCAAATTTGGAAACGTTACATATAAACAAACAAACACTTTATTTCTGACGATGCGTATCGTAAAACAATATAACTTTCATACTGTTTATAGTGACGACGCTATCATCATTATATTTCTGACCGTTTCAGGCCATTAGAGCAGTGAGAAAGGAAATATTGTATTTACAGGTTTTTATTTTATTTATTATTTATCAGGTGTTTCGTTCACTGATTCACCCAAAACACACAGACCTCATCACTGTGTCCATAAACTGCTTCTTACACGATCCTCCAGAAAATCACAATATCGCAAAATATAAAAATTTGTCTGATTTAATCCATAATACACACTCCTCACACCTCCGTCCTCCTTGTGTTGTGCAATGCATTGTGGGACAACAGTGTCCACAACAAGGTAACATGAGTACAGTGAGACATAGTGATACTTGTTACAGACGGCACGTTGTTCTTAATGTGTTTGGTGCAGTTAAATAAATATATGAGCTGTATGAACACAGCCCACACTGCTCCTCTGATAGAAATGAGGCCGTGCGACAACAAACAACATCTACAAAACTGTTTAGAATAATACAAATAAAATCATATTTTCTAAAGTTCTGCAGCACAAATAATTTGTTGATTTTAAACCAACTCATAATTATCAAATTCATTTAATTGATCAAACACGATTAATGCGATAAGCTCCTAAACATGTTGTATCTTTATCGTACGTGACGTGTCTCTGGGGAGAAGCAGGACTGATCCTACAGATTTTAGCAGGAACAATGAGACGGGTTCATGTTTGAAAAGTGAAAGTAGGAAATTGTTCAGCAGTTTGAACCCTGAAACAACCCGAGTGTCGCCGCTCAGACACACAAACAGCCGCTAACAAGAAGAAAAGGAGAAAGAAAAAGTGAAATGGACTCGGAGGCCCGTCTGTTATTTTGTGGCTGCATTGAAGGAGTTGATGAACTCCTCCAAGTTTATTAAAGAAAAGGAAACAATATGAACCAAAGGCTTGAGGCAAGCAGGCTGACAGTTTATAAAGTGGCGGCCATTGTGGCCTGAAGGCAGATGCATGAATACCTCTGAATAGACTCCCTCAAAGTGACACGATTGAGCTAGACAACAGCAAAACGCTGAAAGGAAAGCTTCTCCTCTGCGCTGCCGAGCTGATCGGCATTTCTAATGCTGCTGCTTTGAATGAATGTACATCTGCAGAGGGTCCCCTCACCACACTGCTCCACTCACTGTGTGAGGGGAAGTAAAACCCTCGTGCTCCGAGCTGCAGGCCGACAGGACAGACGAGTAAAGGAAACATACTGTTACTGCTGTAGATGCTGCTCTCATCTGACCCGAGTGCAGCGTAACCAACTCTGATGAACTCCTGAAAAATTCACTTCAGTTCTTAAAACTGTTAAAACGTGCTGAGTCTTTGGAGTGTTTGATTCTGAAGCAAATGGAGCCGAGTCTGAAGATGAAGCGCTGAAATAAACTGAAGTGGAGTTTAAAGTGACTTTAACATCAACAGTTGTTGCTCTTTGAACTCAAGTCAGTGTCAGTTTGGTTGTTGGAGTCACGTCTTCTCTCAGACCATTAGTCCGACGTGTACTTCCCATGTTCAGGCTGACAAAATGATAACTCAAGGCCCGCCCTCTCTGGAGCTTTCAACCTCGTCTCCCTAGTAAGGGGACCTTGAGTGAAGATTTTTATTTTTTACTGTTTTTATTTGACACGGGGTGGACGCCTGTGCAGTCTCATAACCTGCAGTAAACATCAGAGCTGCTGCACCTGCAGCTGGTTTCTTTATAAAGAAAAGCATCAGTGGTCTTGATGTGTGTGGTCAGCTCCGGGCTCATTCAGATCAAAAAGCTTTATTCTCTGAGTACGTTTGATAGCAATCATTTGCATTATGGGACATGTTGTCAGATACACTGACTCTGTTTCTCCCCATCAGACCCTTTTTTCCCTGTAACTCCATTAAAAGGGTGAAACAGCCTCAGGAGGCAGCGTCAGAGCTTCTCAGGCTGATCTCTGACTGTAACTGCTGCCGAGGTTTCAGGTTGCATTTCAGTTCGAACTTGTGCGAGCTGTCAGGTTAGTTTGAGGCCTGTCCTGCATTCTTTTTCCATTTCAGGAGCTCGTGCTGTAACAGTCACTTCTGTTTGGAGTTTCATCACATCCTGAGAGAAAAAACTAATTATTATTATTCACATATCAAACGTCCCAGTGAACAGCACTTTGCCTTCATGTCTGACAGGTTCTGTGTCATAATGTGGGCGTGAGGTGAAACAGTGATGCCTGCTTTAATTAGTAGTTCCCACCACAGCTGAAAACCCCCATCAGCCCGTGCCACTTATGGCCATAAAATCTCCCATTTTCTGCTCTTTAGGTCCTTTATCCTGGAATATTTCTCACTGCCTTATTTGTGTTTCTTTGCTCTCATACACAAAGGCTATAAACATGTCCTCAGAGTGTTGCAAATCAGAAATTTGCTCCCCCCCCCAACTGTGAGAGTGATGGCCAGCGCCGAGTGCAGCCATTTTGGGGCAGCCAGCTGCGAGAGGCAGCGCTCAGCTTCAAACAGGGTTTGTCTTACACTGGAAACTCCTGCGCTGGTTCAAGCATCCACTGGCTCCGGGTTACTGCGCCCAGCCCCACCCCCACCTCTAATGCCACTCTTCAGTCCACCATTCAGTCTGAAAAACTCACGTCTGATTACAACATATCTCTTCTTCCTCTGAGCCATAAAACTATTAAAACTCATCAATGAGCCACACTGTTGTTCCTTCATCACCATGAACACACACACTGGAGTTTATTTGGACTCAGTCCCACACACACCGTCCTGCTGCCACAAATACTCACGAGAGAACCACATGTGGATTCATCCGCTGCTGAAAATAGTCCCCAATAAATGTACTATTTCCTCCTGTTTGTTTGATAAAAACTACAGTGAGCAGCTGTTTTAAATTACTGAGACTTTTTAAAAATGAAACTAAATGTTTGTGTTTTTAAAGATTAACGTCTCCAGTAGGAACCAATGAGAGCTGAGAGCCACAGACAGGAAGTCAGACAGTGTTGAGAGACAGACTGACACGTTGTTGGTTTGAGTCTGAACATGAGATTTGTTGACAATAAGAAAAATATGGAATATCATCAGACTGACACTTTAAAACCTTCCCCTTCATGGACAGATTTTACTGTAACAAATCAAATCCCACAAAAACTAAATGAAGTTAAAATCATCAGTTTCTTTGTGAGTTTGAGTTCTCAGATATTTAACATCTTAACAAATGTAAAGTTGAACTTTGCTACTTGTGTCCTGTATTGTTGAAACAAAATGAAACAAAATACTTTAAAGGGAGATTTCCGTCTTTGATTTTGCAACATGTCTCAGCTGCTGAACGTTAAAATAGCCATTTACAGTATTTGACACGTTCAGGCTGCCGTCAGCGGAGGAAACGCTCACCTATCCTCCGTCTCTTACAAACATATCAGGCTGCATTTCAAAGCTTTTTAACCACAATCTGTAACGAGAGTCAACAAACACAAATCACTTCATTTTCTTTGCGCTGCTCTGATTGTTAATCTACTTTCTTCCAAAATAAGATTATTCTATTGCTCTTTAAAACTTTCTGCAATTGCTTTCTTTAAGCCTGCAGCTGTCCACTGAGGGCTTTGCTGTGTCGAGTATATCTTAAGAGGTCCTCTTATTATTATATTTGCTCCCAGCTCTAATCTTTATCAGTGTTTATATTGACAGTCGGCAATTTTTGTTTATGGCTATTTTTTATCTCCTAAATAAAGACACATGCATGCCAGAGCCCGGGGAGGAAAGAAGATAAAGACTTTGCATTAATAGCAGTTTGCTAAGACATAATGCCCTGATAAAGCCAGCGTCTTTGTGTGGGCTGGATTGAGTTCAGTGCCAGTTCTATGTAGCTTGCTCGAACAGCTCGCGCTAACAGCTCCTATAGCTTTCTGTCACACCGTGTGTTTGTGGCTGCACTCAAGTATTTCTTCATAGTCAAACAACAAAAGTTGGGATTTTTCGATTCATGTATTTTTCCAGCACGGAGAGTTCCTAAATCTTTTGGCAAATATTTTACTCGTCATTGTAAAAGTGCCGACGTTGCACACACTCCACTCCTGCTGCTTACTATACACTTTGCTGCATTTGTTGTGACTAAATGCCATTGTGTCGGAGCTGTGTTGGAACAAAGGCGGGAACAATGCTGAGGAGTGTGAATGGAGCGTGTGCAGAGGCAGCGGCGGCGGCGCTGCGCTGGTCTCGGCTTCAGCTCAGTTTTGCCCACTTGGGCTTGAATTTGAGGCCTTTGTTGACGGAGCGGCTCCTGGTGCCAACTGGCAGATTTTATTTTACTTTCTTTTGTGTTCTTTGAATAATTTTCAAAACTTTGGCTTTGGCCTCAATTAGCCGAGTGTTCAGACCTTCATTTCAAGGCCCTGCATTGTTTTTACAGGCACGAAAATCTGCAAGTCAAATGAAAACATGCCAGTGCAGCAGAAGTGAAATGAACCTGATATTACAGTAAGCTGTGTCACCAAATACATATTTATTGAATAAAAAGCTACGACTGAGAGCTGTTTATCTGGAGAAAACATTTTGTAGAGTTGGTATAAATTTAGCTCAATTCCCTTTTCAATAGGTGACATAAATGTTCTTAAATGGCTGCTTTGCTTTGCAGGCACACAGTGAAGTATTTATACCGATACACATTTAAACAGCAGCGATACCTAAATGAAAAGAAATCTGGTTCATGTTCCAACATCCTCCCCCATCTATCTGTTCATGTCACGCCTCGCCACCATTTGACCTCTTTAATTCTTAAATATGCAGGCGGCACTTTGCTCGGCTGCTCAGCTTTAGTGACTCAGTCTGGAAGTGTTTACTGAAGTCCTGCAGAGTGCGGCGGGGCTGCTCGTGGTCTTTCATGGCCAGCGCCCCCCCGAGGTGCTGCCTCTATTGGCCCTGAAAGGCCCTGAAAGGCCCTGAAAGGCCCTGGGAGGCTCCCGGGCCTCCGTTGTTTAAGGTGAGCCCACTTTGTCACTGAGGCAGCTGACCAGAAAGAGGCGTCCCAAAGAGCCTCCAGAGCCAAGACAAGACGGCTAAAAGAGCCTCAGTCAGCACCTCTGAGCTTCAGTGTGCCCCCATCCAGAGTCCTCCTGCTCTCTGTTCATCTGCTCCGTTTGAGGGTAAATATGTTGATTAAAGGGTTAAACCTCCTCTCGTGGTTTCTGTCCAGTCAGGTAGTTTCTGGTTTCATTATCCAGGTTCTGAGATCTGTGTCTGAACCCCGAAACAACGGAAGTGAGCGGACTTTAGTTTGACATGTGAGTGTCCAGTGCAGCAGTTTCACTGAGCGTCTAATGTTGACGAGGAGACAGTTTTAATGAACACATCTGCATGAATGTATCCGTAACATCTTAACGCAGGTCTTGGTCCACCTCGACCTCCTCTCAGAGTAAAACTTCCAGGACTGAAAGAAACATCAAATGTTTTTGGAAATAATCTGTCCGATATGACTGAATGTGAGCTGACAGTGAAGTCGAGGGCAGGTGTGTGAAAAGGTGTCTGCAGTGAGGAGAGCAGGCAGGTGGGTTAAATCCTGCCCTCAGGCTGAGCTGATAGGAGACACAGAGATCCTTATCAGAGACAGAAAAGACTTTCTCCTTCTTTCATCTCTCACACACACAAACACAACAGCTGAAGCATCAACAGGCCGCTCTGTGAGAAACACTAATAAATTCATCAATTGTTGAGCCAGTGAAGTCTGTTGGACTGGTCAGAGCCAGTGGAGCTACACTGAAAGCAGATCCTGAGTGTAATTATACTGGAACTAATATGATTTTCAAAATGACCCATAATTAGTTTCATGCAGCTCTCCAGAGCTCCGTCAGTCTTTGTCTCCACGTCTTGGTCAAAGTATTGTCAGTGTTCACTGTTTACACGCTGCTGCCGTCTGTCTGCGGAGCAGTTCAATAAAAAAACTCTAAAATAATATCCTCCAACAGCTTTATCCTCCTCCAACACAAACTCACTCACTTTCACATGTAGAGTTCAGAGAGCCTCGAAAACCTGCTCACACAAAACAGATGTTTGTTTGTGCGCTGCAGGAAACATCACGCTGCTGATGATTTAATCTTTTCAACATG
The DNA here is from genome assembly GCA_003416845.1 of Oplegnathus fasciatus. Taxonomy (NCBI): domain Eukaryota; kingdom Metazoa; phylum Chordata; class Actinopteri; order Centrarchiformes; family Oplegnathidae; genus Oplegnathus; species Oplegnathus fasciatus. Next base: position 490,544 of record NTHP01000550.1, on the reverse strand, counting down.
TTTCATCTGTTTTTGAGGCACAGCAAGGAGAAAAAGGAGATTCAATTATTATTAAAATTATTTAAAAAAATATTAAAATAAATCAGCTGTGTTGGGGTGTAAAGAAAACAAGTTCATACAGTAAATCAATAATTAACTAAATAAATGTAACAAACTAAATTACAGCCTTAATTTCTGCTTCCTCCAAGATATATAATATAATCTATTAACTATCTGCCCTCCAAAGGATATGATATGTTATAATATAATTTAATCATCACTCACTGACTCTCCTGCGTCCTGCCGTCATGTTGATCCCACCGGGAGGCTTTTTACAGACTTACTGAATCACAATCAAACAAAAACACCTTTGATTGATTCTCCAGTTCAGGAGCAGTCAAATCAAATCAACATTCAAAGCTGTGGACTCAGAGGGACGCTGCACACACTCTGAAAAACATAATTGGTATTAATTTGGTGATAAATGACTCCATAGAACGAGGAAATGGAATTACAGCTATCATTATTAAGTGATCAGAATGTCCCATTTTACTGCAACAATGAAGAACTGGCTTTGGATGGAATTGGACCATAATTGTTTAATTAGATTTGTTTTTTTAGAGGAGTGTGTGTGTGTGTGTGTTGCTGCACATGATGCCAGTGATCTGATAAAAAATAAAAGCATGGATGTGTTTCTGTACTAATCGTATTCACTGGGTAACAAAACCAGAGTGTGCAGTTTGTTATTTATACTGCAGCACATTTACTAAACCTGTGTGTGTGCGTGAGGAGCTGCACCGTGCTCCCATTTTCCTGATAAGACATAGCATGCCAATTGAGGGATCTGGTGGAGACAAAGATGAAGTCCAGGTTTAGCCCCTCTATCGGCTCTAGGCGTCTGTCTCATTAGCATAATCTCTGCTTTCCATTATCAGCTGGAGAGAGGAGCTGACCCTCCTGATCCACCGGCCTGTCAAACTTTATTCTCCTCCATCCCGGGGATCCTTATTGTGCTGCCATCCACAGCGAGCGTGGAGCTGCTGCGAGCACGCAGAACCAAACCACACAGTGGCATTCAGGCTGTCAGCGGCGGCGACGCTGCGCCGTCACGTGCACTTTCATTTACACGTCCAATCACCGTGAGCTCCGCTCTCAGCTCTGCTTTTCAAATCCGCTCTCAGGTGACCCACTTTTCATAAAGTCTCCACTCTGGCAGGACGTGAAGGCAAAACACACATTATTCAAGTGCAAATGAAACATTCTGAACAGAACACAGACACGTTCAGGGTTCCTCCTTCTGGTCCTGACTGACCAAAACCAGTCCAGTCCTGAACGTGTTCTCAGATTCTCATTCTATGGTCAGACTTCATTAATAATGGTGGTCAAACAGCTGACTGAATAACGGACACCTGTGAACCAATCAGAAGTGAGTATTATTGATTTATTAGTGGTATCTGTCCATACAGACAGTCATTTTACACAGAAAGTAGTTCCCATAAAAAGCAGTTCACCATGAGGCCGTCTTCGCTTCATACGTCAGTTCTGTGAAATCTCATCCTGCTGCATCACAAATAAATCTGCATGAACAGAAACCACTATTTTTATATTTGTATTGAACCTTTAATTCTCAGATTATATGACATGAAATCTGTCCGCACGCACGCTGACATAAAAACACCACATCAAGTGTTGAAAAAGGTTTTTATTGAGCACAAAGTCTGAGAACGTTAAAATAAAGACTGTCGGTATCTTATTCACGATACACACACTCAATAACTGATGCAGTTTTTATATCATTTTTACAAAAACAGATTTGATTTAGATTTCCAAAATATACTGGCCACATTATATTAATTTCACACATCAACAAACAAGCAAAAACATTCAGATGGATGAAACAGAAGCTCGTGTATAAACTGTATAGTTGACTTTATTTAACACTGCTGGTGGGAATATTGTTCCGGACACACGATCTACCTTCTGTACTGTGAACATCTTCAAACTCTGGAGGGAAAATAAGGCGACTGGTTCGGCAGTCAGGTGATTCAAAAGAATGAAAAAAACAGGCAAACAAAAAAAAAAAATAATAATAACAAAAATAATAAGCCTTGCGGCCGTTTTTCTGAGGCGGAGGCCAAATCCACACAGTGGGCTGACAGAGAGGAAGAGACAGAAAATACTGCGAGGCGAGGAAGCCTCATTTTCACTCTCATCCCTCCCTCTCTCCCACCTCTGCCCCTCTCCTCCCCTAAATCCAGCAGCATGTGGAGGGAAAACAAATAGAGTCCATCCCGTCGCAGCAGCACCCCGAGGACTCGGAGGTGCCTTTTGGAAAGTGATCCCAGCCCACTGCAGCGGCCTCAAGTGTTGTCACGCTGAGTTAGTGCCAAATTGCTTTGCAGCAACCCCCCACCCCCACCCCTCCTCCACCAGCCCTCCACCAACCCACCAGCATCAAACAAGACGTATACTGTACACGGAGGCTCTCCTTTGAGATGTGCATGTGTATAAATATATATGTTTCTTACCTCGGTTTTTAGGAAAACAAATCTTTGCAGGGACTAAACGGTGAAAGAATTGATTTAATTAATGCAGCAGCATGTCCTGCGGCCACATGTAATCCGTTGAGAATTCTCTAGTGGGAGCTTTCAAGGGGGGGCAGCTCGGGGGGAACACAAAAAGATATTCTCCCTGAGACTCTTCCAGTGGCCTGTAATGGGAGCCTCGCACTAATCCCATAATTCCTTGTTTAATTAAACTACAGAGGCGACCCTGTAGTTGTCTAAGCCAGTTTGATGGGCCTTTTCTTTCTGACTTCACCAGCACATGACCAACTTCAGCACACAATGACTGCACTCATACAAACAAATCAATAAACTGCATCTATATATTAAATATAACAATATGTAATCATACATCTGCTCCACTGTAGACCTCTTTACTGTCCAAACAGATCTGACACACCTGATTGGTTAAAAGCTAATGTTATGTTAATAATGTTATTAGCTCACATTATCCATCAGCTCCTGTTTTAAAATACAGCAAATCAAAAAGCCAGAGAGCGTCACGCTTTTTCATTTCACCACCATCTTTTTGCTTTAGGGATTCTGGTCTTAAATTTGTGACACCGTCAGAATTTTGACGTCGGCTGTTTTTGGTCTCCAAAGTTTGAAATCTTTAAGTCTTTATGTGTCTCACAGTGAGATGATGAACCACTGTGTTCAATTAACAGCCAAAGATTTCACCACGTTTCAACCAAACAGCCCAAAATCACAGTGTTCATTTAGATACATGTATGGCAGCCTATATACTGTATATATAGTGTATAGTGTACTGTCTATATATGTAGTATATATACGTAGCATTTTTTCAGCAACAAAGGCACTCAGTGTATTTCCACTGTCTTTATAAAGCTCTCTTCAGTATTACAGTGGTAAGAAGCTCCATCAGCAGTTTGGATGTTAATACGCATTTATGTAGTTTATTACACGTCACACGTCAAACTGTGGATTTTATGACATGGTTGATGGTTGAATTTTGGCAAATTTGCTGAAGTGTTGCTGTGTTGTTAATAAATCTGCTTCTGAGCAGCATGCTTTTATTGTTGCACTTATTTTGCATATTGATGGTGTTTTTGAATTTTCCTCCTTTCTGTCACGAGGAGTTACATATGTTACGGCAGTGCCTTGGTATGTGCACCAGGGTGCCTCAAAAACATTTTGCTTGTTTTAAATTAATATAATACCAAAATATCTTGAATCAACTTATATTCTCTCATACAAAAATTTTCAGCAGCCAGGTTCTTTGTGTTCAGATTTAGCTTTCCTTCATATGTTTAAAAAGCCATTTATTTTGCCATTTTGCTATTACAAACTGTGTGAAATCAGGTAAAGCTCCCGTATGACATCTGACCTGTTTCCATCCACACTAACATACAGTCGAGCGTTATATCTCATTATAGCTGGTGAGCAGGAGGCAGCCTCATTTGAAATGGATACGTGCACGCATCAGATAATCTTCCTCGGCTCCTTCTGAGCGGCAGCGTGGACACATTGTGTGTGAGTGAAATCAGCTGCACAATAAATATTTTGGGACTATTTTCAGGCTGCCAGTGTGTTTGTCCGGGCCGCCCTGAGGCCCACAGTCAAAGAATGGTGCTACACACATCACCAAGGTGGTCTGGAGAGATTAGCGCCCCTCATTCCACTCCAGCTCTCAGCACCGTGCCCTGGGGGATGCTGGGATATGCAGGTTTTGATGTAGAATTGTACTTACCAAGCACAAGAAAATTGTTTTGTCATATAAATAACCACACAGAGAAATCATCGGAGGCCGTGCTATTTGAAGCACCATTTGTTCCTCCGTCCTCCGCCTCCCTTTCTCTGCATTTGCAGGAAGTTGTGAATGTGTTAAGTCTTCATCATGTCATGTGTGGGCTCTAAACCACTCACTTTGTTATTGATAGACAACAAAACCACAAGACACATACAGATACGATACAGATGGTGTGAGATGGTATCAAACAGCTCTCAGAATCCACACGGTCCCTGGTCAGGAACTGTTCGGTGGAGGCCTGACTTGGATTCTTAGCTGTCCAGGAGGTTCGAGAGGGGAGGAAGGTATGGATTCGGATAGTATGTCTCTCAGGACGGACACTTCATTGCCCATCAGTGATTGTGAGAATCTGTTCTACCCAGAGTTCCACAGTCATCAAGAACCCTGGCTGTTCTGATGGTGGTCTACCATCTGTCAATGTGTGGGGGACAATGTGACCGTCCCCACAATGTGTTTACATGCCACCAATTTACTACAAATATGTTTAGGAGGTGTTGTAACTGCTGCCTGGCTTGTGTTCACTCAATCAGATTGAGTTTGCTCTGTTGCCATGGAAATGTACCATGGAACTGCGCTGTTGCTATGGAAATGTACCATGGAGCTGCTCTGTTGCTATGGAAATGTACCATGGAGCTGCTCTGTTGCTATGGAAATGTACCATGGAGCTGCTCTGTTGCCATGTTCGATTGAACACACAGTCTGTGATGTGGCTGAAAACATGTCGTTGTTTTATTGTGTTATTATTATTATTATTATTATTATTATTATTATTATTACTGTAGCGTGACGTTGTTGTTCTGTTAATGTGTAAAATGTCTCCAGGCAGCAGCTGACGGGACATGTTTCAGTCTTTATTATCAATATATAATATTACAGACTCACAGTATAAAACATGCTGGCAGGCAGTGACCCCCGGTCTGACCCCTCCATGTGTTTGTCCAGGCAGTCGGATGGACGAAGTGTCAGACGTGGAGTCGGAGCCGGACCTCCCCCTGAAGAGGAAGCAGCGCAGGAGTCGGACCACGTTCACAGCGGAGCAGCTGGAGGAGCTGGAGAAGGCTTTCGAGAGAACCCACTACCCCGACATCTACACCAGGGAGGAGCTGGCCCAGAGGACCAAACTCACTGAGGCCAGGGTCCAGGTAATACACTGACCTCCACCTGTACGTCCATCTGTCTGTCTGTCTGGACATCCACCTGTCCATCCATTCATCCACCTGTCATTCATCCACCTGTCCATCCATCCATCCATCCACCTGTCATCCAGCCACCTGTCCATCCATCCATCCACCTGTCCATCCATCCTTCCACCTGTCCATCCATGCTCTCTCTCTCTGTTTCTCTGTTAAAGGGCCGATTGGATTTCAGGCCGATGTTAGAGCTGCTTAAAAAAATTAAGCCCCCTCATTCATTTCAATGAGACCACTGCGTGGGCACGCTGGCTGTGCAGACACAAAAAACAGGGTCTTCTGGAAAAATGTACGTGCAAGCGTGCCTTCCTGCTAGATTACTTTGTAATGTGAACGGCAAACTTCTACTTCATGAGGATCAATAATCTCTGCCGTGATAACTTCTGTCCCACAGGAAGGGCAGGAAGGGAACACCTGTTTGGACTGTGCTGGACTGGATAATCCACAGATCCCGGCCCCGGTCCTGTTCACTTCACATCAGGGTGCAGACAGATCCCCAGTCCTGTCACATGGTTACCTCTTCCTCTTTGTTTTCAGGTGTTAAAGACTCAGGAGACGCGCTGGTCTTCCTTCGCCCCCTGAACACACACACACAGTTTACTGCTGGAGACTCTGCCAGCTGTTCACATGTCAGCTAAGGAACCGGTCTTTGGTGTGTGTTCAGCTCCACAGTGTCCCAGTAGGGCTGCAGGAAACACTGCAGAGCTCCAACAACAGCTGTTAGGTGTTCAGCAGTTGGGGGGGGGCTGCATTCCTCATGCATGTCTCACTCCCAACATCTTGGCTGGAATCTGTTTTTCCCACCACTCATTGTAAAATTCACAGCAGATCACAGAAGGGTCTGGGCTGTCTCATGGGACCTTTAATCCACAACAGCAACGTGGATCAATCAAGACCCAGGAAAACCCAGGGAGAGAGAGTTAGAAACCAGCATGGAAACCAGTCCTCGCTCTTCCACCTGCAGACCTCCGAATTATCTTCGTACCTCTCAGCCAGATATTCACTTTCTTACTTGTTCTGGAGCTTTCGACCCTGTCACATGGTCCTCATCCATGTTGACCTGCCCACTGTGTCACTGCTTCGTGAAGTCTGAACATCTGGAGTTTCATGAGCACTGAGCAAACTCAGTTAGTGGACCTTGAGTTGTGACCAGTTTGGTCAACTTCTGTTTCCAGTGAAGGTACTGAAGGACGCCTCTAAAACCCCGACACGGTTCTGAAGAGGTCTAACAAAGTCCTGATCCCCGTCTGTGTGAAACGGACCCGTTTCACTTTGAAGCGTGAATGAAAGAGGAGGAGGAGGAGGAGGATGCTTTTAGCAGTAGCATCATGCTAGCTCACAGCATCATTCTTCATTTCATTCTGTCCTCTGATTGGTTGGTTTGTGATCGTTACATGACGCTGTCAGAAGTTTCGAGTGTAAATTACTTTTCACTTAAACGACGAATGATTTTTAAACTGTGTAAAATATTGTTCACGTGGGGTTGATTCAGGTAACGTGACACCTTCGTCAGGTGGAGTCTGTTGTTTGTTTGTTTGTCCAGGATTGTTGTGGTGATGTTAGTGGAGGTTCAGGTGGAGGTACATCTTTAAATACAGATGTCAGAGGGACTTTGTTCCCCCGTTTAATAGATGGAGGCTGCTTTTAGGTTTTAGTATGAAGGTGGAATAAGGTGTGTGTGTGTGTGTGTGTGTGTGTGTGTGTGTGTGTGTGTGTGTGTGTGAGAGAGACTGATGTCAAACCTCTTCATGGCTCTCAGTCTCTGTTCTGTTGGACTTCACTGCTGTGAAATTCAATCAGGTTATCCAGGTTTTACTGCTCATCCTGGACATCAACACACACACACACACACACACACACACACACACTTACACACACACTCAGTATACAAGCAGCTTCACTGCAGTACACACTGCGACATATAAGAAGAGAGATCAAATCATCGTTTCAGCTCTACTCACGTTACAGAAAACCAAAGTTATAAAAAGGAATGAAGGAACATTTTAACATCATTCAGTTTTTATTTAATACAGTTCAGTTGTGTTACTTTAATCTTTCACTTTTGTATTCAGGACTTGTTTTTCAGTCCAGAGAACAGAATAAATGATTTGAGTTTAATCAAATAACGTTTTAAAGTTGAAGCCTTTTTGAATGTGACATGTTGTTGTTTTTATATAAAATAAATATTCTGATTTATCGAGCTGAACGCCTGCTGGCAGAAATATGTGCCTGTAAACATACAGAAACACATCCTGCCTTCATAAATCAGATGAATAAATGAAACTTCATGTTAGTCTCATGTTTAGCTGTGGAGAGGAGGAGGTGACGGGATGAGTCTCTCATGTCTTCACTCTGCAGAAGGAGTCGATCAGTCCGACTTCTTCTTCTTCTCTTGCAGTCGTACCTCGAGGCGACAACACCTGTTCTAATTATTTGAGTCTCCTCCACAGAAATAGGAGTCCAAATGATCTTCTCCACTTGAAAGGCATGTTTTCATTTGCTCCAAATGAAAAAGGAGGATTCCTGGAGAAAGTGGGCGGGTGGGAAGCTGGAGGCAATACATGGATTCCTGCTTCGACTCTGTGTGTGTGTGTGTGTGTGCTTGTAACAACTCATGTGAGTGGTATTGTAGCGTTTGATTCAAATGACACAAATGATAAAAATGCAGTTAGCTGTGTGTCCTGATGTGTGACAGTGTGTGTGTGTGTGTGTGTGTGTGAAGCAGAAACAGTGAGTGTGTTTTCTGCTCAGCGACAGGCTCGTACTCGCTCAGCTTCTGTCTTTTACTTCGCTTTAATTAAGAACTTGGAAATGATGAGTGCCCTGCTGAGTTGAAAAAGAGGACAGTTTAGCTTTTGGCAATACACACCCCTTTGTCATTTCACAATCTGCCTGACTGGGCTTTACTGGACCAGAGAGTAGGTGTGTGTGAGTGTGTGTGTTCTCATGTTTTCTTCAGAAATGACACTTCACCTCCACACGACTGATGATACTGCACACTGTATTACACTTTCACTTCATGTCCATTTCCTTAAAATCGCTTGACACCAGGTGGTCCTCTGTAGACAGGAAGTCATGTGACCAGGTGATCAGCTCTGTAAATGCAGGACTACTTCACTCACTACTGCTGGTTTGTACCACGTCTGTATGAACGCAGTAACAAGTGAAGCGGCAGCCGTGCTTTGAGGACTTTAGGGCCCCGGGTTTTGCCTCTCAGGCTGCTTATCGACTCGCCCTCGTCAGCTGAGTGGTGGAGCTTGTTGGGTGGACGCAACCTGACAGACGAGGACAACTTCTGTGTTTGTAATATTCAAATACACTGAGATTAAACATGACTCAGAGACCAGTATCAGTTCTCTATCAGTTACACTAAATGTAATTATTTTAGGAGGGTTACTGCATTATGTGAGAATACAGACACTAACACAGCATTTCTAATTCCTTCGTGAGACTTACAGAGGACTGTCTTTGAAATGTGTTTATTTATTTGTAATGTGTTGAAGAACCTGCAACTTCAAGTTTCATTTATTCACATGTATTCCTACAGTTTACATCCTCGACATCGTTAACGTTTGCCAGCAAAGAAACTGTGTAAGGGAGAGATTGTGGTTTTTTTTTTAAATAGGCCAACACAAATAACTCAGATACACTCATAGGCCACCTCCACATCCACAGCCTCACTTATGACCTCACTACATACAGGAAACACCACTTTCAGCAGTGATACTAAAGGCAATGTGAAGTCTCACCTTGGCTGCAGAATCGCAGCAGTGACATTGCTTAAATCTTATCAAGAGGTTTTGACTTTGTCTTCATAAATCTTACTGAAACCTCTTTTATATTTCCTCGTGTGCTTTTGTAAAATGAGATCTAGCAGATGAAATTAAAGTAGAAGCTTCTATACGAAGTGTAAAACTATGAGGTTGTAAGTGTGGAAGCTGCTTTGATCAGTCATGTGTGAAGCGTTTAGCGGTGGGACGTTGACGCCTCCTCTTTGGCCTCTATTCAGCCTATTGAGGCTGCGTTCAGCCGACTCAAGTCAATGAGGAACAACGCATGATTAACCACACACACTCACTCCATTTACACATTATAAAGTGCACACACACTCCACTGACATACCATTTACTTTCTCTTCTATGCCAAAGATCAGTCACCTCTAACATCTCCTTACTTTAAATCTGATGTGGTAAAATTATAATATAAATATTAAATGAATTATGTTTAAAACCACAGGAAACACAGCTGCCTCGCTGCAGTGATGTCAAAGTGTATTTCAGGGTGTGTCGGTACACCGTGACATCACTGTCGGGTGTGGTTATGGTGCAGCAGACCAAATGTCAGAATATTTACTTAAACAGGAAAGTCCACTGTGACTCTGAAACTGGTGCTTTTGGTTTCTTTCAGGTGTGGTTCAGCAACCGAAGAGCCAGGTGGCGAAAACAAGCAGGAGCCAATCAGCTAGCAGCATTCAACCACCTGTTGCCGGGTGGATTTCCTCCCACAGGGATGCCAACGCTTCCTACGTACCAGCTGCCAGAGTCCGGCTACCCAACCAACACTCTGCCCCAAGGTAGATCACACTTTTACACTGATAACACACAGATGGTGAGACGTGATGGTGAATCCAACCTGCAGAGCTGTTCCACCACGAGCCTCCAGGACAGCTCCACTGCTGCTTCTCATACATTAGAGATTATAGATTATTATAGATCATAGATTCTCCAGGTGCATGGGACTCTATTGGAGGATGAACATCATTCTTCTACAACATATTCCCTCGTCTTCGATGATGATGATGGTGGAGAGCTCTGTGTTAACATGTGGCTCATACTATCTGATCCGCATCAGCTTCATCCTCATCAAACCTCAGTGAGCCCTCGTTACCTGTGTAGAAGACTTTCTTCTTTTATTCAGGCATTTCTCAAAAAACTGTTTTGGGTTAGAATCATAGACTACATCTTTAATCGTAGTTCAGCTTTTGAAATCCTGCTAAAATCATGTATCCACCATCCTGAAGTCAGACCACAAACGAACCACACCAGAGTCCTCTTGGAAGCAGACCGACACCCTCCTTTCCAAACAGTCTCTGTCGGGTTGTTTGGTCCTCACCAGATTTCAGTTGACAGCTTTCACACCAGCCCAAACAAACTGCACTAACCAGTTTGTTTTAGCACCCTAAATGAAGCAAAGCCCGAGATCTAGTTCAGGCAGCTCAACTGGAGTCCGCTCACATGACATCCTTTTGTCCCTGCAACATTTATCCAAACCATCCTTTTCATCATGGTGGTGTACTGAAGCCGTCAGTGCTGTGCTCACTCTTTTTCCTGCTGCCACCTGCCACCACTGTTCATCTATAGATCCAGTTTAGCACACAGACCGGTAGCAGGGGGACTGTTGCCATTAAAGAAATAGACTCAGGGAGGTTTTCTGATGGTGTATCTTTAGGCGCTCAGGTTTGTGCTGTTGTGTTTTGCTCCCCAGACGGTGGTGGTACAGTTCACCGTCCCCAGCCATTACCTCCGTCCACCATGCACCAGAGCGGTCTGACCGGCACTGACAGCAGCGCTGCCTACGGTCTAGCCTCCAACCGCCACGGCTTCTCCAGCTACTCTGACACCTTCATGAGCTCTGCAGCACCCAGCAACCACGTCAACCCTGTCAGCAACGGACTCTCCCCTCAGGTAAGACCTGCTGGACCACCATCACACCTGTGCTTGAAGATGTGTACTCATGGTACCATTAATGAAGTGAATACCAACCTCATCAGTGTCGGGCTGTAGTTCATTATTGTGAATGACATTTTGCTCGGTCGGCTTGTTTGTAGAGACCGGTCTGGGACATTATAGGTTTGCATGTGGGTAGCAGGAGGGGAGAGGTGCCCCTTCACTTCACCAAAACAGGTGGAATAAGTCTTCTGTTAACTCCAAACTTATATTATTGACATTCGTCTGGCCACTGGTGCGTCTCCAAATCGCCTGAGCTTTTGGAAGTGTTACAGGGTGTGTGGAGTTGGCAGCTCGGTATGTTGCTATTAATGGTCAGTGAATTACTCCAAAGTGTTGGCTGTCTGCTCATTAAATCCTGATGTTTCTACACGTGTAGTCAACATGTTAACACCTTTGACAGAGGTGGGCTGATTAATGGAAAGTAATGAAGAACATTGTTACTTCTACTGTTATCTAATTAGACAGGTGAGGTGAATGAGTAACATCTCCGAGTCATTAAGAAGATCTGACAGACTTTTAGTCAGTAAGTCATTAACAGCTTGCAGCCTGTTGCTAACGGCTGAATTTGAACAGTAACATTTTAAAATTAATTTAATCCCCCATCCCTGATTCTTTTGTTGATTTGTTGGACCCCATGGCTCCTCATGGATTCTGGCATGAACTTTCAACCATTAAGATGTTCAGTTGGAGAACAAATCATTTCCACTCTTCAGGGGAAAAAATAGAAAAGAAATAATCTCACTGACTAATGACTGTGATCATTCATTTCAGACATTTTGTAATTAACACATGTTGCTGTCAGTGCAGGCTGCTCTAATGAATTGTAGTGTTTGTGTGTGACGTTTGCTACATCTCTGTATATTCTCTCTGAACACAAAGTAACTGGTGAACTCGACCCTTTGAGTCAAATCTGTTTTGGTTTGAAACCTGGTGGTTACATTGAGCTCTTTGAACAAAATGATTGCAATCGACTTTCTGGTATTTTCACATGAGCTCTTTGGTATCCAGTGAATCAGTTTATGGATTTTAGCCAGTAAATTCTTGCAGTGGTGGACTGGTAATCAGGAGGATCAGGAGGAATCCTGGTCGGGCCGGTACCTCTTTGGGCTGATGACTGTTGGTCAGTATGATGAAAATGAAACCCACAGCCTCACTAGAATGTGTTTGTCTTCACCAAACCTGCATCAGAAACCACCAAACTTTAAAAACAGCTTTACTAAATGTGATGTCATCGATAGGAAAGGCTTTTCAATCAGTGGCCTAATTTTATTCTGGATATGTTGTTTTAACTTGGACTTTGAACTTGGCTTGACTCAAGTGGTTCGTTCTCACCATCATCTCCAGCTAATTGTAACTCTTTAAATGTTTTTAGATCTGACAGGAGAGGAGGAGCAGCCACTGTATTTTCTGACATTTTCTGTTACAAGCAACTCACTTTTGGGGAGTTTAGCTTCTTCTGAGTATCTTCCTATGACACTGAAATGCACTACCAGTGTATTATCCTGATTTATCATCCAAAATCCTCGTAGACTCCACAGTGATTACAGGAGACTTTAACATACACATAAATAACATTATGATACAAGATAATTCAGTAAGTTACTGCAGGCTTTCACTGTTTCTCAACATGTAGCTAAGCCCTCCTGTAAAGAGTCACACTTTAGACCTTAACTATGTAGCTACAATCCAGAAATCAGACATCGAGACAATCATTTTTCAGAGACATTATTGATAAAAATAAAAACAACTCTCAGTTCATGTTCAACTCCACACAAACAGGGTCTCTAATTTAGATGAACTTTATGAAAGTGTGAAGAATTTGCAGCGTTCTTCTATAACAGACTTATGAATATCAGATGTAATGTTTCTACAGTCAGTCCAGATCCTCCCTCCACTGCTGCTTCTCATCACCCTGCTGGTCGTTGTGCTTCTCTACCATCACTATGCAGGATCCTAGAGAGGTGGTACAGAACCTCAGTGGTTTTACCCTTTTAAACTGTTTTCAACTGCCCGTCGACTGATGTTATACCCATAGTGAACACCTCTTTGCAATCTGGCAGTGATTCCCAGCCCTCTTAAACTTCCAGTAGTCAAACCATTATTAAAGAAGCCCAATCTGGACCCTTCAACAATGACTAATTACTGGCCAGTCTCAAATATTCTATTCATTAACAAATTCATTGAAAAGATTGTCCGTGAGCCAGAACTGGTGGACCACCTGACTCTCAACGACCTCCAGGATACCTTTCAAACAGGTTTCCACATTAAACAGAACAGAAGTTTCTGGTATTATTAGATTTGAGTGCAGCACTTGATACCATTGACTACAACATCTTAATTGAAAGGCTTTAGATTAACAGGGGTCAATACTTGGTCCATTGCTCTCCAGCGTGTACGTGCATCTGTGGCTGTAGGTCTTCTGGCTCAGGTCTTCTAGTTGTTCTGAGGGTAAAATCAAAAGTTTGGTTACTTCACCAGGGTTAGGGTCAGTATTGTTAATATTGTTTAAAAGCAGACAGAAAACGTTCCTGTTCTCCGTGAATTTGATGAGTTTTCCTTCATTGTGTTCAACGTGTCGGATCGTTCTAGTTTGTTTCTACTTGGTCTATACACGTGTATATTACATGTGTACATGTATATGCTGTATGTGTATATGTATATATACTGAACATACATGCCATATGTTTTATGTGAAGCACATTGAATCTCCCATTAACTGAAATGTGCGATATAAATACAGTTTGCTTTGCTGAGCCCTCTCCGTCAGCACCCCCTTTGTGGTATCATTGAAATGAATGAGGGGGCTGTGTTTCTTCCAGCCCAGTATCCCCAGAACTTACCTCATGATGTTTGTCCAATGCCAACGTTTGGTGCCGGTGCAGGCGTAGTGTGTCCTTTACGTAGCGAGGTGTAAAGTGATGGTGTGGAGGTTGGGGTGGTGGATGAACATCTGAGACCGAATTCATGTCCTGTCACAAACCTGCTATTAATGTTTGTCTTTTTAACTGTAACCACGATCTCTCTGGACCTTAAAGATGTTAGACAGTGATCATTTTTGGACATATAAAACACCCGTTGTCATTGAACGTAACGGTTTTGCAGAACCATTCAATATTGATGTTGTTGCCTGGCGACAGGGTTGTTTTTTAATGCAATGATAAAGTTTTCTGTGGACAAACAGCATCAGCATGTCACTGCAGTGCCACGAATCTTTAAATCAGTCATCTCGAGATGTTAACACAGCTCGTCTCATTCACAAAGAGTTGGCAGCAGAAATTCTGTGTCAATGTGTTTGTGTGTCCACACTAACAGGGAGGAGGGAGGGATTCCCCGTGTTATCCTGTCTTGGTCTCGTGAACAATAACCATTCCAAATGAGACTTTGTGTGTGCGCAAGAGGGATTGTTCTCTGTGGCAGAATAGACGACTGGCTCGTATCAATACACATCACCGGCTGAAGAGGAAGAAATTTGATGCAATTAGTCACAAACACTGGGCAGTGCAGCAGGAAGATCCTCCTAACAGGCAGAAAATAAGATTGAAATGGTGTTTACAAAGAGTTGGAAAATCAAATTCAACACCACATTTGTCTGTAATGACTCTCTTAGTCTTCATATTTTATTGACAGCCGTTCTTTCAGCGCTGGTTGGTTTGACTTTCCTTCCTCCCGTTTCTTCGACACGAGGAAAGACGTGAGGATTTGGTGACAAAAAGAGATTTTCTGTTGTCCTGAAAGGAGAGGCGTTTCTACAGCACATGTGTTTATTAATCGTTGTGTCAGAGCTTAATGCTACAAAAAGAAAGCTGCATAAATATCCACTGAGCCATGGCCGCCTTCCTTCACTACAATCATCCATCCCTTTCTGTGAAAAATCACAGCACTGGTTTACACTAGGGATTACCAGACTGGAGAAATATATATGTTTGTAAGTAAATATCTATCTATCTATCTATCTATCTATCTATCTATCTATCTATCTATCTATCTATCTATCTATCTATCTATCTATCTATATGTATATATATGTACATATATGTACATATATGTATACATATAGATAGATTTACTTGATGATTTTTGATTTTTGGGTATTGCACCATTGGTAGAATAAAAATTGTCTACATTATATTTTTGAACAAAAATCTGTATTATAATAAATTCTACTTAATGTCATAGAGCGTGTGATTATTTAGTTTCATCTAAATGTATCTGTATTGTAGTCAGTCATTATAACATTATATTGCTCCATTATCTCACATCAAAATTAATCAAATCAGTCTTTTTTATACAGCACCTGCTGTGTAGAGTTACATTACAAACTCCTACATATGATACAATACATTACAGACACATTACTGACCTCAAACAATGAAATGAAATAAACTCAATAATGTGCAGCCACCGGTCAATCTGACTTCTGTGTCACAGCCACACAAATGTTGGATCAGATGGATGTACAGGCTGTAAGACGCCACGACGTCAGACTGAGTAAACAAAGTTGTAGTCTGATTATCACATACACAATATTTTCATTTGACACAAAGGTGCATCCATAATGTTCATATTTCAGTCAGTAGATTAAATGATGCAGTGGAACAAGCACACACCAGTTTATTTATATTTATTTATTTATTTATTTATATCAGTGTGTAAAAGATTTGAAGCGAAAGGGAGAATCAGGTTTGAAGAGATGGAAATAAAATCTTATCATTCATCAGATGTTATAGTTTCTGATTTTCTGCAGTTGTATTTGTTTGAAATGGTAAAATCATCCCGTCGAGCTTTCAGGTGTATGTATGAGCTTAAACTTAAGACTGTTTTTACCTTCTGCTGTACGTTTGGACAGAGCACCAACACATGAGCTGACTGTGGAAGAAATCCCATCAAATTTAAAACAGCTGCCGTAAATTCATTTGATTGAAATAGAATTCATCTCTGACATGAAATGCATCTGCTGCATTCTGTGTTTATTGTCCTCTCTGTCTGCGCTGAATGGCAGCGAGTACCAGCTGAAGCTTTTCCATTATGGGTTCACTGCCGTTGACCCTTTCATCATGTTCCCAGGCATTTACATGAGATAACAATGTAGGGAGAATTTCCTAAGATCCCACTTCAAAATTGCAGGAAGACCATATGCTGTACGTCTGACAGGCAATAATTCAATTTGAAACAGCTATATTGCATTTGGAATGTAATTCACACAAGCCATTTCTGCGCCTCCTCCTCTCAAATTGAATGGGAAAGAATTAGAGGCTGACTTTCATGTGGAGATGGAGTGTGCAGCCAATTCCAAGTCTTATTGACAGAAAGACAAAATGACAGTGTGAAATGCCATCCCTGTGATGGCACTGCATGTGTAAATAGAAACCCTTTTCACAGCTTCACCATCACAGTTGTTACACCCCCCCCCACACCCACCCCCACCCCCTCAAGNTGCAAAAATAAAGCTTTTTTTTTTTTTTTCAACCACACTTTTTGACAAATTCCCATAAATCTATTTTGCTTTGGAGCGCTCTAAGTGGTGAGGACTTTTCCCTTCAGTCAGACAGTCAGTGCTGCTGGACCACTAATCCGTTTTTGTCAGGTCAGACAACTTAGTGACCTGCCACTGAAGATGAAACTATTACTTCCCACAGTGACCCCAACACATCAACACATCACACGAGTAAAGAAGAGCACATTTCTCCTCTCGCGCTCTCATTTCCTCTCCGGTTTGTTGTGAGAGGAAGATTTAGCCTGCTTTGGAATGGTGGAGCTCTCTGGCTCGCTATTTGATGTCGGGGTGAGAGATAGAGAGAGAGAGAGCGGGCGAGGGAGGATAGAATAGAGTGGGTTTCAGTGTTGGGGGATCAGAGCTGCTTTGGTTCTCCAGCTCTGTCTCTTTGATCCATATCCCCAGGCCTGCCTGCCTGCCTCGCTAACTCAGGCCTCTGCTCGTGATTCCTGACAACTGTCGGCCTGAGATAAGGAGGTGGGGTGGGGGGTGGGGGGGGGCCTCTTCTACACCCCCCCCCCCCCCCAACAAACCCCACCCGGCACACTGCGCTGCCACCACATACACTTCCATTAACATTAACAACAACCTATTTTTTTTAAAAATCAATGAGGAAATGTGTTGAATTATATTCAAGAAGCCTGAGCACAGAGGGACCTCCTCCCCCGACCCCTCCCTCAAGAAAATACAAATAAAAGCACCCCCATTCCTGTGCCCGTCCTCCTGCAGCCCCCAGTTCACACTGTGTTGACACGGCTGTGTGCACCTGAATGTCAATGAGTGTGGTGCCTAATATTAGTCTCAGCTGCTATTAAAATTTGCAGTACTAAGCCCTTTGACTGGGCACGCTGTCAACTGGCACGCTCCCATGTCAACAAATCAAAAAGGATGAGCACATATATTTACATCATTCCCATAATGAGGAATAGAGTGGGGGCAGGGGGGTAGATGTTAATTAGAAATCGCCTGAAAAACAGATGCAGCTTCAGTTTGGCAAGAAGCAAAGAGCTTTACAGCAAATAAATAAATAAAAGACAAGACCTACTCAAGAAAGCTGCCAGAAAAGCAGAGGAATTTAAATCATACCCACTGATGGAATGTTTGTAGGATATATTCTTCTTTATTTATCACTCGCTCTCCTCTCCTCCTCCCTCCGTGGAAACTAAACAGAGCCCAGGGTGCTGTCTGACTGACTGAGTGGGTAGAAGAGTTTTAAGCCCCTCCACTTCCTGTGGTTTGGATGAAATGTGGGCGTTGACTTGCAACTACAACCTGAAACTCACGTCTGCTGTTTGATTTATGTGGTCGCTTTTTACACACACTTGTACCGTGACCACGGCCAGTACTTCATTCTGATTGGCCAGAGGGTGCGCATCATCTCCAGATACCTTCACCTCCCTGACGAGCTGTCAAAAACCACTGATGACAAAAAAAAGATAATTCAGGTAAAAGTTTTCACAGCCTGTTAAAGGATAGTCTCTCTCTCTCTCTCTCTCTCTCTCTCTGTATATATATATAAAATAGTCCTATTTGCCAGACTTTAGTGTTTTCAGATAAAAGTAGACATATAATAAATGAAAATGACACCTCAATTGATTGGGGGGCACCATCAGGACCATCAGGCGTTCTCCATCCATCCACCATCTATACCGTTTATCCTTTAGAGGATCCCCGTTGGGCGAGAGGTGGGTACTCAGCAAATTTCATTGTGATGGACCAAAGAGTCAGTGAGGGAGAACCTTTGACCAAGGAATGCAGGATAAAAGGTCAGGAGGTCACCAGAACCACAAGGAACCATTCTATGGAGATTATTATCTAAAAAATATCAAGATAAAAAAAGAGACAAATGTCCTGTGACGTGCAACCAACAGCCAACCAACCAACAACATGAGCCTGAAAATGATGATTATTATTTTTATACATCGTCAGTAACTTTGATCATTGCCAGGTAAACCAGTAAACAGGTACATATTTCTGTCTGTCGGTCTGTCTGTCTGCAGGCATGTTACTGCCTGTCTCTCTGCGATGCATTCAAGGCCAGGCTGCCTGCTGTTTGCAGCAGCGCTCTGCCTGTCAGCCGCCAGCTGAGAGCCGTCACTCTGTTTATTTACATGTCATTATGAAGAGGAGGAGCGCACATTAACACTGTCAGCTGCTGTTTGACCCGACATCCCTCAACAAACAGCTTCTGTCTGCCTCTGTCCTCAGACGTGACCCCAGCCTGCTCGCATAAAGAGCCTCCTCGCCCGAAACCATTAAAGGTTACCAGTTAGTTTGGAAGTGGAGGGTGGTGTTGGTGAGAGCGAGAAGGTATAAGTAGGCTGAGTGAGAGCGTTGAGCTGCAAAGAACATTTTCACTTCAGCAGTCTGCTCACATCAAAGACCTCCATCAGAGGCCCAATAAAAGCCACCAAAGGTAAAAACACCTGTGCTATAACAGCTAACATGGTCCTTACTGACTGAACACTAATTCCATCAGTACAACAATATGGAGTCTGGAGAGTCTGGAATAATTATAAATAATAATAAATAATTACAATCAGTCGTGAATTGACCAATTTAATTCTGTCTTTAATAATAATAGAATTTGTAACGTTTTGTTGTTCTTTAAAGCTTGGGTAGGTAATGTCTTTTAGAAGCATTTTTTGTTATATTTGTTGAAATTCTCTTTACATCCAGACAGCAATCAATAATTCAAGTGCTCTGACAAATAAAAGAAAAAAGTCTGGTATCTGTGGCTGTCACAGGACTGTAATAAGCCCGTCCAATCATTTCATTCGGAGCTGAAGGGCTGAAAAGTGACGCTGTGAGTACGAACAACAGCCATGTTGGTTGTTTACGTTCATCATGATGATGTTCGGTGTTTTCAGACATGTGAATGAGACANNTCGTCCTCCAGCAGTAGTCAGGCGGTGCGCGTTCGTGTGTTTTGAGGGGAGGAGCTTCGGAGGGAGACCTGAAGGGGGGGGCGGCCGTATACTTTCAAAATCTAGCTTGGTTTCTTCAACAATACCAACCCTAGCTTTAATTGTTCCACTTTAACATTTGCTGTGTCATTTAAAGACGGCAGTCTTTAACGTGAAGACGTGTAAGTCAAAAACAGCTTAACAATCTCAACTCGAGGTCCACTCAAGGTCTTTTTCCTGAGCTTTGAACCATATCACATGGTCTTCTTCAGGTGTCATGGAACTGTAGATGTTCAACCTTTCCATTATTGTGAGCAGCTTCAGGAGTTGAGACTGACAGTTCGATGTGGTCGAAAGCTCCATAATGTGAGTAAGGGGACCTTGAATTGAGATTGTTTTGTAAACTTCATCATTTCAGTTTCTTTTTTGTTTGTCTGATAAAACTTTCCCGAGAACTTTTCAAAGACGCTCCATCTGTCATGGTGGTTTTTACACTTCAGATGAGGTCACCTGATATTTGTCTTTCCGTTCAGTCGGGTTCTGCTTGTTGTTGCAGCTCTGTATATTTGAATATTTCTTCTTCATGACATTGAATTTGATTTCTTTTTTCATCACTGATGGGGGAGTTGGGATTTTCAGGATTACGGCCTCAAAAAACACATCTGCTTAGAGTAAAATAGCATAAGCTGATTGCATAATTACCTCTGATTGCATCAGATATTCTGCATTCAACACTGACGTGCTCAGTGTGCTTTGCAATTACTGTCTGACGTACGATCCCATGGAAGATAGTGACAGATCTGACACCAGCAACATGTCAACAGCAGCCTTAATCCCAGCCGCTGTGTCCGCCCACAGCACAGGCTTCACTCTGACACTGTGAGGTAAATCATAATGAAGCTTTAAATGTTACACAGCTATGAAGTGAAGTGAAAGTTAACGATTCTTTCCTTCTGGACCATCTCACCACGATACAGTCTGCTGACCGTGAGCTGGAGAGAGAGGGACTTCTCTCTGGTGGACAAACGTATGTCATCAACATATATTCAGATATAAACATATTTCTGTTCTCACATTTCTTGTTTCTTATCGGCTGACATACATGCAGACACCGTATTTCCTCCAATAAAAGCCCGTTCTCAAATAACGGCTGGGGACAAACATGCCAACTAAACATAATGTTCATCTCCATCGCTTTAATTGAATAAATTCAACAATATAACCTGCTGTTTTCAACACTACGTTGCTTTTTCCAATACGCGTTCCTGCAAATGTTTCACAATAAAAGCCTTAGGAAATGAAGGGATTCTGTCCACTGAAACGCCAGAGGGCTTTTAATTTGAAATGGATACAGGAAGTGTTGAGTTTGCATAACAGCATAATGTGGTAACTTTAACAGAACAAAGCTTCACACTAAAATATGAGCAAATATACTTCTCAAACAGAGAGAAATAGAAATAAAGGCCTGTTTGCAGCTGAGCTACATAAACTATTAGAGGTGATAATTTATCTGTAGTGAGCTCATCGTTTCACCCACAAACTACCAGTATGAACTATTTCCTGTTTATGGCCGTCCTGAACGGGAAAGAGAGGAGCAGCAACAGTTTTCAGTCTTCACTGGAGGGCCTTCGTGGTGTTTTACACGTTTGTACGTACAAAAAGTGATGGAAACCTCCACACACCTCCACACACCTCCTCACATCTCCACACACCTCCACACACCTCCTCATATCTCCACACACCTCCACACACCTCCTCACACCTCCACACACCTCCTCACATCTCCACACACCTCCTCACACCTCCACACACCTCCTCACATCTCCACACACCTCCTCACACCTCCACACACTATTGCACTATTTTATATTTTATGTCTTAAGTTCTCCTTTTACTGGTGTGATTTCCGTTATATATTGTTTGAGTATTGTTGGAGGAGATTTAAGAATTTCATTGCCAACGACTGCTCCTTTGTAACCGTTGTGCATGTGACAATGAAGATCTTGAATCTTGAGTGTTTAATCTTGAAGGGAGGTTTGATGATCCAACAAGTTGTTTGTTTGACGTCACCTTTAGACTTTCACACTACCTGATGTCGTTACAGTGCCCTAAAATCCCCAAATGATCTTTCAGCTCACTATTTTGAAACTGAGCTCAAAACTGAACACAAAGCTGAATGAATGAGTGAATGAATGAATGAATGAATGAATGAATGAATGAATGAATGTTGTGGGTGAAGTGAAGTGAGAGGAACAGGTCTGAGTGTAGCAGATGGGAATGTGTGACTCACAGATAACCACGGCACATCTGCACACCTCTGTTCTCCTCTCATCTCTTCATCTGTCAGAGGCTTTTCACCTTATCCACCATCTGTGTGTGTGTGTGTGTGTGTGTGTTATATTTCACTACCTTTCATCCTCTGAGTGAAGAGATGACCTTGACTCTCATACAACATGTCACATCTCTACAGTGTCAGGAAACATTCAGACCTTCAGCAGCTGACTGGACGGTCAGTGTTTGGTCTGTTTTCTTGGTGTCTTCAGTTACGTCCCAACTGTGTTTTACTCACCAGTTGATGAATCAACACATTTATGTGTTTGAGGAGCGAGCTCCATCATCTCCATCATATCATTCCTGGTGTTTTGCTCCTCTGCAGGCTTTCACCTGCCTGTGGCTGCTCAGAACAGGTATGAACACCTTTTACCTTCAGGTGTGGCTGGACGACACATCGTCCGTGTGGTGTTTGGAGCATGAGGCACTGACTCGACTAACCTGTAATGTGCAACCCAATATTACTGAGTTGTACTGTAAATCTACGACACCACGTACAAAGTCAGCTGTGCTTCCATATAAGTGGTGCTCCGGCCTGCAGCCTGAATGCATCATTAGTGCGGTCTGTAGAGGAAACAGTGATTCATGAAAACATCAGCAGCGAGTTAACAGCTTGTTCCAACCTGTCGTGTCCTCAGTAGGTGAGTAGGTGAGTACGATACTGAGAGGAACGATGAAACAGAATTATTTTTCAGTTCTGACACTTTGTGCTGTGCCACACTTTGCATTAGCTCCTGGCTACAGTATCTGTGAGGAGGACTGCTATCAGTGGGCTGCAGCTGCAGCTGCAGACTGAGCTTAGACACCAACAAAGAAGAGGGTTTCCTCTGACATGAGCGCAGACAAAACAAGGCTTCATTAGAACAGCTGAGGACATTCAGATGATATAAAAGGCAAACTCTTTGTCTGAAACCTTTATTTATCTGAGAGGATGCATATTGTTTTCATTTACACTTCTTCTCTTACTGCTACCAGCAGCTCTGAGAAGTAGAAAGAATCAGTTTAATAGACTTTCAGATGAGTCCTGTGTGCTGATGCCTCAGCTGTCAGGACTCCTCCAGTCCTCCAGTAACAGAAGAAGACGCTCAGAGGGATGAACCTGCATCTTTAAACACACTGTGCACCTGTAGACCAGCAGTAATGTGGACACCAGCTTCCACACCACCCGTATCCTCTTTTCAAACGTTGAGCATTAGGAGCCGTGAGTGAGCTTTAGAGGTGCTGGTCAGGCTAGCAGTTTCCCCCTGTTTCCAGTCTTTATGCTAAGCTAGGCTAACCACGTCCTGACATGAGATTACCTTATGGATACTGGACGGACATCTGATATTCATATTCATTAAAAACAATAATAAAACAACATTTGTTGTGTGTAGCTGCTTCACCTGTTGCATCATGGTCCAACATCTGTTTGATGTGATGTTCTTGGTCTTTAGTGTCGATACTCAGGTAACAACTGTTGCTGATTATTAGACTAATTATTACTAATTGATCAGGCTGATAATTAACACCATGAAGCTCAAACCCCGACCCTCAGCACCTGCAGTTTAAATGAATGTCTTGCAGCAAACAAACACTTTGAGCTTTTGACACCTCATCGGCTGATTTCAGCAGCGGCCTGAGGATGAAGAACAAACAGTTTGAGGGAAGTTTCAACAGTATTCAGCTCCTCTGAGCCGCTGGGAGGAACCCTGCTGCTTTCTTCTATTATGGTTGCCCAAATATTTCTCCCCGTAATCCGAGCGCCTTTAATTGAAGTCAGTGAGTTTATGCTAAATATGAAGATTTGAATAATTTCCACTTTCAGGCACCACAATGGGCCGCTCTGCAGTGACAGGCCACCTCCTTGTTGCCCTGAATAGAAGTGTCAGGCTGCTGGAAGCCCCTCACCTCCTCGCCCAAGTCAGGCTTTGACATCTCCTGGGGTCCCGGAGGCTCTACCCCCTCTCTCCCCTCTCTACTTCTCTACCTATGTCTCTCTACCTCTCCTCTCTCTCTCTTTTCTCTCTGAAGCTGAACCACCATAACCAGGCCCACCAGGTTTTCAAGGTCCCTGAATCACTTTAAAACTAAAGCTCAACCGTCCCAAAGCAAAGAAGAATACGGCCGACGACTCGTTCAAATACTGTTTATTCTTATGAACAATTTTAATCTACAACTTTCAATAAATAAGCAAAGAAATCATTTCATCTGTAAAACAAATGTTTCAATCTATAGAACTGGGTCTCTGGTTCTTTAGTAAAAATCTGGTGGTAGCTGGTGGTAAAAACACAAGCTCAAAAGCATCAGCTGTTTGTGAATGCCTTGGCTCCCCTGACAAAAAGACGGACGACAAACTTGTTAAAAACGCGGATTAGCGATCTCAGATTGCGACAGGAATTACACAGTATTATACAGAAAAAGATACAACGATTAGATCACGTTCAAATCACAAATTACAACTTTTATAAACATTTATCAGGCGGAGTTTGACTCGACGCAACCGACCAGCTGTCAGTTGGAAACGGCTTTAACCTGCACGCGCAAGCACGTACCTACGTAGCCACGCTGAACGTCTTCACACACGCAAACCCCAAAACACTCACAGGCAGGAGATTCAGACCCAAAAAGAGAAAATAACTGAAAGGTGATGTTTTGGTGAAATTCATAAGATATGTCTATATTAACCTGTTACATTTACACTCAACACTGTTGACAGTAACACAGCAGACTGACCTGCCAACAGTTTGTTCATCAACCTGCAGCAGAGACGACGGTCACGTGACGAACTGAAGACGCAAACAAATATTCATATTCTAGTTCATCAATTACTTCATTCATCGATTATGAAATCCACATTTAAGGATCCTTTGATACTGAAGTTATTTCATCATTTCTGTTTCTCAGTTCAGAATGTGTCTGCACAAATATCAGGTCATGAAGAAGAAGCTCAACATCTATGATCAATAATCAATTCCTATTGAACTGTGTTCATTAGTATTATTATTATTAATCATAAATAATACTAATAATAAAGTGGTCAGTAGATGTGCTGGCAGATTAGCTTAGTAGCTCTAACACTAGCTCAGGTCGTAGTGGCCCGTCGAGTCTCCTCCAGTAAACTGACGTCACGTTGTGTGTTTGATCACTCTGGTTCAGTAATTTGATCAGTTGTGAAAACATTGATCCAGCAGCTGGAGGCTGAAGCAGGAAGTGTGTAAAACCTTTGTTTTCTCTTCTCGACTGTCGGTTTGTTTCCGGCCTGTCTGATCGTCTGACTGCCCTGTTTCCTGTCCCGCCCCTCGACTTCAGACATTGGCTGATATCATTATTAACATCCCACAGTATCAACAACATAATGAGCATTTAACTCCTCTTAAAGCTTCGCGATGTGGTGCTGACAGTTTCAGTTCACTCTAACAGAGAGATCGAGTGTCATGAATGCTTTCTCGCTCTGTGTGTAGTGTTGGACAGAAGAACCTGTTGAGATGCTGACAGCTGCTCCTCCTCTGTGTCTGCAGGTGATGAGCATCCTTAGTAACCCCAGCGGCGTTTCCTCACAGCCACAACACGACTTCTCCATCTCACCGCTCCACGGCGCCTTGGACTCCTCTCCGTCCAACACCATCTCAGCGAGCTGCAGCCAGCGTTCGGCCGAGGCCTCCATTAAGACGGTGGACAGCCTCCCGTCATCCCAGTCCTACTGCCCCCCCACGTACAGCACCACCGGCTACAGCATGGACCCGGCTGTGGCTGCCGCCGGCTACCAGTACAGTCAGTACGGCCAGAGTGAGTCCTGCTCCTTCAGACTAACCAACATTTTCACATGAAACATGTCTGATGTGTCTCTTCGTGAGTGACTCGGGGTGTAACTGAGTTTCACTCACGGACGATGGGTCGTATCTAATCCTGCATGTGCAGTGTCAGCAGGTCCTCAACACACCTGACGTGATTACAGGTGCAGATGTGACACTTTCAAACACATGTGTTGTATTTATCACAGTGTGCGTCTCCTCTCTGCATTAGAGGGGGATAGTACTGAAACAGGTGGAGACGTGTTAACAGAGGCTGGTTCTGTGTTCTGAGGAGTAAACGCAGCACAAAGGGAAGGTGGGAAAAGAAACAGTATTAAACATAGAACTGATTATCGGAGGAGCAATTAGGCCACTATTAATGAACACAGTTACTATAATGCAGACCGATACTGGACGGTGTTCTGTGCTTTGTTTTCATCAAACTTGAATTTGAATGGTAACTGAAAACTACGCCAAAGACCTGAAGCTGGTTTCTGTAGTCCTGGTCCCAAACTGCGGCCTGAAGTTCCTTTAAAAACTAAAATCTGTTATTATAACTCCACTGCCACATTGTCTTCATCATGTATGTATGTTATGTGTGGTTATAATAGCTGCTGTAGCTGATATACAGTGTATACAGATTCATTATTACTGTTTTACTTGAATTTATTTCATAAATGTATTTTAATATTTCGACAGTTGTTTAAATTCTCTGCTCTTTTTTCATTTGAAGCCCTTTGATCTGCATTTTGTGTATGAAAGGTGCTTTATACATAAAGTTTATTATTATTTATGTAGTAATAATTAAATATATGCTAAAGATTTAGATTTAGATAATTTAGTGCACTATGGACCTTTTTTGTGTCCTTAAAAAAGTCATTAAATATAATTGTATGACTCAGGTGGAGCTGAGCAGATCATGGAGTCATTAATTCTTTTCTGGGCTCCACCTGCAGTGTGGATGTGGAGGTTCGATCCAGCAGCTGCAATCTGTAAATCAAACTCAGTGAAAACCATCACACACGTTTGGCATAAAAACGATTCACTGCTTCGCCGTTCAACAGCCGAGCTTCAGTTTCACCTCGATGCAGTTCAGAGCTGCAGGAACACAAACTACACAGAGCATTTTATGTGTTCTTGTATTTGAAACTGTGGAACCTGAAATTCATTCTGACTCCTCAGACATGAGCATGTGCATGACAGTCCGTCTCTGGTTTTTGGTCTTTATTGGACCAAATCGATCAAATTCTGATAAAACAACGAGTCGTGTTGATCGTTTGTGATGAAAATCAATTAACCCTTTTACAGCCTTTTTCTTAGAGAACTAGTGCGTGTGACTTTCTGACTGAGGTCACTTATGTACATCATCATCTCACAGCCCAGTGCTAGTCCTGGTCCTGGTCCTCTCATGTCAGAGATGAAGCACATGAGCCCTGTGATGAAGTTTACAGAACAGGAGATAGACTGAAGAGCAGAGCTGCTCTCTTTACTGTGTCGTGCAAAAATTAAGCATGTAAGGTTTCTCTGTCTTGGCCTCATTAGATCCCCGCGGAGCATTTTCACACTCATAGATATATATATATATATATGTATATATATATATATATACACACACACACACACACACACATATATACATATATACATATGTATATGTATATATATACTGTATATAACACCCAAAGTCACTGAATCTTCCTATAAACACTTGAGGTGTTGGCTGCAGTCTCAAACACAATAACAAGGTGAAAGTCTCAGTGGCAGGAGGTCACAGGATGGTAACTGCAGATGATGTTATCTGGAAGAAAGAACGAGGACCTGAATTATTTGTTATAATAAATAAAGTACGTGGTTTACATGATATGGTAAAAGCATCATTCCAGTTTCTTACAGGCTGAACAGGGATTAGTTCAGGAAAGATTGTTGAAATGGATTGTAACAGAATGCAAACTGCAGATTCGTCCAGTATAAATGTAATTGTATGGGAAGGTGTGCTGGATTTAACATATTTAGCGTATTTAACGTATTTAACGTATTTAACGTATTTAACATATTTAACATATTTAACGTTAGCCTACCGGCTACTCAACACTGTCACCAGACAAGAACCTCGATATCTGACATCCTGACAAACAGATTACTTTTAATAAAAACCTTTTTTATGTCTGATTCGTTTTCAAACTCTCAATTTCTACAATATCTCAGCACGGCAGCTTCACTAAGGTTATAGTTCATATATATAATATATATATACAGTTTAATGTATATTAATGAAAAGGCTGTTTGTGTTTGCTACATAAAGATCTGGATGTCCAACATGGACGCTGCCACACATCATTCTGATGACCAATAAGATCTGCAGCGTTACAGCAGTAACACAACAAGGTTGTATATTAATTTGGTTTTATATTTAAAACGTTTCTTTAAGAAAACCTCTCTGATGTGGTAACTGATCCCCTGTGATCCCCCAGACCCCCCCGGCCCCTCCCTGGCCCCCCCGCAGACACATTTAACAGTTTACTTCAGACATTTGACTCTTCTCTTGTTCTATTGCAGGAAGCTCCTGACAGATTAAAGTACATACTGTCAAAATAGCTGAGGCGTGTGAGTGTGTGTGTGTGTGCACCTGTGTCGGTGTGTGTTTGTGCACGTGTGTGAGTGTGTGTGAGTGTGTGTTATCAGATATCTTGGAGGCAGAGGACTCTCAGTGTGACTGCTCAACAGGGATTTAAGGTATAAACCTGGTTGACAGGAAAAACAGCTTCGTTTAGAGGGCCTCACTAAACCCTTGTGAAACACACTCACACACACACACACACACACACACACACACACACACACACACCGCTCCCCCTCTAGCTGTCTGGGTGACTGGCATCTTGGCAGACAGACCTGCCCACCCATAGGTGCTCTTCTTTCTCTCAGTCCTCAGCGCAGACTGACAGCTTCCTTTCTGTGCACGCTAGCATCCTAACTGACGTGCCTTACTTATCTCCCCCAGATAGCCACAACACACACTCATGCACACACACGCACAAACACACCGTGTCACCTCACATCTGCTGTCAGCCCTCCTCCCTCCCGCCCTACAAAAGAGAAGTTATCAGCGGCTGAACCAGGGAGGGGCAACATCCAGCACTGCGAGAGGAAAATATGCTGAGCGTTAATGCCAGCTTTCTAAGAGCCACAGTTATTGTAGAGACTACCTGCCTCTCTGTCTGTCTGCCTGTCTGTCTGTCTGCCTGTCTGTCGCCTCCCTTTGTCTGTCCGTCAAACACACTTTCCTCCTGTCAGTCAGCGTGATTGGACACAACAAACAACAACACATGTGACAGGATTCTTCTTCTTGTCATCAAATCTCAGCATTGTGTGTGAATCAAACCCGACACATCAACACAAACGCTGCCTGGATTATGTTCACTGCTACACCTGTCAGCGTCCAGGAAGTGCTACGTTCATGTAGTTGGTAGGGAGGCTGCCGGGTGGGTGGTGGGTGCAGGACTGCAGGCCGGGGCTCACATCCTGAGTCCTGGGCGTAGCTTTAGGCTGGATGAGGGAAGATTTGGTTAAATGTTAAACACGTCCTGTCTCGTGCTTCAAGTCACTGTTGGCTTTTCAATGTTTAACCACGAACACCATTTTCCCCTGAACAATAATCAAGTGCTGCTGATTAGTATATATACGTGTGTGTGTGTGTGTGTGTGTGTTCTAAGAGTAGCAGGTCATCATGAACTGTCCCTCCTGTCCTCTATCCTCTCCAGCTGCGGTGGATTACCTGGCGAAGAACGTCGGCCTGTCCAGTCAGCGCAGGATGAAGCTGTCCGACCACTCGGCCGTACTGGGACTGCTGCAGGTTGAGACCGGCCAGGCCTACTAGTGCTCACCTAACCTATTTAAACAACATGACACCTGGTCACCAGCACAACCCACACCTCCTGCTACCATCCATGCCAATCTCCCAGAGAACGTGTGTGTGTGTGTGTGTGTGTGTGGGGCTGATATTTAGCTTTTTTATACTTTATTTGATCTTCCTGAGTTTAAGGATTGAATGATGCAGCTGTCCAAGCTTTAAACATTCCCCACAGGACCAAACGAATCCACTTCCTCTCTTAGAATATTGGTTTTTATTTGTTGTTCATATCGCAGCATCAGTGTATCCAACTTTACTGGATAACTTTAAACTAGTGATGTGTAACCTGAGACCTGCTCTCTGTTTATATGACGCGATGACGCCACGTCCTCACGACAGCAGGAATCTCTAAGTGCTGTTTGAGTGTGGACACGTGTCATCCTCACATGTAAACAGCTAAATGATCATCCTGTAACGGTGCTTTCAGACTGAACGCGAAGTGAAGTAGAAACATTTTGAAGTCACACAGATGTGTTTTTGTCTCCGTTCATGGCTCCCACAGTGAACACACATCTGTTTGTGACACCTCCTGGCCTCCATGATCACTTCACTCATTCACTGTCTTATTGTTCGGATTTGATCACGGCTCATGAATGCTACCTCAAAGTGTCTCACAGATGAGTGGTGAGAACTGAAACCAGTGGAGGTCAGCAAAAACAAGGTTTTCAGCTGCTGTCTGCTAGAAAGACAGATTGTTCCTGGCTTTAGTTTCAGCTTTTTTTAACCTTGAGAAGAATAAAACCCTAAAATCTTTCTATTTTTTGTGTGAAACTGGTCAACTTTATAGATACTGAATATCAGCTCCAAATGAAAAAACAAAGTGTCAGCCTTCGGGAGCCTGTGTGTGCACGAGTGTGTTCGTATGTGAGGGAGATAAACTGAGATGGACTCATTCCTGAAGAGATGTCTCCGGCACTGCAGTCCCTCAGACCAACAACAAGACCTCCTCAAGAGCTGCAGAAATATTCGGAGGTCAGACCAGCTGCTGACGGAGCAGCTGACTCTCTCCAATCATCACAAGTCCTCTCATCATTTTCATTTCTTTTGATTCTAGTTCATTTAATGTCCACTCCGCTCATTTCTCTCTGAAAAACAACCAGCCAACTGTCCAACTGTCCATAATTACCCTTCACATGAGAAAAGAGTCACATCTGCAGTTACAGTTGGACCAGTGAACACGTGCACGTGTTCAACATATCAGACCAAATGTTCATACTGAGCAAAACTGCACAATGTGTCATGTTTTCATGCCCTAATCTGCCCACTAAAGAGTTAAAGTATGGTGGAGGACAGTTACAGGCGGGTCCTCTCAGCTCAACAACACTAAACTGGGGCTTTAACAAAACCAGTAGTCTGAGAGATCAGCACGTGCAGATTCAATCAATTCTCAAATAACAGACTTCATTTAGCTCAATGCACAGAGAAGCAGGTCTTCATTGGAAACAGGTTTATATTAGAAACAGTATATTTGTGTATTTCCACATAAATATATTTGATCATATTTTAGTGAAAGAATCCTTCCTGTTCTCTGATCTGCTGCTGTTAATCCAAACTCTGCACCTCCTCCATGTTTACTTCTTAAATTCAGTAGAATGAACATTTCCATCAGTACAAGTTTCTCTTTAATTACTGCTCAGCTACATCATTGAAACTCAGATGTTTCAAATTAAAACATTGCAGCAAAGAACATAATTCTCCCCTTTTAATGTGAAATATCGGCAGGAAGTGTCGTGTTTCATTTACAGCAGAGATGGAAATAATGAATGAGTGAAAACAGCGTTTGTCTGAACAGTAGAAACACTCATGTTATTGTAGACTTTATGTGTCAGATTGTCAAAACTGATTCATAATGTGGATCCAAACTACAAACTGCAGCAGCTCCATGATGAGGAGGATGTGTGCAGTCAGAGAGTTGAATCATCCGGACTGACCAAAGGGAAAGGATGGCACCGAGTCGAGCTTTGACTTCTTCTCTTCAGTGTAGACCAGGTCCAGGTTCCTGGACTGGAGGATTAGCGGAGACCAAACAGAGAATCATTCCCTCTATCGCATCATTCCACACATAACAAGTACTTGAACAATCAAAATGTGCTCCTGCATTATTAAAGTTCAGTCTTTGTTCTTTTTGTTCTGTATCTGATCCCAGACAGACTCAGTGTTTCTTCCTGCGCTCATGTGACCGTGGTGAATTTAAAGATGAAGCCATGAAATGAAACTGAGTTTGATAAGTTCATTCCCACTGGATGCTGGTGTCCATGAATACCTGTCACTGTCTCACACAGAGGCTTTTATAGTATCTCTGCACCTCCACAAGAGCCATGAAAACTCTTTGGACGCCGGCTGTGTTCAACTTCTACCTTGTGTATATATATTTTTTCACTGACAGCAAACCAAGGAGAACATTAAGGATCAAATGTACAGATATGCTCCTTCACCCCCAAAACCTCCTGTTTACCTCTTGGTCCTTCCTCTGCTTGTTTTGTTCTGCTTTCTGTTTGGCATGTGTGTATGTTGCCATAGTATAATTTATTCTACCTGTATGAAGTATTAGACTAGTGAGAAATTTGTATTGGCATTTACTCCCCACAGCCTCTTGGTGTGTCAACTGTAACACTGGCGTAACTGTCTGTTCATTAAAGCTCTACAACTGGACCAAGACCACGTGGTTGTGCTGGTTTCCTCTTCATGAACACACGCGGCAGTGAAACAGAAGAAAGATGATTCAGTTCAGCATGTGTGAGATTTAAAAAGCATTTATTTATGTTTCTCCTCACATGTGTATCTTACTGGAAAGATGGACAGACATCAGCATCATCAGGCGTCAAGAGAATTTAACAGAAAAAAATAGTTTTCAGTCATTCTGTTGGTTTGTGATTATAATATCAAGATGCAGACAGTAGCTGACCTGCTGTGTCTCTTATCAGGTGTCCATCCTCTCTCCACACTCCTCTTCCTCATACAGCATTCCTGAAACACAGAAGGGCCACGCTCGTGTTTTTGTATTCTTGTCATATCATTTACCACAAATGATGTACACACGACTTTGCTGCCAACTCTTTTCCAAAGCAGACCATAATGTTTTTCCAGTCTGGAAATCAACTTGCACTTGAAAGTTGTTTGAAATACGTCATCTGAATATTGTGGCCTCTCAAAAGCAACCAAAGGCTGTTTGTTGTGGTGCTGTTAAGGTTAAATAGCTGCATTTATTCTTCCCAGCTGTGTTTCTACTGTTGTGGCGACATTGTGTGTGAACGTACCCAAATATAAATATAACCAACTGGATCCAAAGTTTTAAAATGAAACAGTTCTGTAGGAAACAGACAGTAATGATGGAAACTCACTTGACTTT
The DNA here is from genome assembly GCA_003416845.1 of Oplegnathus fasciatus. Classification (NCBI taxonomy): domain Eukaryota; kingdom Metazoa; phylum Chordata; class Actinopteri; order Centrarchiformes; family Oplegnathidae; genus Oplegnathus; species Oplegnathus fasciatus. The sequence goes on along the minus strand of NTHP01000550.1, from coordinate 457,551 downwards.
ACTCACAGACATCATGCAGGTTGTCACTCTAACACAGGCAGGATCTGCAACAGTCATGATGGACTGTGTTTGATGAGCAGAGGAGGCCTGGCGGACTGATGGAGGTTCAGGGTGGTCGCACCAGCTGGATGCCCACATGGGTCACAGTGAGAGGGGCTGTGGATGAGAACACTGCTAGTGATGGTGTGGAGGAGAGCTGAGCTGCAGCAGACTGCAAACACAGCAGAGACATATCTGACAAAGAGTTCAACATGTAGAGCTGTGATGTGCTGAGGACCAACACCGTCTGACGGGGACAGCAGGTGATGGTAGTCAGGTGTTCAGCAGAGGCCTCTGTATGTCTGCTTTACAGTTATGAGCTTATATAGTTCTCATATTCAGTTGATGGCTGGGAGCAGCCAATGATATGAAGATAATCCACTGACACACAAAGTTGCACTGACGACATAAACCCTCATCATGATCTAACCCCCCCCAATCTGTGAGGCTTTGATGACAGCTCCAGTGATTGAAGATAGTAGAAATCCTTGTAAAAGCCAACAGAATGAATGGAGTCATGTTAATAGAGAAGTCTGTATAAGCCCAGCAGTGTTGGCTGCTGCCTGGGGGCCTGTGACCCAGACCTGACCACAACCAGCTATTTTTAGGACGGTGCAATATGCGACTCCAGCCTGCTGGCTGCACTGCGTCTCTAACAGGAGCAGAGGGAAGAGCTTTAAAAGAAAACAGATTTCACTGATGAGAGTTCAGTTGTTTGCACATTAACACTAGAGAATCACCGGAGGAAGACATTTACCATTTATTTGTATCTTTTCTTTTTGCCCAGAATCTCGATTGGTGAATCCAGATTGTATTCTGAAAATCTAGTTGGAAATACTGCTGTCAGTAACACGACACTGTGGGAAGCAGGTTTTCTATTCAGAGGTTGATTTTTGTTTGACAGCCAATAATCATTCAGAGAGAAATCCATTGTTAAGCAGCAGAAACTGATAAATATCACTGCTGTTCAGCCTTTAAAGCTGCTCCAGAATAATCATTATTTTTATATTTACAGTGGATCACATCACAACATGTATGTGGAAGGTGTCGCTCATAGAAATGAACCCACAGAGAATTCTCACCCAGCTGCCCTTGGCTCTACGGCGAGTTTTAGTCTCTTTCAGCTCATTGTTTTGGTTCAGTCTCAGCGTCTCATCACCCTGATTTAAACCTGCCGCTGCTGTTTCCAGCTCTGATAAAGCCACCGTACACGACCCGCTCAGCAGCAAACAGCAGACAGACACAGTCAGAGACCAGCCAGTGAACACAGTGGAGCATTTAGCAGCTAAAGAGACAGATATTTCCCTCAGGAGGTGGTGGAGACCAAAAACAGAGCTAAAAGAGAGAGAACACTGGACTCACATTCATCAGGTGACACAAACACCAAATGAATGATCATGTTGCTGTGGAAATAAGTTCACCATATTGTTGATAACATGTCAGTTTGCTGTGTTTATAACTTTTTAGGGCTCTGTTAGCTCGATATTAATCTGGTCAAAGACAAAACAGCTGTTCTGTTCTGTTGGCACATAGAGATTCATACAGATTCATTTTTATTTACAACACATTATGGCAGCGATACCGTGTGATGGTGAAAGAGTTCAAACACAGTGAAGGTGAAATGATTCTCCTTCATGCTGATGTGGAGGTCTAAAAAGTCTTCATGGAGCAAAAATATGTTATTTATAATCAGAAATCCATGTGATGAGCTGTGAACACAAGAGTCTTTTCTTTATTTAAATGAAGTCACATTAGCTTTAAAGAGGACACCTGAAGACAGTTAACCAAAGAAGAAATGTTGACACGTTTTAGTTCAAATAGAAGAGATTCAAGTAGTGGCAAATATTTTGAAAAAATTGTAATTTAATAAGTGATCAACTTCAACAGCATGTCGACGGGAGCAGCCAGACTTTCACAGTAATGAGTATCTGCGGTCAGCAGGGATGTTATCACTCTGAGAGCAGAAAGAGGAATGCAGTGATTACAGGACATGTCTGTAGAGGTTCACCCCCCCACCGCAGCAGGCCCGGGGGTATTGTGCACTGGGAGTACCGCTGTGTCAAACACTCAACACTGTCACAATGAGAGCACTTACAAAGCCTAACATCTCCCTAAATCCCATAATTATTCCAGGATACATGATGTACCTGGGCCCCAGCTGTCTGAGCAGCACACTGAGGGGATTGCACCTTCTACAATCAGCTTACAGGAGACAGATTGTTGTGATTGGCTAATAATATCAGCTTGTAAGTAGTGTGCTTAAGCAGTGTGAAACAGACAGAAGAATAAATGTGAAATAAATTGTTAGATCCCTCTCTCCCTCCTCCTCAGCTGCTGTTGTTCCCACCGTTCCATCTTTTATTTACCTCGCAGATTTCATTTTCTCCGACAACAAAAGACAGTAAGATGTACCATCTTTTTACCCCCCCAGCCCACCACCACCGCCGCTGCTATCACCTTCCTCGTCTTTCATTTAGTGTCAGGGTTTTTCTTTAAGTCTGGTGTCTTTTATGTCTTATCGCAGCAGCCCCCTGAATGTACGATTACTGAGCTCTGTAGCAACCTCTGTTGTTGGGCGCCCCGCTCTCGCTCCCTGCCCCCTCACTCCCAGCACCCCACTCAGTCTAATCTCCTCACTCCAGTAGCACTTTGAAATTAAGCTGGGAGGAAGCCGGGTGTCTTACTAACCTCTCTGCTCCGACACCAGGCCCTCAATCAGCCTCCTTGTGGAAAAAGACTTCAGCCCGTCTGAGTCAACATGTCTGAGCTGACAGCCGCTCTGAAAACCTGGTTTTTAAAAGGCAACACGACTCGCCGATGCCCAACTGGCTCCACAAAGCAAAAAGCATGCAGATAAATCGCTTGTGAACATTTCTCATTGACTGTTGTGATTACCATAATTGGTGCGACGGTTTCAGACCACTTAATGGTTAATGGCATGGTGATGGAGCAATATATTATATATGTATATGGCAATATATTAAACACAGGCAGAATCTCCTAACAGGCATGCAGCAGTGCCCAGAGAGCATTTGGAGATCACATCACATCATATTATATTATATTTCTATACGAAGCTTGAAATGGCCTTCTGGGGATGTGATGAGAAAAGGAAGGAAAGAAAAAGTGAAACTGAAACTGTCTTTAACAGACAATGAAAAATAAACAACAATGAGAAACAAACAAACAAACAAAGGTAAACTCCCACTGTTCTCTCTGCAAACCCAGTTACAGCATTTTATCTCACCAATGATCATCTGAGTGTCACCGTTTCCTCGATTCTCTTCTGTTTCTTTTCATACCTGATTATGAATCTGTTGGAGAAGAAAAGATGTTCAAAGTTGTCACATGCTGTCTGGCACATGCACTGTCCAGACGCTTTGCCAGTGGTCGATGGTGCAAATCAACCTTCTCCAAAGTGTAACTGTACATGAAAGCTCTGCAGAGATTTACTAAAAAGAACCAAAGTAAAGGAAACAAAAACGTGGAATGTATTCAGTTTAACAGAAAGTTAAAAACTACAAATAAAACTCGACCTCCATCAATGACTACTCAGGGGAACCTCTGTGGTCGGGGGTCAGCACTGGAGAAAACTGCAGCCTCAAATCTTCTTCAAATCGCTCCACGTTTCAAATTTGGTGGATTAAATTTGTAGAAGGAGAAGATTTCTGCTTCTGTCACAGGTGTAGACCTTGTAGGCCAAGAGAGAAGGTGGAGGCCACAGGTGACGATGATGGTGAAAATGGTGAACAGGACGGTGACCCTTCTGTTGTTTGAATCATCAGAGGCAGCTGTTGGAGGTTTTGTCTCCATCAACAAGAGTTTTATCACCTAAAGGAGGCAGCAGTCAGAGACGAACCTCCGTCAGGCCTGCCGGGCTCTGGATGAGGAAAACCATGAGTGGCACTGAGAGCAGGGCTGGCAGCGAGGGAGGAGGAGATGGTGGTGTCTACGATGGGAGCTGTAGAGTTTCTGTCGCACAGATGTAGTGAGCTGAGGCCACAAACACTGATCGCCGTATTTCAGTGTTTTGGTGTTTGGAGCTCTGCTGCTCAATAATAAAAACACCGTGGTGGAAGAAATGACGGCAGAGCAACATCTACTGTCCACGAAAAATAGGATAATAAATACATAAGTAAATAAAAATAAACACGACTGTCCTGGTTTTTAGGGTTTTCCTGGTTTTGATCATATTCAGGATACACAGTAAAATCTGCAGTGTTAATTTAACACTTAAAGAGTCAATTTTAACACTGAGTCAGTGAACATATGGTCCTTATCTACAGAGTGTAAAAGTAACACTGAACATAGTGTTCAATTTTCAGAGTCAATTCAACTCTGGTAAGAGTTAATATTTTACACTACACCACACTGAGAAGTGTTAATCAAGTTTTACACTATGAGGAAAATAACACCCACTGTGTAATTTACATTTGACACTAAGAGAACTATAAAAAGGGAGGAATCTGTTGGTCTGTATGCCATTTGAAGATCCACTGGTTTGAAGTAGAGCAACTCTTGAACATCTAACACCTTAAGTGCCTGGAATGGCTTAAACAAAATCTTAAATGCATGGTAATGTTCATCAAAACAAATGGTTTCTACACCCGAGCCAGTAAGTATAACTTGCTCATCTTTCACAATAATGGTCCTGATCTTACAAAATACTGGCATCTCATCAGCTACCTCAACACATACTATTAAGCCGGGGCGATATTCAGTGCCATGGTGCTTTACCCACTTCACCGACAGAACATTAGTAGATATTGCAGCGTTTAGCTTGGCAGCAATCTCAGGACCTTCTTTCAATTCTCTAAGATGCGCCATCTTTCCTGGACCAATAGTTAATCTGCACTGGCTGAAAGATTCCCAATACAAGGCCATGTATCTTTGGTGCTTTTTGGCCAATGTCTTTGAGATATTTTTGAAACTCTTCAGTTGGGTCTTGAAAAAGTTGTGCTTTGCTTCGTAATGCATACACCACATGTGCAGAATCGGTCCAATATTCCTTATACATCGAAATGATGCGTCATGAAATGATGCTTAGGCAAGAGATTTCTAGCAGGAAACATACGCTTAAAAAGCTGATGATGCTCAACAATAACGTGTTTCAGAAAGACGGTCATACCATCCGTTAGGACTGGAGAAAATACAACATTCACTATTTGCAGAAGCAACATCAAAAGATGCCAGTACTCATCGTCCCTCTGCACTAGATCACCAAATATCAGTGGCATGCTGCGCAATAAACAAAATTATCAGCTGTGTTGAAATATTGCAGAGAGTTCAATAAACATGAACGCTTGACACCATACACATGAGGTACTTCTGGATTTGTTTGTGTAGTATGGCAATATTCGGCATGCATGTCTTTTGTTCGTAATATTACACTTTCTTCATCTTCACAGAATACAGTTTGAAAATCACTTTTCTCTATAACACAAAAACGACAGCAATACTGAGCACTGAATGATTCCACAAACCCAAACAGTCCATGTATACCAAGATTATCGCCGGTGACCTGCACAATGCTGCCATGATCAGGACTTTTGAACGTGGGAACTTTAATCCCATCAGTTTCAAGCACTTTCACGTCATTGACGATCAGCTCAAGTATGGTGTCAAACCCAGAAGTTTTAATGTCCTGGGCATGAAAAAGTGCACAAAATTTCTCAATGTAAAATATATACCCCCCCCCAATTTATGTACACCTTTTTTGGATCCTAATGGATTAGTAGTCTGAAAGTCATCATAAAATAATTGAATTTGTGATGCATAATTTTCATTAGAAAAAAGAGGATGTCTCTTCATATACAACCCATCTTTTAAATCGAAATATACACCGTCCTTGGGAGTGTGGCTAGAAGTAAACATATCACTGAGGTTTGGATTTCTGAGACTGCAATGTTTCTAGAATTGGAACGCAGGTAAATTTGTCAGTTACAACTACCTGATCGTAAGTTCCAGTACATCTGTTTCTTCTGTTTTCAAATCTGACACCAAGTACTTTTTTGACAGGCTCAACAGTTCTCCATTTCTGTTCAAAATACGCGTTTTGTTTTGATTCAGAATTCAATGAAGTAAAAGGGTTTTCAAGACTTTCAAAACTTTGTTCAATTTTATCTTTCGTACTAGCATCCTGAGAAGATAAACATTTCAAAGCTGCATCAGCTTGACTCTGTACCTCCAGAACTGCCTCTTCCATGGATGATACAAAAGTATTTAAAGTAGACTGGCCTACACCAGCAACCTGAAGCTGTGCAATAGCAGATGCACACATATCACGAGTACTCATGTTGGATACTGGCAGGACTTGAGAGCTACTGGCTGCTTCTTCAAAATCTTGTGACTGAGCGTTATCTGCAACACCATCACTGTCTACAATATCATCAGTTTCGACTTCATGCTCAACTTGTTCAGCACGTTTTGTGTTTAAATGTTTCCTGAAGCCTGACAAGGTACCAAAAACATGACAACATCTTGCCTGAGCACATTTCAGGCGAAGTGATTTACCATGACAGAAACCATGAATCAATCGCATATGCCTCACAAGCATGTTGGCACTCACAAAATGAGCCTGGCAAACAAAACAAATCACCCCCATGGTGTCAAATAACACTGGGCGAAATTAGAAAATCACTCATAATATTCAAAAAACAAACAAAAAAACCCCCCACTACCATCACATTGATAGATAAGCGGCAAATATGTTGCCCACCCCGTATGTCAACGTATGCATTAACTAGTGTAGCAGTCGAGCCCTAACATCGGCAACACGTGGGCTCTCCTGGACTTTGCCGATATCTATCTTGCACACAGTTGTTTGTATGAAGGTGTACATGTTGTGGAGCAACTGACTGTAAATGGTACCAAATACAAAGCGCGCCTTAAAGAGTTCATCGAAAGCTCCAAGAGAACTGGTTGACTTGCATGGTATGACCTGCTTGTCCAGAACGATGAAGAACTCATGGATGGTGCTCCTCTTCGTCCCAACGGCAAGTAGATAGGGTTGAGTGGTGCTGTTGATGGCATCAACATGTTCCTGGATGCTTGTTCCACTCTGAGGAAAAAAGACTGAGGAAAAGTTAAACGTTGAAAATCATACATTGAAATGGTTTAAATCTCTCTGGTTCATGATCTTATATTATTACTGAAGGTATTTGTGAAAAACAAATTTCCCCAATCTCTAAGGTGTCCCGTATACGAGATAATTTATGGGGTGTGTAACAGTATCTATTTTTACACCAGAATTGATTTCAAACATGGGAGACATTACAGATGAGGGAAAAACATTGTGTTTTCTTCCAACTTTGCGTCCACTCGGGTTGTCTCAAAAAGAAAAACACACTTTTGACATCCGTGTATGCAACAATACAAACCTTCTTGAACACGACAAGATGCTTCTCAGCTTGCGATGCGGACACCTTGCCTGGTCTTTTCCGGCCTTGGGCTGAAGGAAGAATCAGGTGGAGGAGGAGTATAATGGAAGAAAGATCACTGTCCCATCCTGTACACAGAAACAAAAGAGCTAAATATAAGGGTACTATAATCTTACAATTTAAAAACACCATTCCTTTAAAGCTACAGCTGAACCAAGACAAAGCTGGGGAATTGAAACAAGAAAAAGTCCAAGTCCTAGAGGAAGTAAATCAAACTACCAGAGGCAACAGTGTCATCATCCATTTCCTCTTCATTTGACGTAGCTTCTGCACAATGGATCAGTTCTTCAAGGTCGCTTAAGGTAGGGAGAGCTTTGCTCAGCTGGATAACCTTTTGCTTGAATGTAGTAGGCCACCTAGATAGAGACATACTTTATTAATCCAACATGGAGAAATTCAAACACTAATAGCTGACATAAGAAACAAAAGCAGATAAATGTATCAGTGATAAGAATAATAAAAATGCAATGTCTTCAATATCAAGTAACCATAGTGTCATTGCCATGCTAACATGGCACCAACTTGTGGACAAATTACATCATATAAATACTGCTACATTCTGGAGTATCCAAATATGGAGTAAATAAGTGTAGATGCGATACAGAGAATGAGAATACAACAAAAGAGCCTATTGGAGGACCACCTCATAAACCCACAAACTGGGTTTTTGGGTTAGGACTAATATAGAGTTGGGACAAACCTCTCCAAAAACTTGGCAGCTACATCTTCCCCAAATAGCAGGATGAAGTCTTGCTCGATCTGCAATAGATAAATGACATACCAAGAGAGAGTTTTTAAGAAACTTAACTACTACTAGTCGTTAAATACTCATCAGCGCAAGTCTGGCCCATCCTCCAGTCACCTCCCCCCTTCTGAAATGTCTGCAGTCCCATGGCCACAACAGGTATGTTATTAATTTACCTATACAGGTGTAATTCACTTCCCATTCAGCTGCAAAATAACTGAAATA